>OZ053307.1:14430968-14927158 GCA_964056655.1 Arabis hirsuta
ACCTGTCCTCCAACATGCATGTATCCCGGATTACATGAGGCATTATGACGCATATAGGCTCCACTAACACGGCAATTTCTGCATCAGATGTGTAACTGTAAATACTATCCCACACAACAATGTGTCTCATTGGGATATTTATCCACAATGCCACCCAATGATCGCCTTTGATATGCAATGGGACGTATATATCATCAACTTCAACACCCCAGAGCTTCTTTGTTCTGCCATAAGATGGTAGATCACCTTTTTGGTAATCCAACGCTCCACCAGGTAGGAGTTTACCACCACCATCTGCATTTGCAGAAGAAGGCAGAAACTCCTCCTTGTACTTGGCAGTCCACATCATGGTTAACATGCACTCAGCAAAGCACACTCTTTCACTCCTAAACCACTCCGGATGAACGTTGTGCCGAACTCTCAGTAGAGCTAATGCAGCATCCATGTGCTGCAATACATAGTAAGATACCAGGTCAGCAAAGACAGAACAAAAAAACAGAACAATAATGAAAGTCTACATATGAAGTCTACATATGAAGTCTACAGATGAAGTCTACATATGAAGTCTACACATGAAGTCTACTGATGAAGTCTACTTACCGAATCTTTGAGAAACTCACGTTCGGTCCGAAGAATCCAAAACCATTCTGAGGTTGTGCCTTTTTGTATCTTCCCATAATCGCTGTCCATGATCATAATTAAGAATAACCACAATTCAGATATTATTACAAATTTAAAAAGAATGTAGTACAAGTAGAGAGATACTTACGGTTGTTTTTTGAGCCAATCATCCATTTTCTTAACCTTTAGGAATTTCACAGCGGCAAAAGGATCATATCCTCTTCCTGTTGGAATTCTGATTCTAACCTTCTTTTGTGCAGCAGCGGGCTCATAAGGAGATACCTGTGTTGCAGCAGGCCTCTTTAGCCTTTCACTCTTGCCCCGTGCCAAGATCTGGTTAGCCTGCTTCTTCTTTTGTTGTTTCGCTTGTTGATTTGGAATGTAATCCGGTTTTCGTTCTACCCTTGGAATAATCTCCACACTTGGCTCACATGGAAGATGGACTCTTTGACTCTGAACTTCAGCACGTTCCACCTTAACCTTAACGAATTCACTCTGCAATATTCCATTTTAAAAGTCAATTAACTTACAAATTGAGTAGACATAAAATTAAATAAAAATGGAAAAGCACAAGGTTCTTTCATAACACTTAAAAAACAAAACAATGTAATAACAAGTCTTGGAATAACAGCAAGATCCACAAATAAACATCAAACAAATGATGATACTACTTCTCTACTACTTTTCCTCTAAGCCTCTCGCTTTTCCGTGTATTTTCAATAACTTTTTTTTGGTGTTTGGGTTTGGATTTTTTACTAACTTGGACATCAGAAATCACTTGTTTGACGGTGTCCTTCACAGCATCGTCATCTCCTTTCTTATCAGCAGCGGGTGATGGAGGTGTAGGAGGAGCACTACCTTTGACATGCTCAGCAGCAACATTTGGTGGAGGAGAAACATTGAGTGGAGCAGCAACATTGGACTGCACCTGCTCATGGCCTTTCTCTCCCTCTCCCTCTTTCTCTCCATTTCCCTCTTTCACTCCATCTCCCTCTTTCACTCCCTCTCCCTCTTCCTCTCCATATTGCACATCCACGTTCACTCCACCTTTCACCATGGCTTTCCCCATAGCATCCACCTTATCAGCAAGGTCTTTAATCTGCATCTCACACCTGGACAACCCTTCCATCATCGTGGTTCTCAAGCCCGTAAAACACTTATCAAAGTGTGATTGTAGTTTGAGCACAAATGACATCGGCTCTCCTTCTTCATCATCGGTCTTAGACCGCTTCCTTTTCCGACTTTGGCTGTCTGTGTGAAGGTCAGCCTTCACACCTGCTGATTCAGACTTCACATAAGCGACTGCTTCACCCTTCACCACAGCTGTTGCAAAAGTCACAATGTTAGATACTTTTAAAAATAACAGAAAAACCAGAGCCTGCTATAGGACTCAATACCTGGACGCTTGTAGCTGTTAACCCCAATATCTGGCCAGTGCCTGTTTTTCCACTTCCAGCCTTTACCAAAAGATACCTTCAAAATGTTATCAACAGTTTCATCTTCCACATCATCGTCCCAAAGAGGACTCATCTCTTCGATAGTATCCATCCTAACAAAGTTCGCAACAATGGTCTACAAAAGGAAAGAAATAACAATTCATTAGAACCAGGATAAGTCCACTTTAGAAGTCTACAAATGAAGTCCGAATTCTACACAGGAAGCTACACAGGAAGTGAACAGAGGAAGTCTACACAGGAAGTGAACAGAGGGAGTCTACACAGGAAGTCTTGTATGCAAGTCTACACAGGAAGTCTACACAGGAAGTCTACACAGCAAGTATACAGTAGCAGTCTTCGCTATAATTCCACAGTATAAGTGTACTAGAAGTCTACACCAATAAAGTTATGAAAATACCTGTTTCGCCAAATTCTCTTTGAAATTTTTACGGCCTCTTGATCCTTGGTAAGCAAGTAGCGGTGGAGTTGGTGACTTGGGTAGAGGCGAACCAAACTTAGACCCAAAATCTGGTAGAGCCCAATACAACCAAACTTGGAGAACTTGAACAAAACCCTCAATAACATAGGAGTTTTTCGTCACGTCCTTCTCCTTCACAGACTTTATCAAATTCAGGAAAGCGACTCTTCCCCACGGGTAGTTCAGAAAAGCTTGTTCATCCATAACTAGTCTAGCCAGCTTAACCGGAGTGGGTGTAGTCTCTCTCCGAGCTTCAATATAACCTGCAAAGATGCAGAGATATCCCAACCTCATGCGATCCTCCCGAGACCAATCTTGGCATCGGTTACAAGCTGCTACCAAGTCATTAATACTTGGACCCGACTCCAAATCAACTCCTAGAAGACCCCAGAATGCTTTCATATCATCGCTAACCTCAACTTCCGGAGATTCCAGATTCTCTGTATAGTCACAGTTCAAACCAGTGATATGTTCAAACTCATAAAGCGAAAACCTAATCGGTTCAGCATTGATGAGAGTCCATATCTCATACGGCTTCTTGTGGTCAAGCTGAAAACTAAGCAAGTGATGCACCAGCCTGGATGCCCATCCAAATTTCAGAGAATGGAACTTAAGGAACACACCCAGTGGAGAATGGTATATCTCACTAAATTCATCAGAACGTAGACCATCTTCTGCTGTCATAGCATCGAACAGCCTTGAGTCACCTGCATAATAACCTATGTTTTTTTGCGGTAGAGGTTCCTGGTCTTTTGTGTAAAGCCTTAACGGGAATTCGTTCTAAGACGTCATCAGCAAACACCAAGAATCTGCAATTTAAATAAGAATGAGAAGGCTGCGACAGAAGGATAATGAAGGAGACGTCTACAGGAGAAGGCTGTGACAGAAGTCTACATGAGAAGTCTGCAACAGAAGTCTACATGAGACGTCTGCAACAGTAGTCTCGCGGAGAAGTCTGCAACAGTAGTCTACCGGAGAAGTTGATTTCGTAGCGAATCCAGCGGTAAAACAAAAAGGGAAACATTTCGTATCGAATCAAGCGGTCAAACAAAAAGGGAATGAAACAAACCTTTGACAGAAGTTGAATAAGTTGATTCGTAGCGAAGCAAGCGGTAACCCGACCTAGATGAGAGAGTGAAACACATAAAGTTAGTTTTGTCATTCAAATGGACAAAGGAAATCTCTCTTCTCTCCCTCTCATCGTTTCTATCTTTCCCCTACTTATATTCCTCTTCGTTTTCGTCTGTATCTTCTCTTCCAGATCTGGTTCATCTTCACTCCACAGCGAAGATGAACCAGATCTGGGAAGAGAAGACGAAGATTAACTAAGGCGAAAACGGGAGAGATAGAAACGACGAACACGAATTGAATAGAGAAACAATAGAAGAAGAGAAGAAGAGAAGAAGAGATGAAGAGAAGAAGAGAAAAAGAGAGTACCTTCGGTGAAGAAGAGGAACGACGGTGGCGCCTCAGCGGTGGCTATGGTTTTCCCGGTTGGCGAATGTCGGTAAAAAAAAAAAAAAAAAAAAAAAAGCAGATATTTATGTAGGGTAAATGAACAGTTAACCCACGGTTAAGGGAACAGTTAACTAACTGTTGGGTAAACTGAACCGTTGCGTCGGTTTACAAGAAAATTTTATAACATGTCATAGTAAACCGACAACGGTTTTATGGGTTTGGTAAATCAACGAAGTCTACATGGGAAGTCTACATGGGAAGTCTACAGATCTTTCCCTCGGTTATGTAATTGTAGACTTCACATGTAGACTTCTACTGTACACTCCGTATGTAGACTTCTTAAGCATAGTAAAAGTGTCGTATTTAATTAATTAACTTTATAAGTATTTAATTTGAAATTGTATCCATTATGTGAGTTTGCGTCTTAATTTATTTTATTAATTTGATTTAAATTTAATTTAATTTCGACCTAATGTGAGTGCATGATACTACCCAAAAAAGGGAAAAAGAGAACCAAATAGCCTAAATATGTTACATCCATTCCAATCCATACAGTACATGTTTAAAGCCTCTCGAATATACAAAATTAGCGGGTCGTCGAAAATTGTTTTTAATAACGCAGTACTTTAATTAAAAAGAAACTAAAATCTTGTCAAGCAAACACAAACACAACCGATCACATATACGAGGATTATACACGCTACCATCGCATTCCTCATCTCCAAGCAACTGTAACGAGTCTCAATAATCATCTCCTTCAGTTGGGCTAGCTCTATGTCTGTTTTCTCAATGCAAAACCGAATCGTTGGTTTATCAATACAATCTCTTAGGCCTGGCTCTCGTTACTTATGAAGTAACGAAATAAATCAGCTTGTTGTTCGACCACCATCTTCATCTCTTCAACCTCTTCCATTATAGCCTCATCCCACCACTTGAAAATATGGTACAACCCATCCTATACAAAAGATTTTGCTATTATATATTTATATATAAACGCCAATAGCAAACAAACAATAGTTACAAAATTCATTACCGCATGGTTATGACAACCATAGAATCTCCGACCCGGATTATCGGCAGTAGTGGATGTTTGGAGAACTGGCACTAAACCGCAGTAACAGCGGTTGGGAAAACCAGAGGTTCTACCCGCTCGACGTCGAGCAGTTGAACTCTCGTTCCTTATGGAACTACTTGACGGTTGTGTGTAGCTGTATTGACCCATCCCTAATGACCATATAACAATAATTCAATAAATATGCATTTTCGTGTTATTTCTTTGGAAGTCTACATTGTAGACTACATATTGTGACGAAGGTGTGACTTAGATCTGGAATAGTCAGAGAGAAACAAATGTCAATTTTACCGGCTATATGAGGACGACGAAGTTTACCGGCTATATGAGGACCTCCTAAAGGGTTAGATCTGCAACAAACCAAAAAGACATGTTAAAGAAAGATGGCGGGTCAGATAAAGTTTACCGGCTAGATGAGGACCTCCAAGAGTCAGATCTGCAACAAACCATAAAGAAGACCATAAAAGTGAGAAACAGATGAACATGATATATAAAATACATATAAGAAAGGAGGATGAGTTATAAATCAATGAAGAACAAATACTTACCCCTTCGAAAATCGGCAGCAACGGAGGAGAGACGACCATAAAAGAGCGAGTGAAAGTTTTTTAACAAAACGATTAGGGTTGAGTTTATATAGGCAGGTAAAAAACATCCGGTTAGGTTAAATTTTCCGGTTCACTGTGAAGTCTACAAACGAAGTCTACGATTCCCTAAACCCTAAACCCTAAATGTAGACTTCCGGGAGAAGTCTACAGATTATATACATCAACTATTTTCGATGAAATATAACATATATACCTTCAAATGTAACATTCATAAATATAAATCCCTAAATCTAAGCCATTACAACATAAACTCATGAAACTATAAATATAAAAAAAAATAACTACCAACATGTAGATACATAAATATCAAAACATATGGGTTTAGTATTCATTTCATTATGAATGTATAACCTAATTTGTCTTTATTGGTTAATTTTGTGAAATTTTGTGAAATTTTATTTTTAATACTTCACAATTGTTTATACTTTCATCATGAATACAAATATTTAATAAAAATAATTTTTGCTAATTTATAAATTTAAATTTTGTAAATAATCGGTAAGTAGACTTCCCAGGGAAGTCTACACAAATATCTAAAGTATAGAATGTACATAATTTGTCTTTTTTGGTTACAATTGTGAAATTTTGTTAAATTTTATTTTTAATACTTCAAAATTGTTTATACTTTCATCATGAATACAAATATTTAATCAAAATAATTTTTGTTAATTTATAAATTTAAATTTTGTAAATAATCAGTAAGTAGACTTCCCTGGGAAGTCTACACAAATATCTAAAGTATAGAATGTACCTAATTTGTCTTTATTGGTTAATTTTGTGAAATTTTGTGAAATTTTATTTTTAATACTTCACAATTGTTTATACTTTCATCATGAATACAAATATTTAATCAAAATAATTTTTGTTAATTTATAAATTTAAATTTTGTAAATAATCAGTTAGTAGACTTCTCTTGTAGACTTCTCTTGTGGACTTCTCATGTAGACTTCATATGTAGACTTCTATTTTACAATGTAGACTTCGTAAAGGGTAAAATGGTAACTGGGACATCCGTTTTTTCTTTGGTCACAAGGGGTCTAATTGTAATTTCACTACCCCTTTGGGTTAGTTTTCGCAAATATAAGATGTGGGGTTTAGGTTTCACATATAAATGAATTTGTGGGTTATTTACAGCAAAATTCTCATGATTATTAGATGCTGAACTTTCGTTACAAATTGTTTAGAGCATCATATGAAAATAGATTTAATTATATAATTAATAAATAAAGAAAGTTTTAATTTGGCATATTTTGATTATAGTACTATGGTTATGGTAAGTTGTTTGAAAAAATCAGTTTTGTTGTTATCTATTAATAACAGCAAAATAGCAATCCAAGAAAATTCAATTTAGGACTGTATCTTTTCAAAAAAAATGTTTTATAGTTATTTATGTTTTCTAAAATTGGGTTTTTTCGTTTTTATAATTATTTATTTCTAAGGTTGTATTTTTTCTTCTGAAAACCCGTTTTATAGTTTTTAATGCACTTGAAAGTTGTGTCTTCTTTATTAAAAAATAAGATTGCAGTCATCTCGGAAAAAAAAATATTTTATGATAATCACAAGGTTACATACATTTTAATGCATAATAGGGTTTTGTCTTTATAAAAAAATATTTTATTGTTATTAATGGTTGCAGAACAAATTGTTTTATAGTAATTAATAAATTATAGAGTTGCGTCTGTATAGAAAATTGTTCAATGATTGCATATTAACGTCATTCTATGGTTACTAATGTCTTATGGTTGCACCTTTTCAAGAAAAAATATTTTATGGTTACGTTTTTTAAAAAACACCGTTTTATGCATTATTAATATATCCAAAGGATTGTGGGTTTTCGAACTGTTTAGTTATTAGTGCATCATAAATTTGTGTTTTTCGAAAACAATTATTTTATAGTTATTATTCTATTATATGATTGTTTCTTCTCGAAAAAAGTTGTTTATAGTTTACTAATATCTTAGAATTATATATTTTCAAAGAAAAAATCGTTTTGTGGTTATAAATATATTGTAAAGCTGTGTTTTTTCAATGATATTTGTGTAAAAATATTAATTATTATAAATTATGATAATAATTAAAAAGATGATTTTACGATGAACTGGTCTTTGATATATCAGGTCATGACAAACAATTTTAATTGTTATCTTTACTGGTGGTTTTATCTTCAAACCAAAGAAAGAGTCGAAGAAAGCTACAAGCTTTGACTTTGATTGTCTCAACTTTCTCGAAAAGAAAAAAGAAAGAGCCAAGACGGTTTGACTGTTTCTTCACGGTAAGTCGGTAACATTTTTTGTCGTTGCACGTCATTATTGATGTTTGTTTTCTCTTTTAGATAAGTTTGTCATGTTGTTCAAGGTAATGAACTTTGAAACGGTGCTGTTTTAAGGGATACCAAGCCACAAAAATCTATATGACATTTACGAAAACTACATATCAGATATTAGTGTTCACACGGTTTAGAAAAACTACATAAGATGTTGTAAATGCTTTTCTTATTACTCTATAATCAATAATATAACATGCACTTAGAAGTTACCATTTGCATTTCACAACATAAAACTAACTTCAACTCTACAACATAAAATGTTACCATGTGAATATGTGAATGTTGTAAAGTTACCACGCAATTATGACACATACATCAAAAAAAAAAAAAAAAAAAAATTATGACACATACACTCGCAGAGACATCTCGTCATGATCTAGAGATAACACAATATTGAGAAGAACATGGAAAACAGAAATAAAAGCATATACAGAAAGGAAATGATTCTTCCCTTATTCCTCGGCCAAGAGGTGTTCGTCGATTTCTTTGACCATCTCGGCAAAGAACGGGAGTAAAGTCTCAGGGTGAGCCACGTTCTCATCATTCTTCTCATACGCAAAGTGCCATTTCACAATACTTCCATGTCCTCCTTGCTTAGGGGTCACTTGGATCGTAATCACGAAACTTTTGTACTCTTTCATTATATCTCCCTCTAAAACCCTGAACTTTATCAGTTTCTTCTCGGGCTCTACTACTTCGATCCTCTCCTTAGCCACCTTTGCCTCCCCATCTACACCCAAAAAAAAACCATTTACCAATCAAAATATTATATCTTTTTGCACAATTATATTTTTCACAGTGGTATCTTATAGATTATTCTTTCATAACTACCATGAATGCTTTTTCGACCAAAAAAAAAAAAATAAAAACTACCATGAATGTAGTTCCAGAAGATAATACTCCCAACTGTGCCCCACTCTCCATCGTGCAGATCACACGCCTGCACGTTGCGAGGAGTGGCTTTGGCCACATGGTGTGGTCTTCCGGCGTACATGTGGTAGAACTTTGCAGCCGGAGCTTTGATCTCAACTTCAACCTCAAGCTCTCCAAATAGAGAAGACTCATTTGCCATATTTATTAAAAAGTCTGTTTCTTTATTCTCTTTTCCACGTTCCTATCCCTTTTTATAGGGGACGGAGTGAGAAACTTTTTATTTATTGGAATGGTTAAATTATATTTTTCTTTTGATGCATTTGGTAGCATATTCGATCAAACGAATTTATTTTTCTTTTTTCAATAATATTGCAAGTTTAAATCCGGATATCATATAGCAGCAAAAACAACTGTACACTCATATAATATATTAGCACAAACAACTACACTACAACTCGTGATTTTTTATTTATTGATTCATGTCTCATTGATTGATAGGTTTATTATTTCTAAGAAATATATATATCGACCAGGTGTCAACGAGCAATAATCCATGGATACCATTGTTCATCCGTATCTGACATTTATTTTTACAATAATCGTATATAAATAATCATAAAACGCTTATTCGAAAGGAATTCTATAATGTATTAATAACCACAAAACATCTAATATAATATTTTAAGGTTTTTCTAAATCTAAGTCATGAGAGGATGACAAATGTCATTTAATCTTTTGACATTTGTCTTTTTGATTTATTTATTGAAAAAAAATAAAAAATTAAGTGTATTTAATAAGTTTAACAATTAATTCCTACAATTTAATAGCTAAGTCTAATGTAAATTAATTTCAAAAATTAAAATCTAGGGATGAAATTAATATTATTTTTTTTTATATCCACCAGAAAATATAAATCCATATTAAATTTGTTATTATGAATTTTTAACAGTTTGAAAATATATATTTTATTTATTAAACCCAACACTATACTATACAAAACATTTAAAACTTTAGAAAGGTAACTACAATTTGAAAACAAAAAATACAAAAATAAAGTCACAAAAAGCTTTAGTAAAAAAAATCGTAACATAAACAAAAAAAAATGGTATGAGAAAATTAATTAGTGAGTTTAGGAATTTTAAGGTTGTTAGAATACTAAAATTGTCAGTCATCTCCTAACCAAGTCTCTCGAAAAAAACCTTATTCCA
This sequence comes from Arabis hirsuta, assembly GCA_964056655.1. Taxonomy (NCBI): domain Eukaryota; kingdom Viridiplantae; phylum Streptophyta; class Magnoliopsida; order Brassicales; family Brassicaceae; genus Arabis; species Arabis hirsuta. The sequence goes on from OZ053307.1 coordinate 14,441,049, forward strand.
CCACAAAATGTGAATCCGAAAAAACATAGTAATTCTCCAATGAATCGATGTAAAAGTTTAATATCGCATCAAGGCTATAAAAAAAGACAAAAAAATACAATCAAATATCAATTATTCTCTCCTTGCAGTTTTAGGTTCTAACGAAATAAAACACAAATATGTATTCCAACATCTTGGTGAAATGATGCATATGTCTCGATACAAGCAAAACATACTACGACTTGTATGATCAATAAGTTTCAAAAGCAATTAAATTTCACTAATTTTTTACCTATATCTATACTTATAATTGTGAGGTCAAAAATCCTACGTGCGTCTCCAGAGTGAGTTTAAGACTTGGTTTGCCTATATTACCCTTAATGATCTATATAATTACATATCATGTCATCGACAATTAGTTGATATGTGTTTATTGGGTTTAGATGTGAGATTTTCTTTGGTCCATAATTAGTGATCCGATTAGTTGTCGGTTATGTTAGTAAAACCCTAAGTGCAACTTTGTTATTTCTTATTCTATATATTGGGGTTAATTATGGTTTGATCTTGAATATTTCTCCTCCACCGATTTAGTTTCGTCTTTCTATACTTAATTTTTTATTGTTTGGTTTTATAGTTGTGCGCCATTATTATTATTTTTGTTCATGCATTGTATGTTGTTTGAGATTCAATTCTTCTTTGCCAAGGTATGAGTTTTTCTTAACCAGTTCCTCGGATGGTCCCCGGGCATGACCATGAGAAAGACGAGAGAATCTTTTTAGAGTCTTGGAAGGTTCTACGAAAAAAAAAGAGAAGAAGAAGGAGGCAAACCAGAAGAAACCCTAGAAAGATTCAAATACGGTAAAGAAGAAGAAGAAGAAAGATCAATAATACAAAAGTGTTGAGACTTAGGTTTGGACTTAAAAACCAAAGTATGGCAAGATGTTTCACGAATATAATCAACGCTATTGTTTTTTTTTTTGATCAAATCAACGCTATTGTTATGATATGGATACTCCAGAGAGGAAGAAGACTTGGAGAATAAGTATTGCTCATCGGATTGCTTAAGCCTTGATCTGTCTCTTCGGTGAACGTTTATGTGGCCACCAAGGGTTTTGATATATCATGGTTTTTACATGTTTTTTACCATGATATAAGTCCATTTTATAGAGTCTTTTTGGTATTTTTCGAGTCTTTTGGAGTCTTTATAGGTTAAGGGACGATTGGAGCATAATGAGAGCTTTTGGAGCATTTTGGAGCATCAAGAAAAAAAGAGCCGAAGTGATCAACTCGGATTCAAGTTTTGGAGCTTGCGTCGACCGACGCAATGCCTCTGCGTCGGTTGACGCACTTATGTCCGACACGAAGAGAAGTCGAGCTATGAGCTTGCGTCGACCGACACAGCCTTCTTGCGTCGATCGACACACTTATATCTGACTAGAAGATGTCAAGTTTTTGAAGATTTCCTTTTTGCGATATAAGCCCAAAAGTTTGCAGAAGAAGCTCAATCCGATTTTAAGACTCTATATATAGTTTTTCTTTAGGCTTTCAAGTCTACATCTTTTTTTCTATTGAGACTTGGAGAGAGAGATTTGGAGAGTTTTTAGGGAGACAAATCTGTGTTTGACATCCATCGATTTCGAACCCTCTGTATCTCTAACTCTACCTTTTTAATGCAATTTATTTCATTCATGATGTTTTTTTCATCTATGTCTGAGTAGTTTACTTGTTAGGTTTTGGGGATTTAAGGGTTTGATGAGAAACTGTTAGAATTGAAACTCTGTTAGGATTTATCTATATGTTCTTCATCTAGATTGCTATAACTCTGATTTTAGGACTGGCCAACTGAAATTGGAAACCATAGGTTGCTTTAATAGATACGAAAGTATTATTAACAACCTGACCTAATCTTAGATGAGCAAAATTATATTCGCAAAGAAATTTGGCTTAGTAATTTTGTGAACAATCAAACATGAACTTTAATACTTGTCTTTATTCACTAAGTTTGCAAAAAAATTTGGAATTTAGGGATTTAGTCATAGATAATCTCTGCAACAAAAGTTGATTGGTTTTACACTTGTGTTTGAGTTCTAGAACTGTGCTTAATCAAATCCTAACAGTCTTTTATCCGTGATTTCGATTCATTCCTGAGAATTACCCAATGCCTAACTCTTTTGTCTCATTGATTACTTGAATACTTATCACAATCTGCTTATTTGCTTTGTTTTTAACTTTACTTTTCACTTTGTCACTTAGCTTGATTTGAATTCATAATTGATTGTGTGATTTGATTCCCTGTGGATTCGACCCCTAAGTACTACAACGATCTCTTAATTTGAGAGAGTCGCTCAGGGAAATTTGAGCATATCAGGCTTGAGCCGATCTAAACTCTCTCCGGCAAAAGCTACAGTATGTATAAGATCCGTCAGCATCGTCATCCGCGAAAGGTAACTCTTCCCACGATGATTCTTTGTTGCTTTTCTTTGGGGTGGAGGGGCCACCAGATTTCTCCATTTTAGAGGGACAATTTAGAAGTTGACGGCAAACCTAGAAGAAAGTGTTTTATTTTTTATTTTCTTGCAATTGGGTGGTTAGAGGAACCCTATATGATTAATATTAGGTGGTGGATTACGGAAAAATATCAAAAAAATGGTGTAATACAATAATGGAGGTCAATGTGTCTTAAATATTCTACAAATGATCACAGTTTCATAATCGATCCTATAATATTATTTTTTTGTTTTTGTTTTTGAAGCTATTATATGATGTGTTCTCTTCTTCGTCTAATATTTTATAACTTTTACTTAAGGATTTCTTGCTCACATGAAATGTTATTCTTTATTTGTTTAACTAATAGTCACTTCGTGAAAGCTTTCTTCAATTTCTTCAGATTAAAAAACGTGACTGGTCTTTGAAGCAGAGAGAGAGAAAGAGCCATCAAAGTTGGATAAAGAGGCAAATAAGAATCAGATGGTAATCCTAGATTTAGATTTTTGTATCGAATCTGTAAATTAAAGGAGAAAGTCGAGTTTTGTGATGATTTTTTTTTTATTTTTATTTTGGACATACATGTTGATTAGATGATACATCTTACAACCTGTCGATGAAAGTGTTTCACCCACATGAAACAAAGATCCACTTGCACATGAGTTTCGGATTCCATGCTTCTTTTATTTATCATATAAAATCATCAAAAGAATACGTATTCCACGAGGGATTAAAGGCTTACATCCTCTCCGGTAAGAAAAACGTTTATTTGACATGTTCTCAGACTTGATATGAAATTTCTATGATGATTGAAAGATTGATTTATTGGTTTATGCATAGTAGGTCGAAAGAACATCAAGTGGATGATTTCACAAGGCTTTACACGCTGGAATTTTTGTTACTGATTTTAGGGTCTAACGTTTTGTCATAGTGTGGTTTTTCATTCCCTCTCTATTTCGGTGGCTTACTATAGGAAGAATCTTGCACTCTATATGTTTGATTAAACTCCTCTGTTTACTCTTTTGTTCATGTGTACTCCGAGAATGCTCCCGAGAGGCTTCCATATAACGAGTTTCTAACTGGATTGTTATTGAGAGTTACATGAACTTGATTATTCCCTCGATTGTGGTGATTATGTTGAACATATACTGTTGTTATTTTCACCCTTGGGGCCAGAAGTTGCTGCTGAGTTCCAGAGAGGTTTTTGGATGTCTCAGAAGTTCGCTTCTGATGGCCTGCTTTACATCACTTTGATCGTGTGTGTCATGATCATTATCATTGTTATAAGGGTGAACGCAGAAGATCTCAATGTCAAAGAATTTTTGGTGGCATTCACGCTGCAAATGTTATTTGGAATGGCCTACAACAAGTAGTTCTTGGTGGAGTTATGCAGGTCTTATGTTAACGTACGAAGATACTTTGTGATTGGTTTGTTCTTAAATTTTTGGTCGAGTAATATTTGTTCTTCCAAATACGCCACTTCATGAATTTGGAGTTCTTCGGAGGCTGTTGTTCTTTGTAGAATGACGATGCCTTTGTTGTAAGTCCTAAATTTCTCTTTGTTCTTCAACTGTCTTCCTTCATTCATCCCAAGTAACTAACTTAATTACCACATTGCAGAATATTGAGTAACCAGTTTTGTTTGTTCCCTACAGGTTCTTACCATCAGCTTACCATAAGCGAGGTAAATGTTGTTAAGCAAATTCTTAATATAATATGAGATACTGGAATCTAGATGTTTATTTCACTATATAAGAAATTTATAGGAGCGTTGCTTTCAAAGTTCTTTCTTCTGTTATTTTTTATCGATAATAGAGGCTTGAATAGTCTTCCAAACACCACTAACGTGGATGGATTTCTGTGTTTTCTTTCATGTCTGTAAGAACCAGAGCAAGCACAATGCATAGATAATGAAGATTTAGTTAGTGTGATGTCTGAAAATCAGGTATTATACATATGTGCAATGTAGAACACATGAGAGAATAACGGATTAGCTTGCCTTTTAGTTCTCAACTCTTCACATTTATTTTTACACATTTTAGTAACCTGATTACTCTACTACACATGTAGGTACTTTATGGACTTGGGTTATGGTCATGTAGACCTTCGCTGCGATGTTTTCTATAACTAGGATCGAGTTATGTTGAGCATATATATACATATTCAAAATTGGTTAAGGAGATCATATATTGGTATATTGAAATCTAGATTTTCCATTTATCTTTGTTCTGAGAACATATATTGACTATTGAAGTATACTGGTTTTTGAATAAATTTTTTTTGTTGATGTATATCTGTTTGTTTTATCAATTAACTTCGTATGTTGATCTTTTCCCAGGAAAGCTTGAGATGATTTGGACACCAAATTAAATTTGAAGAAGCAAAAGAACCAAAAAAAAAAAAAACAAAAGAACCGTCATCGATGCGTGTATTACCCGGAGATGATCTACTTCAATCCACGAAACTAGCTTTTGACCGGAAACTATGCTAAGTTCTACAAAGATATATAACAAGTTGAGTAAGTAACCATGTTTTAAATATTTTATGCATGATATTTTACTAAAATATCTTTATACGTGTAAAATTTAAAACTTTGTTCTAAATAATTTGAGAAAAATCTATGCCTCCTTGCTTTGTAAATAGATCCACCTCTCACTCGACCCATACTTGCCATCGGCAATGTTCATAAACCATCTTTCAAGGGATGCTAGACTGGACTGAGATCGCAAATGAATTGCTACCGATAGATGACTTGCTTAGCAAGTTAGAAAAATCTTCATAAATCTTTAAAAGAAAATCTTTTGCAGAGAGTAAAGAGTAGAGAGAGAGACAGAGCTCTTATGAGGAACAAAAATTTGTATTGTTTATTCTGAGGGATTACGTATTCATGAGGTAATGCCTAACTTCATGTTTATAAATCAACTTCATGTTTATTTTGACTTACGGATTAAAAAAATTCAACTTCATGTTTATGAGGAAATAAATACTGCATTGTCTAAAGAATTCTAATTAAATAAATTTATGTTCTTACCATTAATGATTAAGGTTCTTAAACATCTCATATATCATGGTTTTTACCGGTTTTTGGCCAAGGTATAAGTCTTTTTATAGAGTTTTTTTGGTATTTGTCGAGTCTTTTCAAGTCTTTATAGGTTCATTGACGTTTGGAGCACAATTAGAGACTTTAGAGTATTTTGGAGCATTGTGGAAAGAGTAGCCGAAGTTATGAAGATGGAATCGATATTTACATCTTGCGTTGATCGACGCAACTTATGTGCATTGATCGACGCACATGTCTGTCGAGAAGAAATCAAGTTCTGAAGATTTCATTTTTGCCCTAGAAGTTCCAGAAGTAAACAAAAGTGCCCAAACCGACTTTTGTACTTTATTTATATTTTTTCTAACTTTTAAAGAGAATATCTTATTTTTTATTGAGACAAAGAGATTGAGAGGTTTATGGGAGAGAATTCTACACTTTGAATGAAACAGCCATACCCTTTTATATATATATATAATATATGTAGATATAGCATCGAATTAGTATTTCCATAAATACTAACTCTCAACATGCTAAATTCTCACAACAATCAACATCCAGCGAAAATCACATAAACCAGCAAACCAGCAATTTTAACCAGGAAAATTACTAAACCATTAAACCAATTCCAATACAAGGCAATAACCAATAATCCAATAATAAATGTTAAACCAATTATCAATTCAACCTCATCAATCCATAATTACCAACAACCTAGCAATTCTACAACACAATAACCAAACAACCGAGACACTAGATCATCTCCTCTTTCCGGCCATGATTCCACGATCACACCTTCTCTTTACCTGCATCACATAAAACAAACGAGATGCATGAGTATTATCACAAATACTAAGTGAGACGGTCATTCCATCTACTTGGCTATACACACAAGCATAAGAAAGAGATATAATACCAAGATGAACAAGCATAAACGCATAACATGAACAATCAAATGCCAATCAACAACACATACCCTGCGTCGGTACACACACACACTGTGTCGATCAACGCAGCCTTAGTGTGTAGATCGACACGCAACCTCGGTGTCGATGATTGCACACTGTGTCAATCGACACAGAGCAACTGCGTAGATTGACGCACGACGCGGAACCCATGAATCGAACTTATCCTCTCATGGATCGATTCCTAATCGTATCGATTCGATCTCCTACACAAATCCACCAAAACACAATACGAAATCCACCAAACAATGCAAACAATAACATCCTATCTATTCCTTTACCCAGATAAACCATGGTCACGCACTTTCCTCGAATATGGAAGGAGAAGGATAAAGAAATTCACGAAGAACGCAGATCTCCAATCTGAATCCTCACCAAATCGCGAATCCAACTCACCAGAAATGATCTCTAGAGCCTCACAAACACACACAAGAGCTTTTAGGATCAAGAACTCGAAGAAATCAACAATGATTCTTCTTTTTCTCTCAAATCCTCTGGCAAACTCACTGGAAAACTTTCAGAAAACAAAAATCCGACCAAAAACGCGGCCAAACCCTTTATATAGAGAAGCCCTAGGGTTTTCCCCTAAACCGAGCCGAACCGACGACTCCAATCAAACTAATCCGGTTCGATTAGCGACCTGCGTCGATCGATCGACACACATCCCTTGTGTCGATCGACGCACGACCAAAATTCATAAAATTTGGTTCGCGGTCGTTACCATTCTCTTCCACTAACACGGATTCGACCTCGAATCACACAACACCGTCTCACTACGGTAACCTTCCTGACCAACCCGGCCATCACCACCTGAGATCATCCCCCGATCCCTGAAGCTCATCTAGTCTCATACTTACAATTACCTTCAGACATTATTGCTCATTATTCATATATATATACACCCTTCACACTCTTAGGGTTGTCACCCTTTGAGCTCGGTGTATATCATACCCTCCTTCCTTTCGGACCGTCGTCCGTCAGGCTATCAATATGCTCCATGCCCCTCCCACTCTTGGAACACACAGTCCGCCAACCTATCGACATGCATGGAAACTCACTATTCCCTGGAGAGAAATCACTATCCCTCAGAGTATATACAGGGAAATTCACTATCCCCTAGAGAGAAATCTCTATCCCTCAAGTATATGCAGGGAAACTCACTATCCCCTGGAGCAATCAATTCTGCAATGTGCATCATAAGCACTTGTTGACCAAACCTCGTATGGTTTATCATGACATTTCCTATCCCAGAATATAATCACCACTATGACCAATCACTAGGCCATCCGAAACAACTTAATCACCAGGGTGTTTTCACTAGAGTCTCCTAGAAATGGACAACTTCTAACTCACACAGAACTTCCATTCCCAGATACTCAACACTAATCACATGACATCTTATAACACTCAATAATAAGAACTCTCCATCTTATTAATCTCAAAATGTATAAATCGTTACAACACAAAACGAAATATATACATAACAACTCATAGCAACATGTTATCCCAAAATTAAAAACCAGGAAAAGACACGCAAACCTCTACTTGCTTCTCGAACCTCTTCGAGAAATTTTCCTTCATCTTCGCCTCTGGTTCCCAAGTCTCCTCTTCGACACCGTCACAGTCCTACAAGACTCTCACCAACGGTATCCTCTTCCGGCGTAGAACCTTTACTCTCCTCTTGAGAATCCTCACAGGTTTCGCTGCGAACGTCATGTTGGGCTGAAGATCCTCCAGAATCCTTGCCAACACCTCCTCAGACTTATGAAGACACTTCCTCAGCATCGACACGTGGAAAACCTTATGAAATGCCTTTATTCTCTAAGGTAACTCCAACGGATAAGCTACTGATCCCACATGTTCCACAACCTTGAACAGACCTATAAACCTTGGACTTAGCTTATTCTCTGAAATGGATCTGTTAGGACCCCTCAACATCAATGCCTTGAGATACACCTGATCTTTCAGCTCAAACTCCCGCTCTTTCCTTCTCTTATCAGCATAACTCCTCTGCCGATCCTCAGCCTCTTTCATGTTCAGCTTCAAAACACAGATCTTCTCTGTCGTTTCCTAAACAAAATATGTACCAAACATGCCCCTCTCCCCCACTTGAGTCCAGCATAGTGGTGTACGACTTGTCCTCCCATACAGAGCCTCATATGGAGCCATCCCAATACTCGCCTGGTAGATGTTGTTATACGCAAACTCTACCAAGTTCAGGTGATCCACCAAATGACCACCATAATCCAGCACACACATCCTCAACAAATCCTCAAGTGTCTGAGTCGTCCTCTCAGACTGTCCATCCATATGAGGATGATAAGCCGTACTCATATGCACCTTAGTGCCCATCCATCTCAGTCTGAAATGCTCCCCAAAACTCAAAAGCAAATCTCGGATCCCTGTCTGACACAATACTCGTTGGCACTCCGTGCAGCCTCACTATCTCCCACACATATTTCCTACCCAAAATCGCTGCTCCATCGGTTCTCTTAATGGCAAGAAAATATGATGACTTAGTCAGGCGATCCACAATCACCCAAATAGCATCATATATTCGCGAAACTGGCAAACCAGTCACAAAATCCATGGTAATCATGTTCCACTTCCACCCCAGAATAGGTAAACTCTACAACAAACCACTCAAAACATGATGCTCAGCCTTCACTAACTGTTACACATTGCATGCTGCAACCCAGTTGGCGACATCCTTCTTCATCCTGACCAGTGATATAACTTTTCAGATCCCGGTACATCTTAGTCGCTCTCGGATGAATAGACAACAAGCTCGAATGAGCCTTTGTAACACCCCTGACCCGAATTAGGTCAACGTTGTCCCGACAAACGGAACAACAATCAAACAAGAACATGCGCAATTCGCGGTAGACCAAAATACCAGACCAAAGATGCTACAAATGCGCACTTAGCCATTTATCCTCATCCTTAGGTACATAAACCCGTTCGTTCATAAGTGTCATCCCACTCATCGAGCCATGATACTCGAAACCCACCACTTTAGAAGCATCAACCAAACCTGATCCTTCTCCTGAGCTGCTCGAACCCTGTTCAGAAAGTCCGCCTGATTAGCCGCCTCTAATCCCTACGGCTCCTGTGTGATAACACACAACCTCAACGTGCTAATCTTGCTCGCCAATGCCTCCATATCCCACTCCTGAGCCGAAGGAACCCGCTTCCGACTCAACGCATCCGCAACTAGATTAGCCTTAACAGGATGGTAACCAATCTCCAGATCGAAATTCGCTACCAACTCCATCCAACGCCTCTGTTTCTGGTTCAGCTTTGGCTGCGTAAAGAAATATTTCAGGCTCTTCTGGTCTGTGAACACCTGAACCTTCCCACCATGAAGATAAGATCTCCAAATCTTTAAGGCGAAAATCACTGACGCTAACTCCAAATCATGAGTAGGGTAGTTGCACTCGTGCTTCCTCAACTGCCTCGAAGCATACGCAATTACCTTCCCCTGCTGCATCAGTGCACAACCCCGACCAACTCCTGAAGCATCCGTATACACCACGTACGGCTCGCCCGGATCCGGCAACACCAACACTGGTGTACTAGTCAACATCTCTTTCAGCCTCGCGAAACTCTCCTCGCAAGGTGAAGACCACTCAAAAGGCACATCCTTCCCAGTCAACTTCGTCATCGACTGCGCTATATTCGCAATACCCTTAACGAACCTCCGGTAGTAACCTACCAATCCGAGAAAACTCATCTCAGTGGTATTCCTCAGTCTAGGCCACCTTTTGATAGCCTCAATCTTTGTCGGATCCACAGAAACACCATCCGCCGAAACCACCTAACGGAGAAAACCCATCTCTCCCTGCCAGAAACTGCACTTGCTCAGCTTAGCATACAACTTATGCTCCAGCAACTACTCTAGAACCTTCCTCAAATGAACCTCATGCTCCTCAAAACTCCTCGAATACACCAAAATATCATCGATGAAGATGATCACAAACTCATCCAAACACTCCTTAAACATCCTTTTCATCAACCCATGAACGCTGCTGGCGCATTCGTCAACTTGAAATGCATCTCCACGAACTTATAATGCCCATATCTCATCCTAAAAAACTCTTTCTGACATATACCTCATTAATCAGAATCTGATGGTATCCCGACGCAAAGTCAATCTTGGAGAACCAAGTAGCCCTTCGCAAATGATCCAACAACTCATCAATTTGAGGCAAGGGTACATGTTCTTCATAGTGACTCGGTTAAATTCTCGGTACTCGATACATAGCCAGAAACTACCATCCATTTTCTTCACAAACAACACCAACGCTCCCCATGGTGAACTACTTGGCCGGATGAAACCCTTACCCAAAAGATCATCCAGCTACTTCTTCACCTTTGCCATCTCTGCTGGAGTCATACGGTAAGGCGTCTTGGATATCAGAGTCGCCCTGAATTCCAATTCAATCGTGAAAGAATCAGCCAAAACAGCGGTAACCCCTGCTTTAACACCCCTGACCCGGATTATTTCAACGTTGACCCGATTGATCGCGCAACAATCAAATAAGAACATGCACAACCAACCGTAAAACCTAAACCAGACCAAAGATGCTACATATGTGCACTTAGCCATCCGTTCCGAGGTTCCAAAAACACATTTAAGAACCCTAGACTAGACATCCAAGTACACATTTCTTATTGACCACAACCCAAGGCTTTTCAACCCGAGTTATGAGCGATAGTTGGGTCGTCCTGGACTAGGACTAGTATCATATGCAACCCACATTTAAACAAACTTCCTTTTATACATACTTATAGATATGTTTTACAATGAGTTACCAAATCATTTATACATGTTGTGGCCACAAGCCTATGTGCTCGAAGTACAATACTACATATTAAACACATACTTGTTTTACAAAAAGCAGACAATCTACACCAACCTTCCTAAGCTCCTCCAACCCAGGCTAAAATCCCACTATTAGTTACCTGCAAAACAAATAGAGTCGTGAGCACTAATTGCTCAGTGAGACTAGGCTCCCCTAACAAGCAATAATAATATATTTTCTAACCCAAACCCAAAATAACAATCAACAAGCAATCATACAACAATCATAGAATGCACATGCGGAATAGATAAATCACACATAACATAACGAAGGACATTCCATAATGAAGTCCTTTCTCATGTAACCAAACCCTAAACCGCGAATTGACAACTTCCTTCCATTCTCCCTTTTACCTCACACGGCCCTAACCACAAAGGCTAAAAGACCAGTGATCCGACATGTAATACACCTGCCCTAGGCTGCAATCCCGTTCCTCCGGGTATTACAATCGGTAGTCACGATCCTAGGCTGCAATCCCGTTCTTCCGTGACTAGCGATATCTGGAAGTGTCAACTGCTCTCTGCAATTATTAGAACGTTACATGATCCTCTTGATCACTTGTAACGCCTAACCTCACACACAATATAAAAATTTACCTTTGACCCGCATGTATCTATCCAGATCACACGCGGATCAGCCTTCTTTTGAAATCCTGCATCCACAAAGGTTAGTGGCAAATACAAACATAATCATCCCACGAATCATGCAGCATGCAATCACACAATCAAACAATCACGCAGAAACAATCAAAGAAACAATTAACCAAATTTCTAGAGTTCTAGCACGAACCTCTACGACTATAATGCATAACAATAAACAAACAACGTATGCCCTACTCATCTAACACACGACAAACATCACCAAGACTCACCTTATTCAAACGGTTAGGACTTAGACTCGGACTTAGGCTTAGAACGGATCTAGGTTCCTCGACTACTCCACGATCTAACAAATCTTCTCTTTCCTTAAAACGGACAGAGTTTCGGCTTGAATCTCGATCATTCTAACCATCAAAACCACAAAGGGTTAGATTCAGGATCACAAGACGAGACTAAGTCAGATAGAAAAGTTAGGATCGGAACGCCTTACCCTAAAAACTTCACGGCACTACTGGATGGTTCCCAACAACAGACCGCGGATTAGATCACGATCACGAACTATTTTGGTCAGAGGTTTGGAACGTTTTCTATCTAAGAAATGAGAGCTACTTGGTCCTATTTATAGGGTTAAGCAAGCAGGTAAGCACAGTAGGACGGTCAGAAGTGTGTGTCGTGCTTCCCAATGAGTCGTTGCATACGGTCGCGACGCCTCGTGCTTGCAGATTTATCGTGCTTGTGGATTTGTCGTGCTTGCGGATTTGTCATGCTTGTGGATTTACTGTGCTTCCGATGACTTGTCATACAAGATCGCGACACCTCGTGCTTACGAGAATTGTCGTGCTTGCGGATTTGTCGTGCTTACGGATTCCAAGCACGTCAATCCCGAGCAGCTGTGTCGTGCTTCCGCAAACTTTTATATTTTTTTAAAAATATCAAGTTTAAAAGCACCTTGCCACCTTATGCTTCTCGTCACGTCGTGCTTCGAGCCACTTCGTGCTTAAAATCCTATCATGCTTGACAATTTTTCTTCCATCAACTAGGTTTTGGCTCGATAATCTCTCGTAACTGTTTTGATCTCTCGACAGGGTCATTACACTCTACCCCCCTTAAAAAAGAATTCGTCCCGAATTCTTAAGGTTGAATACTTCCTCCACTTATCCTCTCTCGTGCCTTGGGAAAGGTTGGTTTAGGAAAGTTTTTCCTAAATAACTAAGACATCTAACAATAACTATTGGTTTCCAAGATTGGGTCTCAACCTTTAACTAGACTCAGTCAATTCTAAATATTAATAACTTCGCAATTCTAGTCTACACCATATCTCATATATGCATGCAAATGCAATCACACGATGAGTTAGAACCCATACTTACCTTTAATGAATCCTTTAAAAAGGATATGAAAGTTTAAGGGTTCTTAAATCTAAGGATTATCTCGAGCTCACTTATCATCATATCGAAGCTTTATCACGTAGCCAAAGCTTTATCACGAAGCCAAATCTTAATCACCAACCATCTCTTCTTTGAACTCGTCAGAGTGGCATCTGCATTCAACAAGGTTAAGTCCTAATCCCATCTACCTAATAAAGGAGCTGGTTGGTTTTCTAACTGTTTTATACGACTTATTTTATTCTATAAAACATTTGAAAACGAGTCCCATGTGAACATGGTAATAACCATGCTCTGATACCACTTTTTTAACACCCCTGACCCGGATTGGTCATTACACCTGCAATGACCGAAAAACACCCTGAAATCCTGAACAACTCTAATATCCCAAACTACAACCTCTCCCACAGACTCTGACATCACAATCGTCCCCAATTATGCCTCGCAGCCCTTCTCAATCAGTTGCTCAACTTGAATCGCTGAAATCACGAGACTCTCGGAAGTCGTTCTCATTCCCTGATACACCAACCTCCATACCTCTCGCACAAACAAAACTAGTCCTCGATGACTATCCAGATGAACTATGTACCGATCAAGCCAATCCATACCCAGAATAACATCGTACAGCTCCACCGGACTAATAATCAGATCTGCTGGCATCAACTCTTCCACCATCAGAACATCCACACCCTGAGCCCGTCCAAAAGTAGCCAAAGATTTATCCCCAGCAACTCTAACTACTCCTGGCTGCTCTCCGGAATCGCTCCAGATACCGCTGCTCTCCGCATATTCTGGAGTAATGAAGCAATTTGTCGCTCCTGAATCAAAGAAAATATAGGACTCATACCCGCCCACTACTAAGGTCCCTGCACAAATCGCATGTGCATAAAAACCCTAGCATTCTATCACAGACTCACTATCCTCTGCGATCCATGCTCCCGCACCCGAAGCATCCCGAACCACTCTGTCCGCTCTAACTCTACCCGAAAGTGCTCTTCCACTTCCTCTAATGTCCTTGCGCAGGCTTGCCACCCTTGCTCGGACCCACCTGCTGTTGCGATCTTTTCTGCTGCTGAACAGGCGGACCAACCACCACAACCTGCTCCCTAAGATCCTCCTAGATCGCAGTAGCTGTTTCCACCAGCTCCGCCCTCGTGGCGAACTTACTCGCTCTATAGCGAGTCCTCAAATCCATCTGATGTCCCCTCATGAACCTCTTCACCTGGGTATGCTCGCCCTCCATGCCTCTCCCAGCATGCACCAGAAGTATGATGAACTCAGCATCAAACTCCTGAACCGATCGGTCTTCCTGAGTAAACTCCAAAAACCTCAACTCAAGCCGATCCACCGCCTCATGTGGAAAGAACTTGGCGTCAAACTCCGCTAAAAGTCACTCGAGGCCATCTCCGCCTGCATTCTCCTGGCAACCACACCTCTCCACCAGAGATGTGCATCACTATCAAGGTAATGAACCGCTAGATCCACCTAGTACCCCTCTGGATACTTGGGACTGCGAAAATTACGCTCCAGCCTCATCCACCACTCATCGGCCTCCTCAGCCTTGGCACCTCCAGAGAAAAAATCTCGTGCCAATCTTCTGCATCTGCTTCATCATCCTTAGGTAGGATGGAAGCTCCTCAACAACCACAGCACTCGGCTTCACACCAGCCACTCTTGGCTGAACACCACCGACACCCGGTTGCACACCAGCCATACCCGCTTGCACTCCCAGAGCTTGACCTTGAGCCAGAATCCCTCCCGGTAGCCGCTCCAAGATCAACTATAGCAAGTTCGTAAGACGATCATCTCGGTCTTGGACTAAACCTGCAGCAGCACCCACCATAACACTGGTCACATCGGGACCCGCACTAGTCCCACCCGTCCTCTCACTAGCACGCACACTAGCCAAACCTAAGGACCCCTCCTAAAACGTTTGTGAATCCGCCACCTGCCACAGCAGACTTACTCTCAAGTCCCTGCCCGTGCCCACGTCCACGACCACCATGGCCTCCACAACCACCACGACCTCTACCTCTAGCAACTCTAGCCATCTCTCTCTACACTATCCACAACAGAAACTCTAGTACCTCTAACCATTTCTCTTCGATGCTAGAAAAGTCAACCAACACTTATCGTGGAATCTCATTGAAGGCTCGGAGAAGATGATCTAGCACTCTATTTCACACAACAATCGATTAACTCACATAATCAATTCAATCCACAATTCATGCAACAACTGACTAACTCACATAATCAATTACGTTCTCCCTTAAAACCGTAAGGGCTCTGATACCAAACTAAAACAACCAGGCCCATTTATATATATATATATATATAGCAACGAATTAGTATTTTCATAAATATTAACTCTCAACATGCTAAATTCTAACAACAATCAACATCCAGCGGAAATCACATAAACCAGCAAACCAGCAATTTTAACCAGGAAAATTACTAAACTATTAAACCAATTCCAATACAGGGCAATAATCAATAATCCAATAATCAATGTTAAACCAATTATCAATTCCAACTCTACAACACAATAACCAAACAACCGAGACACTAGATCATCTCCTCTTTCCGGCCATGATTCCACGATCACACATTCTCTTTACTTGCATCACATAAAACAAACGAGATGCGTGAGTATTATCACAAATACTAAGTGAGACGTTCATTCCATCTATTTATACACACATGCAAAAGAAAGAGATACAATACCAGGATGAACAATCAACAATGAATAACATGAACAATAAAATGCGAATCAGCAACACAGACCATGCGTCGGTCGACACACACTGTGTCGATCAACATGCAACCTTGGTGTCGATCGTCGCACACTATGTCGATCGACACAGAGCAACTGCGTCGATCGACGTACGACGCAGAACCCAGGAATCGAACTTATCCCCTCATGGATCGATTCCTGATCGCATCGATTCGATCTCCTGCACAAATCCACCAAAACACAACACAAAATCCACCAAACAATGCAAACAATCGCATCCTATCTATTCTTTTATCCCAGATAAAGCTATGGTCACGCACTCACCTCGAATCTGGAAGGAAAATGATGAAGAAATTCACGAAGAACGCGACGAACACGAAGAACGCAGATCTACAATATGAATCCTCATGAAATCGCGAATCCAACCCACCATAAACGATCTCCAGAGCCACACAAACACACACAATACCTTTTAGGATCAAGAACTCGAAGAAATCAATAAGGATTCTTCCTTTTCTCTCAATCCTCTCAGAAACTCACTGGAAAACTCTCTGAAACTTTCTAGAAACTAAAATTCGACCAAAATCGCAGCCAAGCCTTTTATAAAGGGAAGCCCTAAGGTTTTTCCCTAAAGCGAGCCGAACCGACGACTCCAATCGAACCAACCCGGTTCGATTAGCGACCTGCATCGATCGACACACACCCCTTGTGTCGATCGACGCACGACCAAAATTCACCAAATTTGGTTCGCGGTCATTACATTGACATCTTGAGATTTTGAACCCTCTATCACTACAAGAAAACAAACAATTTTCCGACGGGCAAAACCGTCGGAATACACGATATTCCGACGGTTTTGGTCGGTCGGTTCTATCTCGTCGGAAATCCGTCGAAAATACTGACGGATTTCTGACGGAAAAGGAATTACCGAAATCCGTCAGAAATCCGTCGTAAATCCGGCAATATTTCATTTTCCGACGGATTTCCGACGGCTACACATACCGACGGATTTCCGACGGCTACACATACCGACGGATTTCCGACGGATACATATACCGACGGATATATTATTTATTTAAAAAAAGATTTTAATTTAATTAAAGTTAATTAAAGTAAATTAAAATAAAATAAATTAAATTAAAATTAAATATAAATAAAAATTAAATTAAAATAAAAATAAAAAAAAACATTTAAAATTAAGTTTCAATATTTCTAAAAGTGATTTAGAAAATTAAAATATTACATAACGTAAAGTCTATCGGTTACGGAAGATCTCGTTCATCCTTTCTTCCATTTCCCGCATTCGTGCCATCTGCTCTTCCATTGCCCGCATGCGTTCCATCTGTTCTTCCATTGCCTGCATGCGTGCCTGCTGTTCCTCGTAGCGTGCCTGCTGTTCCTCGTAGCGTGCTGCATCTTGTGCGCGTTGTACCTCCAACCCGGTCACCCGCTCGAGAAGCTCGGCGTTCTGTGCCCTCAACGTACTATCTGCATGAAAGCGGTAAGAATTGACGGACGTGGATGAACTGTCTTCCGGGAGGCCAAACACACGACCTCTGTGCTTAGGCGCAACGCATGGAAGGTACTAACCTGATAGGTAAACTCGTTGATCATCTCGAGAGGAACTTCCGTGGCCGGGGGAGTTCCTTCGACGATCGGTTGGGATTGGAGGTACTCCTCACCGAGCCTCTCCACGCTCTCCACGATTTCACGAGCAATGGGATCTTGAATTTCACCCGTCTTTCTGTTGGTGTGCGTATCTTTGACCAATTCAAGATGTGACGGACGCACACCGGTCCTCTCCATCTGTTGGCATAGATAATGAAAGAAATATGAGAAGTGTTATAAATAAAATTTTAGTAAAATTTATAAAATTACCAGCTTCTGAAGACGTGACGCTTTGCTCGTTGCACTGAGGTTATGGGTCGCCGGTCCATTCCCCTTCCGGTCGCTGTTCCGGTTAGACGAGTTTTTTCCGGAGTTTGCTTTTGTGTCCTCCCGTTCCCAATGGGCAAGTAGTCCAGCCCATAATGTGGGGTTATCTTGCAATCTCCGCGGCACTTTTCCCTCTTTGTACCACATGTCCTTCCATTCGTTTATCTTCAACGAATATTTCCGGGAGGCTTTTTTGTAGAACTCCCGTCGGACCCGGGAAGTCAACTGTGGGTCCCAAGTAAATTCTTGCTGAAAAAAAAAACGTACCCATATTAGTATTGACAATTTTAATGGAAATAAAAATCTATATTCTTAATAGGGAAAAAAAAAACATACCGCAAATTGCCGAAACCAGGTCTCCTGGTCTGCCACCGGCATCGAACTAAATGTGGGATACGGGCAAGTTATCAACGAATTAGTCATCGCGTTGATCGAACTTGTAATCCCGTTTTCCGAAAATTGAAACCTAAACAATATTTAGTTAAATATTTTATTAAGTTAATATAATCAAATACATTTTTAAATAAAACTTACCAGGTCGTGTTAGGTGGCAAGTCAGGATCTAGGCGAGTCAACCTATCCCGTCCGGGTTGCGAAACAAACTCCTCAATGCTCATGGCCGTGGGAGCTGAGGGCTGTGTACCCATTGGAGGAGACGGGTGTTGGGGATCCGGAAAGCTAGTCTCAGAGATATGCGACTGACTCCCTCCCCTACTGGAAGTACCGGATCCAGTAGCGTGATGAAATCGTCCATAGTCCCTACGATTGCCAAAATGTTTACATACCGTTGAAATTTACTTACATATATAAATATAAATTCTGATATTAAATTTAAATATATGTAAATTTAAATCATAAATTTTAAATATAAATTTACAGATATTTTAATTTACATTACGGATTTAGGGATTTTCAGTTTTTGAGAATTTGCCGACATCGAATTTTTGAGATTTCCGAATTATGGAATTTACGGGAATTGGGGACTTAGCGATTTTAGGATATTGATATTTTGAAAAGTAGGGATTTTGGAATTTAGGGATTAATTTATGGAATTTCGGGATTTCATAAATTAAGGTTTTAGGGAGTTAGGGATTGTGGGAAATTGAGATTTCTCTAAATAGGTATTTAGGGATATTTGGATTATGGATTTCAGATATGAACATTTAGGAATTTACAGATTTAGAAATTTTTTGGAATTTCAGATTTGGTAATTTAAAGTTTAAGATATTTACGATTTTTCCAGAATTTGGGATTTTGTAATTTAAACAAATTAAAAAATTAGTAAAATTTCAACAATTTAGAATTTTACTAATTTTTTTAAATTATAAATATTTATAATTTCCTAAAAATAAAAAATACATATTAAAATGTAAATAAATTTTATAAACCATAAAATTCTCTAAATCACAAAATTTACAAAATTCAAAACTTTTCAAACATCCTAAACCCGTACATTTCTACATTTCTATTATCCTAAATCATTTAATCCCTTAATTTTTAACATCCTAAATCTAACAAATTCTACAAATACATCTCATAATTCATAATTTACAAAAAAAACTTCTAAAAACTTACATTGGATTGATGATTTGTTGATAGAGATTGAGATTGTGGATGGATTTGGTGTTTCCGGCGCGTTTCCGGCTTGAATCGAGAGTTTTACGGCGAGATTTTGCGATTTTTTTTCCGTTTTTGCGTTCTGTCTCCGCGAAGAAGAAGAGTCTGGTTTTATTATAGGTTTGCGACGGATTTCCGACGGAATTTCCCGCTATTTTTGATGAGATCGAGGCTCTCTAGGCGGCAGAAATTAGATTTTCCGACGGATTTTAAATTTTCATTTATAAAAACGCGTAAATTTAATAACGATTTTTTGTTAAAAAAAAAAAACAAAATCCGTCGGAAATACCGACGGATTTTTGACGGATTTTGATTTTTTTAATCATTATCGGTAAACTTAATTAAGTTTTTTTATAATTAATTTTTTTTTGTAGACAGATTTTCTTATATTATAAAAATATTAATTCCGTCGGAAATCCGTCAAAAATACCGACGGATTTCCGACGGATTGTAATTTTTTATTAAATTAATTTTTTTGGTAAACAGATTTTTTTATATTATAAAAAATATTAAATCCGTCGGAAATCCGTCAAAAATACCGACGGATTTCCGACGGATTGTAATTTTTTATTAAATTAATTTTTTTTTGTAAACAGATGTTTTTATATTATAAAAAATATTAAATCCGTCGGAAATCCGTCAAAAATACCGACGGATTTCCGACGGATTGTAATTTTTTATTAAATTAAGTTTTTTTATACGGATTTTTTTATATTATAAAAATATTACATCCGTCGGAAATCCGTCAAAAATACCGAGGGATTTCCGACAGATTTTAATTTTTTTTTATAATATCATATATCTGTTTTAAAAATAAAAATTACAATCCGTCGGAAAACTGTGAAAAATCTATCGCTTAAAAGTCCGCGTGGTGACCCGATTGCAGAGTTAAAAAAATGTCCAAACATTTATTCATAAATTATTTTAATTTATCCGGGAATTGAATAAAAGATTTACACAACGAAATTTTATAACAGATAAAAAATAAAAGCCGAAAAGAAATTTATTTATTTTAAAGTTTGAAAAACATATGTCTCTGTATCCACTCCAAACTTACCTTTTGTTAGAACCTGAAACTTTTTTTTCCCTTTTTTTTTCTTTGGCGGAGAATCTACATATCCGTTTCAAAATTCTCTTTCGATTGCATCAACATCTATATTTAAGTTCGGACTTTCTGGTCTTTGGGCAAATTCATCATCATTTTACTGATCCTTTTTATTCTTCGGTGTACCTTCTAAATATCCGCCGCAAACATCTCTTTTGATTGCATCAACATCTATATTTAAGTTCGGACTTTCAGGTCCTTGGGCAAATTCATAATCATAGTAGTGATCCTTACATTCATTTGAAGTACTTCCACCGTAAGTATCTGACGTTTCAATCAAGCGAGATGGTTGTACGTCTTCGAGAACACTCTTCTTGTCTGGATATTTGTCGCACTGAGATTGCGTTTCCCACGAGACGTTTGAAATGCGTTGGATGGATGGCAAGCACTGGCTGTCCGGCACTATTGTTGATGAAGAATCTCCGATTGAGATTGGTGAGAACGTATCAAATTCCCACGAGTAAGTGGGTATCTCTTCAGTGTGTGTGTCGCATTGGGTTTCGGTTTCCCACGAGTATTTTGGAAGTACAAAGTGGTTTGCCACGATTTTTGAGTCTTCATTAGGAGAGTTAGAAGACATTATTTGTGTTGTTGACAGGAATGAACGTATGAGGAACCTTATATAGAACGGAAAATCGTCGGAAATCCGTCAGAAACCTCCGACATAATACCCCGCCAGTCCCATCGGCCGCAGATAACGCAATGGTAACCACTCAAACTTTGCCAACATCGGAATTCCGACGGAATTCAGACGGAACTAATTCTGTCGTTATGTCGTCCGAAAATTAGGACAGCTTTTATCCCGCGGAAATCCAGCGGCAAATTTAATAAATGATTCTGGCGGATATTACCATAAAGTACATTATATTAGAGGGAACGCATAGGTGTTATAGTACAACATTGGTAAACAAACATTTATTCATAAATTATTAATCTGACTCTTCTGATGAACCTTCACTAGGGATGGAGTCTAAATCGTCGTCAAATTCTTCATGTAGTTCATCTTCATCCGAATGCACTAGATCATCGCCGATATGTGTGACATCAGTGACAAGGTCAATGTTATCCGTCTCCTCAACATGTGACATTTGGTTGGTTCGCGATACTTGTAGAGCATCATGTTCCGGAACTCCATATATTTTTCCTCGCGGATTAATTGGAGTTACTGTCATCCAAGGATCTGTCCTCCGCCCAACTCGAGGATATGGAATGTAGCAAACCTATTCATTAACGGTGGATGTTGTTAATATACAAGAATAACAAAACCTAACGTATAAATATAACGGAAAACCTATCAATATATTGATACCTGGTCTGCTTGAGATGCAAGGATAAATAGATCGTAATGATGTAATTTCCGGCTTGAATTTATCGAAATAACACCAAGAGGGTCAATTCGAACCCCACTACCATTGGATGGATCATACCAATCGCACATAAACACAATGCACCTCAAGTCCAACATTCCTGGATAGTGGATTTCCAAGATTTCTTTTAAATGGCCATAGTACATGGTATCACCTGATTGCGCCGAAATACCATTGTCCGAAGTTGGCCTTTGACGTCCTTCGTCACGAATTCTGAACGAATATCCCCTAGTGCAAAATCTCGGATATGAAGTCGCGGTGCTGCGTAAACCATGAGAAAACTCCACTAACCATGTCGGGAGGGTTTGACCACTTGCTAAACCTTCGGAAACCTAAAAACAATATAAGTAAGCAATCAATAACATATGAACGTGAAAACCTTATAAAATAAGAGTGAGGAGTTATATTTAACGTACAAAAAATTTCAACCACTCCGGGAATTCTTCATCTTTTAAGACAGCAAGTTCGGAATCTGTCTTATCAGCATGGTAAGTTTGTGCTAGGGACATGTATAGCCTGTAACATAACAATTGTTATTAGATGAAGACAAATAATTGCACAAATTTAGTATGAGAAATGGTGTACCTTTCATACTCTCCAAGTTCGTCACAATTTCTGAGGATATATGTATGCAAATGTGTGACCTCTTGTGGTGATAGTATGCGTTTCTTCCCTTTTTCACTTACGCGGCCCACTTGCGCAAACAACTCAGGTACAACCACGGGATACACTGCTTTCTCACCTCTATCATCATGTCGCGCCGGCCGTCTACCTTTAGTCCGAACATCCGAAGGAAAGTAATATTCGACAAAGTGTGATACTTCTTCGTTTAGACTTTGTGCAACAATAGATCCCTCAACTTTGCTCAAATTTTTAACCTTTTTCTTCAGGTGGAACATGTAACGCTCGAACGGGTACATCCATCGGTATTGAACAGGGCCTCCTAATGCTGCTTCTCGTGGGAGGTGAATAGGAAGATGTTCCATAACATCAAAAAAAGACGGTGGAAATATCTTCTCAAGATTACAAAGGAGCACCGGGATGTTGGCCTCTAAAGACCGGATCCCGTCCGCTGTTAGTGTCCGTGAACATAAATCTCGAAAGAAAGCCCCAACTCCTACAAACGAAAAGTAATCAAGTTAGTACATATATAGTAACATTATATTAGTAATAAACTAAAGAAAATTATGAAATATACCTCCAATTGCTTGATGGATGTCTTGTGGAAGAAGATTAGAAAATGCAAATGGAAGAAGACGTTGCATCACAACATGACAATCATGACTCTTCATTCCAATAAACTTCCCTTCCGTCGAATCCACGCAATTACGCAGATTAGATGCGTAGCCGTCAGGAAATTTAACAAAATTATTAATCCATTCAAAGAAAACTTCCTTCTTACCCGCGTCTAACCGGTACGCAGGCATCGGCAATCTACCATTAGGCAAAACATGAAGAGATGACCTTGAACAAATCAATGGCAAGTCTAATCTAGATTTCCAGTTATCTTTTGTCTTTCCTGGTACATTTAAAATGGTGTTCATGATGTTGTCAAAGAAATTCTTTTCAACATGCATGACATCTAGAATATGCCGCAGTAGATGATCTTTCCAATAAGGCAAATCCCAGAAAATACTTTTCTTATGCTAATTGTGATATTCCCCACAGCCGTCGACGGGGTGATGGCCATTACCCCCACATTCAGGAGTTCGCTCTGCACCAAAATCTCGTAACTGTTCCAATATGCTGCGACCATCTATCTCCGGAGGTGGACCATTAAACACTGGAAAATTCTTTCTGAAATGTCTTCTAGACCGACGATATGGATGATTTGCCGGCATAAAACACCTATGGCAATCAAACCATGAAGTCTTCCTTCCGTTCTGCAATTGGAATGCTGAAGTATTGTCTTGGCAATAAGGACATGCCAATCTTCCATGCGTTGTCCATCCAGATAACATACCGTACGCCAGAAAATCGCTTATGGTCCACATAAGAACCGCACGTATGTTAAAATTCTGCTGGATTGAAACATCAAATGCCTCAACACCATGCTCCCACAACATCTGCAACTCATAGATCAATGGTTGGAGGAATATATCGAGTGATCGTCTTGGATGATCTAGCCCAGGAACTAGAACTGAGAGAAACAGGAACTCTCGCCGCATGCACATAGAAGGAGGCAAATTGTAAGGTGTTACGATGACCGGCCACAATGAATATTTTCTTCCATGCTTTCCAAATGGGTTGAAACCATGAGTGGATAAGCCGAGGTATACATTTCGGCGTTCGTATGCGAAATCTGGATATACCGATTGAAAGTGTTTCCATGCTTCTGCGTCAGAAGGATGCGTAATATCTCCATCTTGATTATGCTCTGCATGCCATCTCATAGCCTTAGCAGTGCGTTCTGATTGATACAGCCTCTTCAACCTCTCTGTTAATGGTAAATACCACATCCGTATGAAAGGAATCTTCACTCTGCCACTTGTGTCTTGGAACCGTGGTTTACGGCAAAATTTACATTTTTTTCTGTTCTCATCTTCTCTCCAGTATAGCATGCAGTTGTCGATGCACACATCTATTATCTGGTAGGGCAAACCAAGACCGGCAACAAGTTTCTGGACCTCGTAGTATGATGCTGGAGAAAGATTATCCTCTGGCAAAACATCTTTCACAAACTCGGCGAATGCATCAACACATTCTTCGGACAAATTGTAATCGGTCTTCATGTTCATCATCCTACTAGCAGAAGATAACAGTGAATGCCCTTCCCTACAACCGCTGTACAGTGGTTGCTTTGATGCGTCTAACATATCAAAAAACCTTCGAGCTTCTAAATTAGGTTCTCAACCCTATCATCCTCATAACCACCCGACTGCAAATTCTCTCTAAACGCGTCGTTAACCATCGCAACCGTACTTACCCCAACATCTACTTCCGTTGTACATTCTTCTACGCTATCCAGAAAATAAGGTGCATTACTACTAGTACTACCATATTCGTAATTGCTTTCTCCATGTAAAAACCAAACCTTATATCCCGGCCTAAATCCATATCTATATAAGTGATTCCAAACAGTATGAACCGCAACACTAATTCTGTTACAGCAATTAGAACATGGACATTTGATATCCTGACCTTTTTTTGCTGCATCTTGGTTTCTGGGTAAATTCATGAACTCGCATATACCTGCAGCGTAAGCGGATGTTAATAAGTTCGAGCCCATATCCATCATTGGCTCGTCCATCCAAGACCGAAAATATGAACTCATCGCTAACAAATTTTTTTGATTTGTAAAATTGTGTTATGAATGAACGAAGAAATGAAGGAACTTATATAAAACAGATTTCCGTCGGAATTCCGTCGGAAATCCGTCACAAAACTCCGACATAATACCCCACCAATCCCATCGGCCACCGCTAACGAAATGGTAACCACTCAAATTTGCCGACATCGAAAAAATCGGATTTCCATCGGGAGTCCGTCGGAAAGTCGTCAGAATATTACGACAGATTATTTTCCGTCGGAAATCCGTCGTTTGTACCGACGGATTTTCGACGGAATACCGACGGTGGATAAAACCGTTGGTATTCCGTCGGAATTTTGCGACGGATTTCCGACGGACTAAATGTTAGTCGCAAATGCGTCGGTAAGCCGTCGGAAAATTCTGACGGAAATCTTGGCCGTCGGAATTTCCGTCGGAATAGTGGCTGTTTTCTTGTAGTGTATATTTTTTTCTCTATCTTTTTAATGCAATTTTATTCATTCATAATGTTTTCATCGTCTATGTCTGAGTAGTTTGCGTGTTATGTTTTGGGGATTCAAGGTAGGGGTGGACAAATTAACCAGACCGAACTGAATCGAACCAAACCAACCAAATTCGAAATCAAATCAAACCAAACCAAACTTTATAGATAAACCATTGGTTGAGTTTATTCCAACCCGAACGGTTTGGTTCAGTTCAGTTCGGTTCAAAACCAAACCACACTGATAAACCAATGTGTTTTTGTATATAATATATATATATAATGTTATATGTTCTGACCTAGATCATGTATCTCTTCTTTATAAAAATTATTCGTTATCAAAATTCTTTAACCTAAATCATTAACAACATTTCCTCTTCTCTCTGCCTCCAACTCCAACTCTCGTGTCTCTTATCTTCTTTTACTTTATTTTACTCTATTTTCTTCATCTTTTCAATAAGCCATCATTGAAGGTAAACTTTCTAACATAAATTGGAGTTCTTTGTATTTGATCATATTTTATAATTTCATTCGATAGGTTTTCATCTGTAAAGCAATTATGTCTTTAGAGAAACCAATAGGTTTTCTAAACCGATTATATCTTTTTGATAAATCAGTAGATTGTAGTGCAAGAAAACAGAGCACACATCAAATTGGAGCATATTTTTAATTTACGTATTTATTATTAACTTTGAAGTTTGAATAATTGAATTTATGTATTTTTATTTTAGGAATTTGGTTGATACCATCCAAATGTTTTTCTAAAAACGAAGTTAGACCAAACGAAACCAAACCCAAACAAATTTCAACCAAACCAAACCAAACCATACTTATTTCGGTTTAAGTACGGCTAATGATTTACTAAAACCAAACAAACAAACCCGAATCAAATCCGAACCAAACCCAAAAATAAACCGGAATGCCCACCCCTAATTCAAGGGATTGATGACAAATTGTTATATTCAAATTACCGTGGGGATTTATCTACTTATTCTTCATCTAGATTGCTTTAACTCTGATTTTGGGATTGATCAACTGAAATTAAAAATCCTATGTTGAATTAATAGATGCGAAAGTATTGTTAACGACCTGAACTTAATCTTTGATGAGCAAAATAACTATTTACAAATAAATTTGGCTTAGTTGTTTTGTGAACAATCGAACATGAACTTTAATGGTTGACTTTGTATTTGAATTTGCAAAAAAATTTGGAATTCATGGATTTAGTCATAGATAATCTCTGCAATGAAAGTTGATTGGTTTTACACTTGTGTTTCGAGTTCTAGAACTGTGCTTGACAAAAATTCTGACAGTCTTTCATTCTATAATTTCGATTCATACCTGAGAATTACCCATGGCCTAACCTTTTGTCCAATTGATTTTAAGAACACTAATCACAATTCGCTTGTTTGCTTTGCTATTTTATTTACACTCTTACATTGTTGCTTAGCTTAATTTGAATTTATAAGTCTTTTGTGTGATTACGGTTCTCTGTGAATTTGATCCCTAGGTACTACTACGATCTCTTAATTTGAGAGAGTAACTCATGATAAATTTGAGCATATCAACATCCTACATAAAAAAGTTAAAAATATAGAAAATAGAATAAATCATATAATCATAACCATTTAAACCATCGTAATCGTAATCGTAGTATTCAGCATTGGAATTTTCGAGGTGATACCATTAATATTTGTATTTAAAATATTTTTAACTCTAGAAGATAATTCAGTTCTACAATGGTTTACACATGGTCAATTTCATGTATAGAATGTTTACCCATTTGTACTTGATATTTAGAATTAGAATAATATATATATATATATATATATATAGTATTTGGTTGACAAAAAATAATAAATATATACATATCGAAAGTAGTGTCTTTCAATAAAAAGTTACCAAAGTTGTATTTTTTAATTAGTATAGCATAATTGTTAATAACATAACAAACCTAATTAATTTAAATAACATTGATTGATAACTAAAAGTTTTTTATTTTAAAAAATTGTAGAATTAGGTACGTGTATGAGTTGACCGTTTATTGTATATATATCTTGCATAGTTTTTAGGGAAATTGCTGATGTTGTTAGCAAAGAATCAGTCTTTGCTATCTTAACATGGATTAAGGTTTGAAATTTTATATTTGGGGTCCGAATGGAGAAAACATATTGAGCGGTGCGAATCGGGCGGATCAAACGGTTTAAGCAGAACAAATGCGGATCAAGCGGATGAGGCAGTACAAATGCGTATGAAGCGGATCTAGCGATTCAAAATATATGTTTGAATGGTGAAAACGGATAAAAAGCGGTTCAAAATATTGTATATATTTATTATAATTTATATGAAATTTAAAATTCTTATTTTATTTTGTATAAATAAAAATAAAACAATAAATAAATATACGTGATAATATTTAAATACATTATATAAAAATAAATTTAAATACAATACATTTGTAAAAAAATACTTTTGATTTGCATATTTTGATAAGAACAACATCTGTATCATGTTAAATATGAAGATTTTTAATATCGATTATTGAATTTTTTTATCGATTATTTTTTTTGTCATCTTAAATTTATATCATATATTAGTCATATCATGACTAACTCGAATATTTAAAAGTAATATTAAAATATATTTAATTAAATATGACATAGAAAGTGCATGTAAAATATCACAAAGATAATTAGTATATTACAAATTAAAATTATCTTAAATAATTGTAAATGATTAGTTATGATGATAAATGTAAAAAAAGAAAATATTATGGATTTACTCGATAAAAGGTTAAGGAATTTTTTGCATGAATATATATATATATATATTAATGTAATTAGTTTTAGAATTTAAGAAATAAGAAAATAAAATGGTATGCGGTTGAACCACTCGGTACACCCCTTTATTCGGGGTGAGGGATTTGTAGCGGATGATCCACTAATTTCTTTGCTTATTTCGACCACATGCAGTACATTCGTCTTTTACTATTTAAAAACACAAATTTTCAATTATGTGTGAATGACAAATTAATAGCGGATGATACTTTGTGCAGATGATCCACTTTTTTATCTGCTTCCTATTCACAGCCTTGGTTTCTTGATTTTTAGGCCCTGAGTGGGAGCATAGGATAAAAGCAGATAATTAATAAAAAATTCTCACGAACCACTTGCAGGACAAATTATGAAGATAACATTGGCTGTGAGTGGGAGCATGGGACAAAAGCAGATAATTAGCAGAGTATGAGAACAATATTATTTGTTACCATTCACAGAATTGTCAAATCAACAGCTATAAATAAATAAAAAATTCTCACGAACCACTTGCAGGACAAATTATGAAGATAACATTATCCCACTTGCAGATTTTCATCCACTTGTCTTGGAGAGTAATCGGCCCACTTGTGTTTGCAGATCTGCCTTTATTTTTTTTTTTTTAAATTGTCACAAAAATTTGCTTATAAAATGACAGTTTTTTCATACATATTTCAAACCAAATTTGCTTAGAGTCGAGAGCACTTCTTTTTTTTTTTTGGCATAGTCGAGCATTTGAGAAATTTTCAGTTGAATACAAAAACATCTTCTCTAAAAATATGATCTTTAACTTTTTTTTCCCCTTCTTGTTCTGAGTTTGACAAAAAAAACCCAAATTTTATTTTGTTTGCTCGTAAATAATTTACGTATTTTGCATTGCCTAACTTTTAGTAAATGGTTAGTGGCATGAGATTGTTTTATTTTAAAAGATTAGTATATTCAATTAGCATATTTTTAAATTTTATATTTTTAAATAATTACTTATATTTGTTGAATTGACAAATCATGTATAAATATACAACTTATAATTTGAAACATAGAGAATATTTTAAGTAGCGTAGAAACAAATATATTACTTTTTAGTTCAAGATAGTTATATTTTTACAAATAACAATCCAATATATAATTTATAAAATAATATTTTTTACAAAAAGGCATGTTTAAGTAGTATAACAATATTATACATGTTATGTTGCAATTTATATTTACTTGTAATTACTATGAGTTAAATTGATTTATTTTTAATAATACAAAAATGTATTAGATTTAGTATAAGATTTTCTTATTTCTTATATACATACTTAGAATTTGTATGTTATAAAACTAATATTATTTTCAAATTTGTAGAGATGACGTCTAATCGTGGACAAAACATAAATTCATCCAATGAAGCAAATACAAGTTTTCCTACAGAAACATCAGTACGGGTAAAATTATATACTTTTTGTAATTATTGTACTTAAAACCAAAATGAAACATATTTTCTCAAATATTCAAAAAATTTGTAGACGGAAGACAACTTTAAATGGACTCCAAGTCGAGAAAGAATGTTTCTTGACTTGTACGACCAAGGAATTGCAATGAATAATTACCGTATAAAAGATCCTTCACCATTTGCAAAAGAGTTTATAGTTGAAAAGTTCAATGAGGAGTTCAATCTTAATATCAGCTACAAATTCTTCAAAGAAAAACTTGATCAATTGAAAAGAAAATACAAGAAATATAGTATTATGCTGAAGTCTACAGGGATCGTGGTTGATCCTATTACATCTGTGATATCTGCATCTGAATCATGGTGGAAAGATCGTAAAGTAAGTACGCATGATCTTTTTTACCGCAAAAAATAAAGTAAATTTTATGTATACAAAAAAATTGTTAATTAAAAACTTTAAAATGTTTCATACAGGTATGTAAAATTATAAAATCATTTAAACGAAAGCTGCCAGATCATTGGGATGTGATGCAACGTTGTTTCAAATTATACAACGTTCAATCACAAGCTCAATACTCTGTGAACCAACGAAGAGAAGAGATGGTTAACGAGGGTTCATCCCACGATGAAGGTCATTTCTACTCAGAACCATATGCTACAGATAATCAAGTTCCAGAAACACAAGAAAACGAAGAGGTCTATCGCGTTAGCATTGATGATGAGAGAAGTCCTTCAAATGAGTTTACCAATGCACATATGCGCCATACTTCGTCAACGGTTGATCCGATCCAAATTCCTGATTCTAGAGTTCAACCACGAGGTAGAGGAAGACGGGGAAGTACTATACAAAGAGGTACGGGAAACTCACGTTCCTCTACCGTGAGTGGTTCACGCAGAAGTCGAAGAAAAGAATCTTTTGAAACAACGCTAACAGACATAATAACTGGGTTTACAGAATTTCAGCGCCAAAGTTTACAACAACTACGCCCAAATCCATTTGACCAAGATGATTACGACGACTTTCACAAGGCTGTGAAGATTTTTGAAGCGTTGGAGCTTCCAAATGATACCAAATTTTATTGGTCATACATTCAAGCTTTGAAAGAAGATGGATTTTGGCGTAAGTATTTCATTGATAAAGCTGGAAAATCTTTTGATGATAAAATACAATTCTTACAAGTTTTAACTGGGTATACACGCGATGATGAACGTGTTGAAAAGCGCTTAAGCTCGGGGCAACATTTGGGAGTCCAAGTTCAACTGGTTTTCCTTCTGGTAGTCCATCTTCCGGTGGTAGAAATTCCTGGGGTCAAACTTCTTGTGGTCAATGGGGTCCTACTTTTCAACAATGGGGTACACCACCAAATTGGTAGAAATTCCTGGGGTCAAACTTCTTGTGGTCAATGGGGTCCTACTTTTCAACAATGGGGTACACCACCAAATGTTCAACAATGGGGTTCACTATCAAATGTTCAACAATGGGGTTCACCATCAAATGCTCCACGATAGGATTCACCATCAAATGCTCTACGATGGGGTTCACCATCAAATGCTCCACAATGGGGCACACCACCAAGTACTTCACAATGGGGAACACAACAAAATACGTCACTATGGGGAACACCTCCATATGGTCAGCATTGGGGTGCATCATCAAGTGGTCCAACCTGGAGTTCACCACTAAATCCGCAACCATGGAACTCATCACAAATCTCTCCACAATGGGGTTCATCATCTAATATTCCACAGTGGGGGTCCTCACCAAATGCTTCACAATGGACCCCTCCGACAAATATTCAACATGGATTTGCATTGGGAACTCAAACAGAAACTAGAACAAATGTTCAACCAAGAGTCGTAGATGAATCACCTATTACTACTTCAGCAAACGTTCGTAGGGGAGTATCACCAGAATTTGGATTCACAAATTATACTTCAACATATCCAATACCACGGACACGTAGAGCAGAGGGCTTATTCAATATTTGGGGAACCTAACAAGGACCGAATTTAAATGAAACTCAGGAAAGTGAATCAGGCGATGATGATTAGTTTAGTAATGTGTACGCTTTATTAGTGATTGTGACTTGATTTGCCTTTTATTTTTCCTAATATACTTTGCACTTTATGTATTATTGAGTAATGCAATTTGCTTTGTTTATTGTTCTAATTGACTTTTTATCTTTTGGTGATCAAATTTTAGGTTTTTCGTATTTGCCAGTTACGAGCTCAAGGAGTACAATTTCTAAATTACGAGGAGAGAATTGAGTTATGAAATTTGGAAAATGACCAATTTGAAGAGTTAATAATCCAACCAGCATTGAGTTACTATAATCAGTATTTTCAAAGAGGACCTGTCCAGACTGATGGTGGTTTGGGATGGAGGAATATTTGGCATCGACTACAAAAAGATCATGCTGTTTGTCTTCAGTTATTACGAATGTCACTTAATTGTTTTAGAGCATTGTGTGATAAACTAGAAACAAGTTATGGGCTACTACCAACATCGAGTGTAAGCATTGAGGAGAGCGTGGCTATGTTTCTACGGATATGTGGACACAATGAAGTGCAAAGGGATGTTGGATTACGATTTGGACGAAATCAAGAAACAGTGAAGAGGAAATTCTTTGAAGTGCTTAAAGCGGTTGAGTTACTTGCTTGTGATTATATCAACACCCCAACGACAGAAGATCTACTTCGTATTCCCGAGCGGCTGCAACAAGACGGGAAGTATTGGCCATATTTTAGTGGGTTTGTTGGAGCCATGGATGGGGTTCATGTATGCGTTAAAGTTAATCCTGAATTACAAGGAATGTATTGGAGTCGGCATGATAGAACATCGTTCAACATCATGGCAATATGTGATTTGAATATGTTGTTCACATATCTTTGGAATGGTGCACCAGGATCTTGTCATGACACAGCAGTTCTCACGATAGCGCAAGAGAGTGATTCTGAATTTCCTTTGCCTCCTCTGGATAAGTATTATGTAGTTGATTCTGGTTACCCTAACAGACAAGGTTTTCTTGCCCCATATCGATCTTCACGCAACGGGGTTGTTCGATATCACCTGTCATAGTTCTCAAGTGGTCCTCCTCCTAGAAATAAGCAAGAATTGTTTAATCGATGGCATGCATCTTTACGCTCTGTTATTGAGAGGACATTTGGAGTTTGGAAGAAGAAATGGAGGATTCTTTGTGAATTTCCTAGATATAATCTTCACGTGCAAAAGAGAGCGGTAATGGCTATAATGGGATTACATAATTTCATTAGAATTTCAAGTTTTTCAGATGAAGATTTTGCGGAAATAATGAGACAAGCCGAGGTTAACAACACAAATCCTGAGAATGATTTAGGTGACATGAACACTTCAAGTATAGGAGAAGGAGATCTTATGACAACAATTAGGAATAATATTGCAAATATGTTATGGGCAAATCGAAATACTCTATAAAAAATTTCTTCTTTATTCGTACGTTGTATTTTATTTTAGTTTATGTATGATGTTTTGAAATATATATTTTTAACAACCGTTGTAGTTTATACATTTATAAATTATATTTTAATAACGTAATTCGTTTTATTTAAGGAATTATTTAGAAAATTGATTATATTTTGTTGTTATAAAGTAACTATTATTCTAGTAAGAACATTAAATAAGCTAGTGATCATAATTAAAAAAAAATTAAATTTTAACACTACAATAAATAATAGGGAAATTGGGTTGAGTAACTAAAAAAAACTATGATAAAAGATCTAACCAATTAACCTAAATCTAATAATATAGCTATCATAATTAAAAAACAAATGTAAAATTTTAACATTTGAAAAAGTTGTGTTAAAAATATGAAAAACTAAACAATATTTAGACTTAATGTAATTTTTTTAAAGTATGTATATTGTTTAATAATTTCTTAGTTAAGATTTTTATTCCAATTTTTTATTATTTTAATATATATTTTGTACTACTATTTATCTGCTTTCACCATTCAAACATATATTATGAACTGCATTTGTAACGACCGCGAACCAAATTACGGAATATTTGGTCGTGTGTCGATCGACACAGGGAGTGTGTGTCGATCGACACGAAAAAAAAAATAAAATAAAATAATAGAAAAAAAAAAAAAAAAAAAATTCTCTTTAAATGGCAGAGTGTCGGCATGCTTGTGAGATCAGTTGTTTAAGAGAGAAAATATCAGTTTTGTGGGAATTTGAGTGAGGAAATCACGTGATTTCGAGTTGGGTTTTTGGAGAGTAAGAACAACTTCTGTTCGTGTATTGGAGGAGACAAACGGAGGTCAAGATCACGGCGGATCGGAGTGAAATTTGGAGGGTAAGTACTCCTGTCGTTGTTCTTGTCGTAGGAAAAATCCGTTTGTCAATCGGACGGTTAGATTGTTATTTATGGTCGTTTAAAGTTGGGTTCGTTGTGCTGTTTCCAGTTCCGATCATTACCGATCATCGAGTTTGCGGGCTTAATTGCCGTCGAACCAGAAGGACCCAGAGAGCGATCTATATACGGTTAGAAAGCCCTCTCTGTCTACTTTTCAGTTCGGGTTTCCGATCTTGATTCCGTTGTGTTTTCCGTTCCCAGTGTGCTTTCTTGTTAAACGGGTTATTTCTGTTCCAGTTCGGATCATCGAACTTGCGAGTTGTTTTTTCGTCGAACCGTTGGGAACCAAGGGACGATCTTTATACGGTTGGAAAGCTATCTGTGTCTAGTTTCTATATCAGGTTTCTGATCCTGATTCGGAGGTATTATCCGTTCTCGGTGTGCTTTCAAAGTCAGTGTATCGTTCCTGTCTTATGAAATCCTAATTCACTTTAGGTGATTGGTAGAGGAGACGAACGGCTAGGCAAATCAGATCGGAACCGGGTGAAAAATTGTGGGTAAGTTCATCAAGCTTTTTTCTTGATGTGGGCGAAAACGGTTCATCATTTCGTTGATTATTCATCGAGTTATGGCTATTTGAACTCGATGGGTTTGTGCAGATTAGTTATCTGCGATCAGTTGGCTTTGGGGTTGATTTGGGAACGAACCAGAAGGAATCTGGAAGCTATCCTTATACCAACGCGTAGCTGTGTCTGTCTAGTTTCCAGAACAGTCTTCCGTTTTGGTTTTGGACCAGTGGTTCGTCGTGTACAAGTCTTTTTGTAACCGTTGGTCCCATTCTCTTTTCGATTCTTCGAGGTGAGTGCGTGACCGTAGGTTTATCTGGGTAAAGGGATTGATCCCAATGCATTGTTTGATGATTTGGTGGTTGATTCACGTGTTATGAATGTTATGTGTTGTTTGGTGTTGTGGTTTGTCT
This sequence comes from Arabis hirsuta, assembly GCA_964056655.1. Taxonomy (NCBI): domain Eukaryota; kingdom Viridiplantae; phylum Streptophyta; class Magnoliopsida; order Brassicales; family Brassicaceae; genus Arabis; species Arabis hirsuta. Next base: position 14,476,430 of record OZ053307.1, read on the forward strand.
TTTATGCCTGTGTGTATAACATGTAGACGGGATGACCGTCTCACTGAGTATTTGTGATAATACTCACGCAACTCTTTTTGCCATCTGTTGCAGGTAAAGGAAAAATGTGATCGTGGAATCATGGCCGGGAAGAGGAGATGATCTAGTGCTCGTTTTCGTGATGATAAGTTAGAATTGCTAGGGTGTTAGCAATTCTAGGATTATATTTAATAATTATCGAACTGAATATTTAACCGATATTTATTGTGTTATATTTAATAATTATGGGATTATTAAATGATATTATTATTATTAAATGATTTTTACTGTTTGATTGTTTAATCGTTGTTCCGCATTAATATTAGATTGGACCGTTGAGGATCACTAATTGTGATAATAGTGATCCGGGTCAAACAAATTTTTTTTATTTGACGGGATGGGTCGTCACAGCATTATTTGTTAGATCTGCACTTCTCCAGCTTGATCTGCTAGATCTGCTTTTTTCCTACTTGATCCACTTGATCCGCTTGATCCGCTCTGCTTGACCTGCTTTCTCAATTCGGAGCCTTAATATACTACATATTTGTTGTATCTAAAGCAGATTGCAGACTTTTCTTTGTCGTATACTATAGAATGATTATATCAATATTTGGTAACACATTCGAAGCAGAATGTAGTCATATCTATTCAGCATTTTTGGCCTAAAAGAAAAAAAGATTGGTATTTATTTCTTTTAGAGGATCTGCTTATTTATGGGTCAAATTTATATATCGTTTGCCAAAACGTAATTTTTAGATAATTTCGGGTTTATTAAATTTGGACTCGATTTTATCGAATATTAAAGGGTTTGAGATTTTTTGTAGTTTATATATGGGTTAATTTACTTACTAGCCCAAAAAATTAATAATTAGTAAACTAACCAAAATTAGCCTATTTAGCATTGTTATGTCCAATAGATTTAGGTCAAATTAGTTAAGTTTTTAATTGTAGGTTTTTTTAGTTATTCAACCTAATTTTCCTATATATATATTGAATAATATAGTTAAATTTAGGGTTTGAAAATTTTAAGCCTTTTACTTAATAAAAATTAAGACAATATTCACAAAAAGTTACCGTATTTTTTAATCCAACAAAAACACCAAACGATTCAAATTTTTCATTTGAACCAAGCAAAATCATAGTAAGGAGAATTAAATTTTTGGTTCAAAAAAATATTGGTTAAATGAAATTTCTTGTATTTTTCATTTGAACCAAGAATTTATCCAACAAAAAACACCACGATATTGAAAACCCTCATCGAATTATAAATTAAATCTCATATAATGTGATGAGAGTTTGCTGAACATTTGAAATAAGATCCCTTAGGCATGGAAAGAAATTAAATGTTAAATGTTTCAGTTTTTTTTTTTTGCAAAACTTATATTTCACTTCTATGTATTGGAGGTAACTTAAGGAGCAAGATATGTATCGTACGAATATTTCACTTCTATGTATTGGAGATAACTTGAAGAGCAAGATATATATCGTACGAACAATATACTTTGGAGTCATCAAAACCCCATAGTGAAGTGAAGTCCGAAAGAAAAATATTATATATCTTGATATTACTATTAGTATATTTTCTTTATTAAGATTAGGAAAATTTACATTATCTTGGCGTTAGTATTATGTTAATGTTACCACTATATATATATATATATATATATTATTATCTATATATTATTATCTAATATCAAAAAAAACTCAATAAAATATATATATATATATATATATATATATATATATATATATATATATATATTTTGTCAACATCAATAAAACTCAATAAAATATTCTATTCTACAAGATTTGTCACTATGAACGGCTTCAAATAATTGAAAACAATGGCGAGATGTATCAAAATCTTAGGCATGCAGAGAAGAAGTTGGTTGATGAGAATAAGGTCCCTTGTGTATGGAGCAAACGTACGCCAACTTGTTGATAATTTTACTTTTTTTGGATTTCCTCTTGTGTCGTATTCAGAGAATCGGTCCTATCCTCGAACACTTTTATCTACCAAATATAAAACTAGAACAATTTATGTATCTTTGATCTTAAACCAGAAAACCTGTTAATGATTGACAGTAAGCATAGTAAACCCAAACAAGTGTGTTTAAACTCCCGATCCTCTATGTTATTTACATTAACCTTAAAACGAAAAGTTAGGAAATTCACATCAGAAAGTGAAATAATTAAACTATATATAAACAAAATAGACCAATTAAATAACTGTCAATTATTAACTTTAAATTAGAAACTCACAGTCTTCATAGTATATAATAATTCAATAGTTTAAACGGATATAAATAAGCTTAAACAAAATTAAGATTTGGTATCAGATAAATGAATTAAAAGTTCACTATCTCAAATAGACATGGAAGAAACTAATTCTCACATTGTAAAGTGAGAAATAATACATGTCGGAAGAAAAAAATAGATTTCATGAAACTCGAGAATTGAAGAGAAAAAATATATATGAAACTGAAACAACAAACTCAAGCCGTCGATAGAAAGATTGGTGTTAAAGGTACTACGACTCAAAACCCGCGAAATCGCGGGGTAAAAAATTCCGACTACATTTGAAAAAATGTTTGGTGCCAACACAACAAAAAAATACAATTTATTTTCAACACACATGCATAGAACATAAACTCATAATCATCACTAATGGAGTTTAAAACATTGTATTATCCATTCTCAAGTTGAGGTAACCCAAATCAGACTTATGAAGATCATGTAATGAAGAAGCAAACAACTTAGATCTCATCTCAGGGTTTAGACAGTAATTTAACGTTCTGTAAATTAAACAGTTTTTTTTTAAAAGACGCAATCTTAGGAAAAATTTTCAAATAAAACTATAGACAAAACCCGATGATACGTTAACATCCATTAAACGTTTTTTCGAAAAAACACAACCTTAGGATGCAATAATAATCATAAAACAGGTTTTTCAAAAAGATGCAATTCTATGATTCATTAATAACTATAAAACGGATTTTTTAAAAACACAATCCTATGATGAATTTATAACCACAAAACAAAAAAATATTAAATATGCAAATTTATGATGCATTGATAAGTGAATAAACTATTAAATAGTATTTTTTTAAAAATGCAACCCTATCATACATTAATAACCATAAAAAGATATTTTTTTAAAAGACGCAACCCTTAGATATTTTAGTAACCATAAAAAGACGTAACTCTATGATGCATTAATAACGATAAAACATATTTTTTAAAAAGACGTACGCAATCATAGATGTTTTAATAACCATAAAACGATTTTTTTTAAAGACGCAACTCTAGAATGTATTTTTTAGGATTGCTATGATTAATTCAAAAAGACGCAACCCTTAGATGCTTGAGCAACCATAAAATAGTTTTTTTAATAAGACGCAACTCTAAGATATATAAATAATCATAAAACGGTTTTTGAAAACACGTAACCCTAAAATGTTCTAATAACCATAAAATGGTTTTTCCCAAAAAATCGCAATCCTTGGAAATAACTAAAAAGCGGTTATATCGAGAAGATGCAATCTTTAGAAATATCCATAAAGTGATTATTTTTAAAGAGCATAACCATACTGTTATATTGAAAAGACGCAATCCTTCGAAATAACCAAAGAAGTTATTTTTTAAATGACACAACCCAAAAATATTCATTTTTTAAATTGCTATGAATAATATGTTAACGCAACTTCGATATTTCGATGTATACAATCTAAAAAAACAGCTTTCAAATATAAGAATCTATGTTTCCGTAAAGAATTGTTAAATCTAGAAACTCATTACACACACCCATTTTCGAGAAAAATGTAATTGAAAATTTCATTAGTTTTTAATATTTAAAAGCAATAAATACTGCATTGTCTAAAGAATTCTAGTTAAATAAATTTCGGTTCTTACCATTAATGATTGAGGTTCTTGAACATCCTACATAAATTTTTTTTTAAAAACAACAAATAGAAAATAGAATAAATCATATAATCATTACCACTAAAACCATCATAATCGTAGTATTTAACATTAGAATTTTCGAGCTGATTTCATCAATATTTGTATTTAAAATATTTTTAACTGTAGAAGATAATTTAGTTCTACAATGTTTTACAAATTAATGGTCAGTTTCATGTATAGAATGTTTACCTATTTGTAATTGAAAATTAAAATTAGGATAATATATATATTAAGTATTTGATTGACAAAAATAATAAATATATACATAAAGAAAGTAATGTCTTTCAATAAATAGTTTCCAAAGTTGTATTTTTTTTTAATTATTAGCATAATTGTTAATAAAATAACAAACCTAATTAATTTAAATAACATTGATTGTTAACTAAAAGTTTTTTATTTTAAAACATTGTAGAATTAGGTATGTATATGAATTGACCGTTTAATGTATAGTTTTTCTACTACACGTTAGATTTCTATTTAATTATGTCATTAGTTTATGATAAGTCAAATGTTATTTACATATCTATTAACCATAAATTTGTATTGTTTAAAGAAATTCAAAAATTATTTAAATGATTTTTTTCGAAAATCTACAACTTTTGGAAATAACCATAAAACGGTTATATGGAATACGCAACTTTTAAAAATAACTATTACATGTTTTATGAAAAGACAAAATCATAGGATACAACCATAAAGCGGATATATATATCGAAAAGACAAAACACTTAGAAATAACCATAAAACGGTTATATCAAAAAAATGCAACCCTTCAAAAAGTGATTATATCGATAAGACATAACCTGTAGAAATAACCATAAAGTGGTTATTTTCAAAAAGTTACAATTCATAAATACAACCGTAAAACGGTTATATTGAAAAGACGTGACTCCTAGAAATAATTATAAAGCGGTTATATTGGAAAAACGCATCCCTTGACAAAGGGTTATATTGAAAAGATACAACCTTTGGAATTAGCCATAAAGCGGTTATTTTCTTTGAAACGACATAATTCTTAGAAATAACCATTTTACGGTTATATTAAAAAATAACGTAACCCTAAAAAACGGTTATATCGAAAAGATAAAATATTTGGTATTATTTTTGAAAAGACACAATCCAACAATATTTAATTTTATAGACAATATTAAATAACATTGATTTATATTTTTAGTTTTATTTTAAAAATTTGTAGAGTTAGATTACATATGTGAGTTTTATCGTCAAATGCACGTAATTAAATATGGTTAAATTAATAATTATGATAAGTTGAATTTTATTTAGAGATCTACTTGTCTCTTCGTCGCGTGTGTCGTGTTTGTTTTCTTAATTTTTTGTTGTCTATTTTCTATCATTATGGCATGTGCTTGTCAGGTAACTTTCTTAGATTTGTTCCCATTGAGAGTATTTTTATTAATCAATCATAATTACATAACATTGATTGATAATAAAAAGAATTTCTAAAGTTGTGTAGTTACATTTACACATAAAATAACCAATTTGATGATGTAAATAAAAAATACTACAACAAGGCAACAAACACTCATAAGCCGATAATTTTATATTTAAACAAATGAACCATGTCAGTGAAAATATTTTTCTTTCCACACGCATTTCACGGACGAGTACCATAACTCTTCGTCTAACTAGTAGAATAATTTTTGGATTTTTAAGTCATTTAAATTGATTCATTTGTAATTTGACATATTTTATAGTCTAATGCATATAAAAATATAGTTGATACCCAAATCAATTGTAGGTGTCTTTTCATCTTGGTATTTTGTAGCAATGGTAACGCGGTTTCAATATTTCGATGTATGCAACCTGTAACGTCCGAGAATCAAAATGTGTATTTTTGGTTCGGGTGTCGTTTGACACACCAATTTGGTAAACCGAGTGGTTCGGTTTTTGGAAGCTTTTGATTGCGGTTCGGTTAAGGGGAAAACCGAGTCTTTTGGCTATAAATAGCTTGTGCAACCATTGAGCTCGTGTTGGAGAAGAAATCAGAGAGATTTCAGTTTGGGTTTGGGAGATTTGAGAGAGGAAAATGGTGTTCTCGGTTGTTCTTGAGTTTTTGGAGAGTTTTGGAGTGTTTTCCGTCGGTTTTGGAGGAGACAAAGGGTGGTGAAGATCAAGTTGGATCGGAGTGAAAATTTTAGGGTTTCTGCAGTTTTGATCCGCAATCAGTCCAATTCGAGGGAGGATTCCCGTCGAACCGTTGGTAATCAGAAGACGATCTATATACGGTTGGAAAGATCTCTCTGTCTAGTTTTCAGATCAGGTTTCCGATCTTGATTCTGAGTTTTTCTGCAATTTCCTGCGGTTTCGTCCGGAGTTGCTGTTTTCGAGGACGATTTCCCGGCGAACCGTTTGGAGTTAGGAGTCTTGCAATACGGTGTTGGAAAGCTGTTGGTGTCTAGTTTCCAGAACCATTTTCCGTTTGCGATTTGGTCTAGTGAGTCGGAAGTTATTCCAGTCGCAAAACAGGAAAAGACAAAGTGTGATCGTGGAATCTGGCTGTGAAGAGGAGATGATCTAGTGTCTCGTTTGTGTTTATATCTATTCCGCTTTTGTTATTGTGTTGAATTATCGTGTGGTTTAATATTTATGGAAATATTATTTCGGGTGTTTTAAAAAAAAAAAAAAAAAAAAAAAAATCTGGTTGTTTCATTTTGGTATGAGATTCAACGGTATGTGTTTTTGTGATTTTTGTTGGTTTCTAGTATTCTTAGGTTCTGCTTCTGGTAGTGAAGCAGAATGGTTAGAAATACTACTAGATTTCCTGCTATTGGTAGAGCAGAGTGTGATCGCTAGACGTCGTGGGGGCCGTGGTGGCCGAGGACGTGGGTGCGCGCGGGGACTTGGGAGTGAGTCTGCTGCCACATGGGTGTCCCAGGAGACTACACAGGAGCGGGTAGTTGGCTCGCCGGCGTTTCAGGAGGGGTCCGTGGGTGTGACAGCTACGGGTTCCAGTGAGAGAGTTGGAGGGGCTGGTGCGGGTCCTGATGTAGCTGGCGGTGCGGTGGGCCCTGGTGGGGGTGCTGCCGTAGGCATTGCCCAGGATCGAGATGATCGTCTGGCGGGTCTACTACAGATGATTTTGGAGAGGTTACCAGGAGGGGTGCCTGCTCCGGGACATGCTCCTGGGGTACAGCCGGGGATGGCTGGGGTACAGCCGGATATGGCTGGGATGCAACCGGGTATGGCTGGGGTGCAGCCGGGTATGGCTGGGGTGCAGCCGGGTATGGCTGGGGTGCAGCCGGGTATGGCTGGGGTGCAGCCGGGTTTGGCTGGGGTGCAGCTGGGTATGGCTGGGGTAGAGGAGCTTCCATCTTATCTGCAGATGATGGAGCAGATGCAGCGGATTGGTACTGCATTTTTCTCGGGCGGTGCTAAGCCCGAGGAGGCTGATGGGTGGAGGATGAGGTTAGAGCGTAACTTTCGCTCTATCAGGTGTCCAGAGAGATACAGAGTGGATCTGGCGGTACATTACCTAGAGGGTGATGCGCATCTGTGGTGGAAAGGTGTTGAGGCCAGGAGGGTGCAGGCCGAGATGGTCTGGGAGGATTTCTTGGCGGAGTTTAACGCCAAGTATTTCCCGCAGGAGGCGGTGGACCGTTTGGAGTCTAGGTTTCTAGATCTGACTCAGGGAGATCGGTCAGTGAGGGAGTTTGATGCTGAGTTCAGTCGACTTCAGGTACATGCAGGGAGAGGCATAGAGGGCGAGGATGCCCAGGTTAGGAGGTTCTTACGAGGACTTCGACCAGATTTGAGGACTCGCTGTAGGGCGAGTAGGTTCGCCACGAGGGCGGAGCTGGTTGAGATGGCTGCTGCGATCGAGGAGGATCTCGGGGAGCAGGTTGTGGTAGTTAATCCACTGGTGCAGCAGCAGCAGCCGAGGAGACCTCAGCAGCAGGTGAGTTCAGGCAGGGGCGGCAAGCCTGCTTAGGGACAGAAGAGGAAGTGGGAGAGCACTTCAGGGGCCAGCCAGGGCGGTTCGGGATGCTTCGGGTGTGGGAGCATGTCCCATCGTGTGGCGAGCTATCCGAGGAGGACCGGGACCGGGATTCGGGATGTGCGGGTCGGGGTCTAAGATACACGGGTGTGTTATCACTGCAGAGAAACGGGGCATATTAAGCCCAAGTGTCCGAAGCTGCAGCAGTTGGCGGTGGCCGTAGTGCAGCCATTGGCAGTGTAGCCGTTGTCTCAGATTGCAGCAGCACCGCGAGTGTTCACGTCTGCGGAGGCGGGTGGATCTAGCACCAAACCGATCACAGGTATTTCCGGACTTGACTTTTAAATTCATGGTTGTATGAGTTTTTGTCTATGGGAAATTGTGAGTCTGTGCTAGAATGGTAGGGTTCTGATGCACATGGGATTATGCAGGGACCGTAGTTGTGGGCGGGTATGAGTTCCACGTGTTGTTTGATTCGGGAGCTACGAATATCTTTATTACGCCGGAGTGTGCGGAGAGCAACGGAATCCAGAGTGATTCCGGGGAGCAGACGGGAGTAGTCAAGGTTGCTGGTGGTAGGACGTTGGCTACTTTCGGGCGGGCTCGTGGTGTGGATGTTCTGGTGGCAGGAGAGTTGATGCCAGCAGATCTGATCATCAGTCCGGTGGAGCTATACGATGTTATCCTAGGTATGGATTGGTTGGATCGTTACAGGGTCCATCTGGATTGTCACCGTGGGCGAGTTGTGTTTGAGCGAGAGGCGAGGAGGTTGGTTTATCAGGGTGTGAGACCGACTTCTGGGAGTCTCGTGATTTCCACGATACAGGCCGAGCAGTTGCTTCTCAAGGGCTGCGAGGCGTATCTGGTGACGATAGTGATGCCTGAGTCTGTTGGAGGGGTTGCAGTTGAGGATATTCGAGTTGTTCGGGATTTTCAGGATGTGTTCCAGTCGTTGGAGGGATTACCGCCATCGCGGTCGGATCCGTTTGTTATCGAGTTGGAACCCGGGACTACTCCGATATCTAAGGCACCTTACCGTATGGCTCCAGCAGAGATGGCAGAGCTGAAGAAGCAGCTGGATGATTTGTTGGATAAGGGTTTTATTCGGCCCAGTGTTTCACCGTGGGGAGCGCCAGTGTTATTTGTAAAGAAAAAGGATGGTAGTTTCCGGTTGTGCATCGATTATCGAGGACTTAACCAAGTCACCGTGAAGAACATGTACCCTTTGCCGCGTATTGATGAGTTGTTGGATCAGTTGCGAGGGGCTACCTGGTTCTCCAAGATCGACTTGGCTTCGGGATACCATCAGATTCCGATTGAGGAGGCAGATGTGAGGAAGACTGCTTTCAGGACGAGGTATGGGCATTTTGAGTTCGTGGTGATGCCTTTTGGTTTGACGAATGCACCAGCAGCGTTCATGCGGTTGATGAACGGGGTATTCCAGGAGTTTCTGGATGTGTTTGTGATCATCTTTATCGATGATATTCTGGTGTATTCGAAGAGTCCTGAGGAGCATGAGTTGCATCTGAGAGTAGTTTTGGGGAAGCTACGGGAGCAAAGGCTATTTGCGAAGTTGAGCAAGTGCAGTTTCTGGCAGAGGGAGATGAGTTTTCTTGGCCATGTGGTGTCTGCAGAGGGAGTTTCTGTAGATCCGGCTAAGATTGAGGCTATCAGAGGGTGGCCTAGACCGAGGAATGCCACTGAGATCAAGAGTTTTCTTGGGTTGGCAGGTTATTATCAGAGATTCATCGCGGGATTTGCGAGTTTGGCTAAGTCGATGACCAAATTGACAGGGAAGGATGTTCCTTTTGTGTGGTCTTCTGCGTGCGAGAAGAGTTTTAGCAAGCTGAAGGAGATGTTGACGAGTACACCGGTGTTGGCGTTACCCGAGCCGGGTGAGCCTTACGTGGTGTATACCGATGCTTCGGGTGTTGGTCTGGGTTGTGTCCTGATGCAGCAGGGAAAGGTTATTGCGTATGCTTCGAGGCAGTTGAGGAAGCATGAGTGCAATTACCCTACCCATGATTTGGAGTTGGCTGCGGTAATTTTCGCTCTAAAGATTTGGAGATCTTATCTTTACGGCGGAAAGGTTCAGGTGTTCACAGACCACGAGAGTCTGAAGTATTTCTTCACTCAGCCGGAGCTGAACCAGAGACAGAGGCGCTGGATGGAGTCGGTAGCGGTTTACGATTTGGAGATCGGATACCATCCGGGTATGGCTAATCTGGTTGCAGATGCGTTGAGTCGGATGAGGGTTGTTTCGGCTCAGGAACGGGATATGGAAGCTCTGGTGAGCGAGATTGGTACATTGAGGTTGTGTGTAATCTCACAGGAGCCGTTGGGGTTAGAGGTAGCTAACCAGGCAGATTTGCTGAGTCGTATTCGAGCAGCTCAGGAGTTGGATCCGATGTTGATTGATGCTGCTAGGGTTGAAAGTTCAGAGTATATGGTCTCGGTGAACGGGACGATACTGGTGAACGGACGGGTTTGTGTACCCAAGGATGAGGATCTGAGGCAAGAGATCTTGCGTGAGGCTCATGCGAGCATGTTATCGATTCATCCGGGGGCGACCAAGATGTTTCGTGATCTGAAACGGTATTATCACTGGGTCGGAATGAAGAGGGATGTAGCTAATTGGGTTGCAGCGTGCAACGTGTGTCAGCTGGTGAAGGCTGAGCATCAGGTTCCGAGTGGTATGTTGCAGAGTTTGCCCATTCCGGAGTGGAAGTGGGATATGATTACCATGGACTTCGTGACGGGATTACCGTTGTCACGGACGTATGATGCGATTTGGGTGATTGTGGATCGTCTGACCAAGTCAGCACATTTTCTTGCCATCAAAAAGACCGATGGGACGGTGGTGTTGGCTAAGAAGTATGTGCATGAGATAGTGAGGCTGCACGGGGTGCCAGCGAGTATAGTGTCAGACAGAGATCCGAGGTTTACGTCTGAGTTCTGGAGGGCGTTTCAGGCAGAGATGGGCACGAAGGTGCACATGAGCACGGCTTATCATCCTCAGACAGATGGGCAGTCAGAGAGGACTATTCAGACTTTAGAGGACCTGTTGAGGATGTGCGTGCTAGATTATGGTGGTCATTGGGCGGATCATCTGAACCTGGTTGAGTTTGCGTACAACAACTCATACCAGGCGAGTATTGGGATGGCTCCATATGAGGCTCTGTATGGGAGGCCGTGTAGGACACCATTGTGCTGGACTCAAGTGGGGGAGAGGAGCATGTTTGGTGCGGATTTTATTCAGGAGACGACGGAGAAGATTCGTGTCTTGAGGCTGAACATGAAGGAGGCTCAGGATCAGCAGAAGAGTTACGCCGATAAGAGCAGGAAAGAGTTGGAGTTCGAGTTGGGAGATTTGGTGTATCCCAAGGCGACGATGTTGAGGGGTCCTAACAGATCCATTTCTGAGAATAAGCTAAGTCCGAGGTTTATGGGTCCGTTCAAGGTTTTGGAGCGGATAGGACCAGTGGTTATCGGTTGGAGTTACCTCAGAGTATGAAGGCTTTTCATAAGGTCTTCCATGTGTCAATGCTGCGGAAGTGTTTACATGAGTCTGAGGAGGTGTTGGCTAGGATTCCGGAGGATCTTCAGCCCAACATGACGTTGGAGGCGCGACCGGTGAGGATTCTCGAGAAGAGAGTCAAGGTTCTGCGTCGGAAGAGGATACCGTTGGTGAGAGTTGTGTGGGATTGTGATGGTGCCGAGGAGGAGACGTGGGAACCAAAAGCGAAGATGAAGGCAAAGTTCGCGAAGTGGTTCGAGAAGCAAGCGGAGGCTTGAGTTTTGTTGTGTTTCAGACTTGTACGCGAGGGATTTATGAGTTGTATTTTCGTTTTGGGTTGTAACGATTATACATTGTTGATGATTTAATAAGATGGCGTATTCTTGTTAATCTTGGTGTCATGATACGAGTTTTGTCGACATGTGACTAGTGGGGTCATGTAGGTCGACAAGTGATTTTTGATGCACGTTTCAGGCTATTGTCTCGGTGAGGGGGACGGTGGGTCTCGGTATGTTTATTCAGGAGATAGTGGGTCTCGGCATATACTCGGAGATAGTGGGTCTCAGCATATACTCAGAGATAGTGGGTCTCGGCATATACTCAGAGATAGTGGGTCTCGGCATATACCCAGAGATGGTGGGTCTCGGCATATACACGGGGGATAGTGGGTTCCCTGCGCACCGTAGCTCAAAGGGTGACGATCCTGCGAGTAGATACGGTAGGCTGTATATGAGTATGAGTATGTGTATGAGTATAAATATGAGTATGAGTTATGAGCAGTAGTGCCTGAACGTGATCGTGATTATGAGACTGGAGGAGTTTCAGGGATTGTTGAGTAGATTGTGGAGTGGCGTCTAGTCTAGGGTTTTGCCTATGATCGGAACTTCGATTCAGATGACCCTGGTAGCAGATGTAGCACCTTTGGTCTAACTTTAGGTCTACGGTTTGTTGTTCATGTTCTTGTTTGATTGTTGCGCAAACAAACGGCCAAGCCTAATCCGGATTAAGAACGTTGCATCGTATATGTTTTCGGGTGAATCTGATCAAGTTGCGGCTCGGAAGTGAACCCTAGGGTGGCGGAGTGGTGTATGGATTGAGGTTGATCGCGAGTACAGTGGGACGGGATTTTATGTTGGCCAGGAGGGCGAGTTGTGGGGTGACAGAGTTGTGTGATTCGAGGACGAATCTGTGTTAGTGGGGGAGAATTGTAACTTCCGAGAATCAAAATGTGTATTTTTGGTTCGGGTGTCGTTTGACACACCAATTTGGTAAACCGAGTGGTTCGGTTTTTGGAAGCTTTTGATTGCGGTTCGGTTAAGGGGAAAACCGAGTCTTTTGGCTATAAATAGCTTGTGCAACCATTGAGCTCGTGTTGGAGAAGAAATCAGAGAGATTTCAGTTTGGGTTTGGGAGATTTGAGAGAGGAAAATGGTGTTCTTGGTTGTTCTTGAGTTTTTGGAGAGTTTTGGAGTGTTTTCCATCGGTTTTGGAGGAGACAAAGGGTGGTGAAGATCAAGTTGGATCGGAGTGAAAATTTTAGGGTTTCTGCAGTTTTGATCCGCGATCAGTCCAATTCGAGGGAGGATTCCCGTCGAACCGTTGGTAATCAGAGGACGATCTATATACGGTTGGAAAGATCTCTCTGTCTAGTTTTCAGATCAGGTTTCCGATCTTGATTCCGAGTTTTTCTGCAATTTCCTGCGGTTTCGTCCGGAGTTGCTGTTTTCGGGGACGATTTCCCGGCGAACCGTTTGGAGTTAGGAGTCTTGCAATACGGTGTTGGAAAGCTGTTGGTGTCTAGTTTCCAGAACCGTTTTCCGTTTGCGATTTGGTCCAGTGAGTCGGAAGTTATTCCAGTCGCAAAACAGGAAAAGACAAAGTGTGATCGTGGAATCTGGCTGTGAAGAGGAGATGATCTAGTGTCTCGTTTGTGTTTATATCTATTCCGCTTTTGTTATTGTGTTGAATTATCGTGTGGTTTAATATTTATGGAAATATTATTTCGGGTGTTTAAAAAAAAAAAAAAAAAATCTGGTTGTTTCACAACCCATAAAAAATGATATAAAGAATCAACGTTTTTGTAGACAATTGTTAAATCGAAAAACTCACTACATGGACTACCCATTTTTTAGAAAAATATAGTTAGAAATTTCATTTGTTTTTTTTTTTTTTTTGTCACAACAAGACTTCCATTAAACTTAGAAAACTATTACAATCTGTTCCAATTCGACAAGGGCCTGTTTAGCCAACTCATCAGCAACAACGTTTTCTAAACGAGATACATATTGAAACACAATAGAATTAAACTCAGTAGCTAATTCCTTAATATCATCAAGGATAGCATCAATCTCAGTATGTGTTTCTGAGGAGTTAATCAACCGGATAAGAGTTTGAGAATCAGATCTCAGTGTGACATTGTCACATTCCATGTCTAATATATAGAGCAAGGCAAACTTTACCGCTCTGGTTTCCACTACAAGGGCCGAGGAAACAGAGGGACACGAGTCTGATGCGGTAAAACAGGGGAAGACTCGTCAAAGGTGATAGTCCAACCCATACCACAATTAAAGGAGGCAGCGTTCCAAGCTGCATCCATATAACATACCAGGCCAGTGGCCAACTCGCTACTCGAAGTAAGATGCAGAGAAGTGCTCTCCTTACACGGTGGAGAAGTTTGTGCTTCTTGCCAAGATGAAACTTCTCTAATAGATTTCAGCACTATGTCTTCTGCAGAGTAGAGTTTCTCACTAAAGATCAGTTGGTTTTGAGCGGTCCATAGGTTCCATAATATCCATGAATATAAGGCAGCCACTGAGATCCCAACTGGCGGTAGAACTTTTAGATTTTTCAAATCCGAGATGAAGGAAAAGATATCTCCTTGAGTCGGGAAAGGATCCGACATACTTTGATGGAAAACAGACAATCTCTTAGAACATGTAGAACTGATTCCGGTGTACCGCATCGTTTACAATTTGGATCCACACCTATACCCCTCTGAGCCAAGGGGAAGAGCTCCCACAATCGCTTTCCATAAGAAGCTCTTTATTTTGGGCAGAGATGAAGCTTTCCACACATTTTTTTGCCAATTAAATTGGAGGTAAGGAATTGGGACATCAGAAGTTGCAGAGATACCATATCCCGAACGAGTTGTATAAACTCCATTTTTTTAGTGGTAGCCAAGCTTGTTTGTCCCGTCTTCGAGCTGATCCAAGGGGAATAAGGCAAATAGTTTCAGTATATATTGGGAGCACCTCTTGAATAACCGTTACATCCCATTGTCTTGCGTTGGGATCGATCAAATCTGCAACCCATAAATCTTTTGCAGCCAGGGTTGGTGGTCCTATGGGACACATCGGAGCCGTAGTCGAGAGTCACGGTTGAGACCATATTTTCACATTTTACCCTGACCCTATAATCCAGCCAAGCCCTTTCTTAAGTACCTCTCGACCCTCCATAATACTACGCCAACCATGAGAAGGCCGTGAAGATAGAGAGCACTCCATAAATTCTTGCGCTTGACAATATTTCCCGAGGAGGACTCTTGCTAGAAGGCTCGACGGGTTTTTTATGAGTCTCCAACTTTGTTTAGCCAACAAAGTATCTTTAAAGATCTCAATATCTCGAAAACCCAACACATCTTCCTATGCTCGTTATCCCACCAAAAACGTGTCAAACAAGATTGTATTTCTTTGCAAAGAGACACGGGGACTTTGAAGCATGTCATGGTATATATAGGCATGGAGGAGAGTACTACCTTTAGAAGAATTTGTTTGCCGGCTTGAGATAAATATCAGGAAGTCCAACTATGAGACCGTTGACGAATACGGTCCACAATAGATGCAAAAATATCCTTCTTCTTTCTTCCAAAGTCTTCTGGGATTTCTAATACTTTCCGGCCCCTCCCTATTTACTAATCTTCAATATACGTTTAGCAATGTTCCGGGTAAGAGGTGGTGTTTTTGCAGCAAAGGTAATAGAAGACTTGTCAAGATTAATGCATTGACCCAAAATCTTTTCATAGTGCACAAGGACAGCCGCTAGAGCTTTACAAGCCATTGAGTTAGACTTGCAAAAAAACATCGTATCATCGGCAAAGAGAAGGTGATTCACATACGGGCTTCCTTGTGATACTCTAATACCGGTGAGGGTACCATTCTCTTGAGCTTTTCGACAAAGACCAGAAAGAACTTCGGTACATAGTATAAAAAGGTATGGAGAGAGTGGGTCTCTGTTGGAGTCGGTTTACACCCGCTCAACGTTAACATTCCCGAACCAAGACTCTTGACGCCTAAGACAATACGGCCCCTAAGTCATCTCGCATGATAGAGCGAGCGGTCGCCTTAGATCACTCGGATCCACCAAACGCCATCTCCAAGGATCCAAAGTGGAATGGCACCGATGGTCTCTCGATAAGCGCCCACGACGATGATGACATCGGCGTCACTATTCACATCGGCGTCACTGTTCACGTCGGCGACACTATTCAAATCGGTGTCACTGTTCACTTCGGGTACTGTTCACCTCGGGTCACTGTACACATCGGCGTCACTGTAGACGTCGGTGTCACTATTGACATCGACGTCACTATTCACTTCGGGTAACTATTCACCTCGGGTCACTATTCACCTTGGGTCACTATTCACTTCGGGTTGCACCTCCGGGGAAAGCAACGAAGTCACCCAAGACCCGATGGCGACGGACCCAATAGCGATGGACCCGATGACCGATGTCTACGGCGGCACAAAGAGGACCCGAGTCGATGACCTGTCGACACCCACGAATTGGCGGTGACAACCAACTGGGGGCTTTGCCTCTAGACCACTTAAGACAGCGAGTCCAGTCCAGTCACGAATCTTACTTCGGTACAACCGACGTTAGCTCGCTAGGGTTGGCAAAGTGGACGTCACATCATAGCTCGTTCCACTCGACAAGGTGGGCGTCACATCATAGCTCGTTAGGGTTGGCAAAGTGGACGTCACATCATAGCTTGTTCCACTCGACAAGGTGGACGTCACATCATAGCTCGCTAGGGTTGGCAAAGTGGACGGCCTGGCAGAGTCATGGGCAACCCAGTTTTCTATAAATACCAATATGTCTCCCTTAAGAAAGGAGGGGGCTAAAAAAAAATCTTGTAAACAAAAGCATACATAGCAATAACAAGCGTTTCTCTTTGCTCATCATCTCTCTCTCTCACGTAGCTAAACTAAGAAATCTCTGCTTCCTCTTGAAACCCTTGCAAATCTAGTTGTGTCAGTTTCGACTCCCACAATTTGGCGCCGTCTAAGGGGAAGGCCCGAAGAGACTTTCTCACACAAAAAAGCTACGTTACGCACCGGATCTAGGAAGATGAGCGGCGAAGAAAACAAATCGAGCAGCAGCAGCAAGGAGTCCTCGTCTCACAGAGCCACCGACGAGGAGGAGCACTCCGTCAAAACCCCTGCTACGAGCGACGCTGCTAACCCTGGCGACTTGTCCGAGGTCAAACAGATGCTGCAAACGCTCCTTAAAGAGTCCAACAAGCAGAAGAAGTTTAACGAGACAACTGCGAACGAACTGGAAGCTCTTTCGCGACGAAAGTGCGAGAGACCCGACGTCACAGGACCCAGGGGTCGCTTTGACCTGCGTCGCCTCAACTTCTCAACACCTCGTGCTGCTCGAAAGGATCCAAGCGACTTACCGCCTCCACCCCCGCGGTGGGAATCCCACAGATCTCCTGAGCACTTCGAAGGGGCCTCCGACGAAGGTCACCCTCCTCTTCGTCGACGCGCACGAACGGATGATGTCAGAGGTAACCCAAGGGGAACGCGTGCCCCAGGCGCACAAAGCATGTCATCGTCCTCCCAGTCGGAAGCGTTGCAAGATGCTTCGGAGTACGATGATTACTCCAGCGTCGACGAACGTGGACCCTCAGTGGCAGAGCGCTACAAACGGGAGCAGGAGCGAAGAGCACTAAGGAGATCTCGAGATGCAGACATCGCCGAGATACGAGCTCAGATGCAGCGAGTTGTCTTCGACCTGAAGACAACACAGTCACAGGTACACCATGCCTCCGGGAAGGCACCTGCAATCGCTCGCGTGCTGGAGAAAGCGAGGAACACACCCTTCGCCGAACGGATCGCGAGGACTAAAATCTCCGATCTAGGTAGAGTCAAATTACCAATCTACGAAGGAACCACCGACCCTTCGGATCATCTGATGGAATTCGAAGTAGCTCTAGGAAGAGCAAATTTCCGAGAAGCTGAAAAAGACGTCGGCTACTGCAAGCTATTTGTGGAGAGCCTCAAGGGGCCTGCCCTTCAATGGTTCTATAAGTTGGAGAAGAACTCAATCCACAGCTTCCATCAACTCTCAGAGATGTTTCTACAGCATTACAACATCTTCGCAGAGCGAAAGATTTACGAAGCGGAGTTATGGACGAACCGGCAAGGTGAGAGTGAAAGTCTGAGATCTTTCATGACTAGGTTTAAACACACGTTGTCGAAGGTGGATGGTATTAGCAACACGTCCGCACTGGAGGCCTTGAGAGGAGCGCTCCGATGCCCATCTCCGTTCTGGCAGGAATTGACTATCAACCCGCCGACAACCATTCAAGACGCGCTTCACCGCGCCGCAGACTTTGCTCGAAGTGAAGAGGAAGTCCGCGCCAAGAGAGGCGGAAAGGCCAAACAAGCGAGTGACCCCGCTCCGGCTGCAGCCTCCACTGCGCCAAAGAAGGGCAATCCCGCCTTCATTCGGTATGAAGGGGGATCTGCGGGAGCCCATAACTACCAAGTGGAATTGTCCGGTTATGGCCGGGGACGAGGCCGTGGACGAGGTCGCGGCAGAGGAAACTACACATGGATCAGAGATTCGAAGGAGTACGATGAAAAGCTGTATTGTGAGTTCCACAAAGCCAGCGGACACTCGACTGCGAAGTGTCGCGAGTTGGGGCGGCAGCTGATAGCTAAACTGACTGGTGGCACTCTTAAGGGTGACATTAGCCTGTCGGACTTCAAACCTGAGGAGGTGAAGGCTCCAGCTGACGCCAAACCACAGGCAGAGAACTCCAAACGCCAGCGCCGCGATGACAACCCAGAAAACGGGAGCCCACAGGAAACCATCTACATGATAATGGGAGGATCACAGTACTGTGCCGACAACGTTCCTGCCATCGAAGCATACCAGCGACGCGCCGAGGTCTGCGCTAACATCTCTGTATCTGCGACGCCAACGCTCGCCAGCGACCCTATTACCTTCGACGAGCAAGACGCTGAGGGTCTCGATCATCCACACAACGACCCTCTCGTGATCAACTTGACTGTCTTTGACTTTAATGTCACTCGCGTTCTCATTGATACCGGAAGCTCAGTAGACGTCATCTTCAAGGACACGTTAGAGCGGATGAAAGTCGATCTCTCCACAATTAAAGGGCAACCAAAACCCATAACAGGTTTCTCTGGAGAGACAACCATGACAATGGGAACAATTCGCCTACCCGTCCAAGCTGGCAACGTTAAAAAGATGGTCGACTTCACAGTATCCGACCACCCCGCGATCTACAATATGATTATGGGAACTCCCTGGCTCAATCAGATGCAAGCTGTACCTTCGACGTACCACCTATGCCTTAAATTCCCGACTAACCTCGGCGTAAAAACGATATGGGGAAACCAAAAGGATTCTCGCATGTGCTTTTTGGCTGAGCACAAACTGCGTACCCTCGAAGACAAAAGAAACGAGGACTCCACACCACATGGGCAGCGAAAGAGAGCAAGAGCCAGCCCCGATCAGGTCAAGGACTTGACCAAACTCTTATAGCAACTACAGATTGCAGATGGCCGCGTAGACGAAGAGCGACCTACCTGCGAACCCGTGGTTTCAGTATGTATCGACGAGCAACACCCAGAAAGATGTGTCGAAATCGGAGCTGCACTTGATGAAGACCTTAAGACAGAGTTGGTGCGTTTCCTCCATAAGAACGTCAACACCTTTGCATGGGCTGCAGAGGATATGCCTGGGATAGATATCAACATTGCTAGCCATGAGCTCAATGTTGACCCAACGTTCAAACCAGTAAAACAGAAGAGGAGAAAGCTAGGTCCTGAACGGGCACAGGCCGTCAATGACGAAGTCAAGAGACTTCTACGAGTTGGATCGATCACCGAGGTTAGGTACCCCGACTGGCTAGCTAATCCGGTCGTGGTAAAAAAAAAGAATGGGAAGTGGCGTGTCTGCGTTGACTTCACAGACCTCAATAAAGCATGCCCTAAGGACAGCTTCCCCCTACCTCATATTGACCGCTTAGTGGAGGCAACGGCAGGAAACAAGCGTTTGAGCTTCATGGACGCCTTCTCCGGCTACAACCAAATTTTTATGCACCCCGAGGACCATGAGAAGACAGCATTCATCACAGACCGCGGCATCTACTGCTACAAGGTGATGCCCTTCGGCCTAAAGAACGCTGGTGCAACATATCAAAGACTGGTGAACAAGATGTTCCAAGAACAGCTGGGGAGGACCATGGAGGTCTATATAGACGATATGCTAGTGAAATCCCTTGAAGAAGAAGACCATATCTCCAACCTGGAAGAATGCTTCCACCAGCTCAACCTTCACAACATGAAGCTAAACCCAGCAAAGTGTAGATTCGCGGTTACTTCCGGAGAATTCCTTGGGTATTTGGTCACTCGCAGGGGGATCGAAGCTAATCCAAAACAAATCGACGCGCTGCTCCAGATGGCGTCACCAAGGAATAAACGCGAGGTACAAAGGTTGACAGGCAGAGTTGCTGCACTCAATCGTTTCATCTCACGCTCTACGGATAAGTGTCTCCCTTTCTATAACACGCTGCGAGGAAATAAGCAGTTTGAGTGGACGGAGAAGTGTGAAGATGCCTTCCAACAACTCAAAAAGTACCTGTCAACTCCACCCATCCTCAATAAACCAGTGACGGGAGAGCCCCTATTCCTCTATATTGCTGTCTCTGAGACAGCCGTCAGCGCCGTGCTCGTGCGCGAAGAGCGAGGCGAGCAGAAGCCAATCTTTTACGTCAGCAAAACTCTTACGGATGCTGAGACAAGATATCCTCAACTAGAGAAGCTGGCACTATCCGTCCTCATAGCATCACGAAAGCTAAGGCCTTACTTCCAATCTCACTCTATCATTATACTTAGCACCTTCCCGCTGCGTTCCATTTTACATAGCCCGAGTCAGTCTGGCAGGCTAGCCAAGTGGGCTGTGGAGCTCAGTGAGTATGACATCGAATACAAGGGGCGAACTTGCAACAAATCACAAGTGTTGGCGGACTTCCTCATCGAGCTCCCTGAAGAAAAAGCTTTAACGGAAGTACAACCTGGAATCTGGAAACTATTTGTCGACGGCTCATCTTCAAAAAATGGGGCTGGGGTAGGAATACGCTTAACCACACCGACAGGAGAGATCCTTGAACAATCTTTTCGTTTGGGCTTCAAGGCTTCAAACAATGAAGCGGAATATGAAGCCCTTATCGCAGGCATGCGACTCGCTCAAGGACTTCGTGTCGAGCACATTCATGCATTCTGCGATTCACAATTGGTTACAAACCAGTTCAGCGGCGAGTATGCAACGAAGGACGATCGCATGGAAGCATACTTGCAGATAGTAAAGGATCTAGCCTTAACGTTCCAGACGTTTACACTTACACGAATTCCCCGAGCAGAAAACGTGGACGCTGACGCATTGGCTAACCTTGCCTCCGCTTCGGCTCCCCCAGAAGATCCAGCCTTGAAGCGAGTTATTCCCGTCGAGTTCATCAATTTTCCTAGTATTCAGCAGGATACGACGCTTGCGATCTTTACGCGCTCTCAAGCCGCTAAACATGCGAGCGCCATGGATGACACACAGGAGCCAACCGTCGGAGACACCGCGATGACTGAGGCTGCCAAGGACACAGAGCCTCTGCGCCCAACAAGGCTGACTGCCCCCGAAGTATCTGCCGCCGACGTCCCTGCCACTGAAGTCCCGCCAGCGCTGAGTGCCACCGAAGTCTCTGTCGCCGATGTCCCTGCCACCGAAGTGTCTGTCGCCGAGAGCTCGCGTCAATCTGAAACAGTCAAAATGGATGAAGCTGCTGAAGAACCTGAGTACGGCTGCGACAAGTCATGGATTAACGAGATTATGCAATATATCACCGGTGGGAAACTACCAAGTAGCAAGTGGGCAGCCCGTAAATTACAGAAGCAAGCTGCTCGATACGTCCTACTTGATGGCAACATCTTCAGGTGGGCATTCTCCGGCCCTCTGCTTACTTGTGTGGAAGGACAGGAAGCACGAAAGATCATGGAGGAAATCCACAGCGGGTCTTGTGGAAATCATTCAGGAGGCAAAGCACTTGCAATCAAAATCAAACGGCACGGTCACTTCTGGCCTACTATAGTAGGCGACTGCGTCAAGTTTTCAGCCAAATGCGAAAAGTGTCAGCGACACGCTCCAAAAATTCATCAGCCAACAGAGATGCTGTCTTCAATGACTTCTCCCTATCCGTTCATGCGATGGGCCATGGATATCGTGGGACCATTGCCTCCTTCAAAACAAAAGCGCTTCCTACTTGTTCTGACAGATTACTTTTCCAAATGGGTGGAAGCCGAGGCTTATGCCAGTATCAAGGACGCTCAAGTTGAAAGTTTTGTCTGGAGAAACGTCATATGTCGTCATGGAGTTCCATATGAGATTGTTACAGACAATGGTTCACAGTTTATATCCTCCCGGTTCGAGACCTTCTGTTCAAAATGGAATATCCGACTTAGCAAGTCTACGCCTCGCTACCCTCAAGGCAATGGTCAAGCAGAAGCAATCAATAAGACAATTCTGGATGGCCTTAAGAAGCGCTTAGAGGCCAAAAAGGGTCGGTGGGCCGACGAGCTCGAAGGCGTCTTGTGGTCACATCGTACCACTCCCCGCAGAGCAACAGGCGAGACTCCTTTCGCCCTTGTCTATGGAACCGAGTGTGTTATCCCATCGGAGATCCTGACTCCCGGAGTGCGTCATCGTCTCTTACCTAGCAACGAAGCACTCAACCACTCGCTGCTCCTGGATGAGTTGGACTTCCTTAACGAAAGGCGCGATCAAGCCCTTGTCCGGATAACCAACTATCAAACCGCCGCCTCCAGATATTACAACTCCAAGGTCCGTGAGCGACGTTTCCGCGAGGGTGACTTAGTCTTGCGCGAAGTGTTCCAGAATACAGCAGAGCGGAACGCCGGCAAGCTCGGGACTAACTGGGAAGGACCTTACCGAGTCACCACTGTCATCCGCCCAGGTGTTTATGAACTCGCCACCATGGCAGGCACACCCATCCTCCACTCTTGGAACGCAAAGCACCTGAAGAGATACTACCACTAGTTCTCTTCCGCGGCTCTTGCAACGAACTACGAGGCGACTTGATCCCTGCAAAGGGTACGTAGGCAGCTTGTCTCCGGACAGGTTCAGTTGCCCCCCCCCCCCCATCCACAAGGGGGGATTCCATGTCCCTCCGAGCCTTGTCTCCGGATAAGCCCCCATGATCTCCTCCGCCTTCTTGGGGGGGAGTGCGTGTTTTTCTACAGCCTTATCTCCGGATGAGCTCCCTTACCTCTTCCGTCTTCAGGGGGGGGAGTGAGGTACCCGTACTCCACTCTTTGACACCATCACCACCAGAAACGTCAAACGTGAAACACGAGTCTCAGCATAGAAACAACTATGTCCTAAATGGGCGACTCAAAGTGTTTCCATCTAGCAAAGTCGTTTCGTACTCATCGCTGCTGGCCACAGTGATGATGCGGGAATACGAACGCAACGACATCCAGCATCGGATCCAAAGCGCGCTATATAAGAATTAATGTTCAGTGGTGGGGCAGATGAACCCACCTGATCATTCAAAAACCCAACAAACATCGTTGGTGAAAAGCAGCTGCTAATGATTGTTCGGTTTGTACACTGAACAGTCATTCAGAAAACCCAGGAGCGCGCTGGTAAAATTTAAGGTGTACTTGTTCTCGGACAGACGTGTCTAGAGAACGGCACCAGTCCGCAAAGGCCCAACAGCAGCATTGGCAACACATTTTGAATCAGAATGTCGAGGCACTTTTCAGTGTGGAAAGGCGTCTTAAGCAAATGCAAGCCGTAAAGGTAATGAGAAACAAAAGCCGTAATCATAGTTGTCCAGCATTTACCACAATGCAAAGATCCGAAATAATAGCAAGGATACAAACCATCCAATGCTATAAAGTCATAAAAAGACTAACAAAAAACTAAGTCCGAAAGGAGAAGATTACTCATCAATCTCCTCATCATCTCCCTTCTCACTGCCTTCATCATCGCTGGCATCGCCGCTCTCGCCATCACTGCCACCAACAGCAGCAGAGGCCTCGGGAGTCTCCAATACCCTCCTCGCTCTGGCAACAAGATCCGCAAACACATTGCGGGCATCGTAAATCAGGGCTTGTCGCTGGCGTAACTCCTTGATCTCGTCCTTCAGAACCGGAGGATCTGCCTTCTGGAGAAGCGCGATGAACTCCAGGTTCGCATCAATCTCGGCGAGGTCCAACACATCTTCTTTGGCCTTCCCGTTGATCTCCGTAAGTAGCTTAGAGAGTTCGTCCACTCGCTCATCAAAGCTGCGAGTCATCTCCTCCTTTGCCCTAACAACAGCCTCATCCACTCTAGCATCTTGTTGGTCATAAGCGAAGTCCAGCTGACTCCTCAACAAAGTTATCTTGTCCTTATCTTTGGTACGCCCAGATTCGACCTCCGCCAACTTGCTGCCCAACTCCTCTTCATTCTTCTTCGCAGCGGAAGCGTGACTCTCGAGAACCTTGTTCCGCTGGATCAATTTGGCCAGTCTCGACTGCAAGGCAACATTGGCCTCTCTGGCCTCACTAAGCTCGCTCTCCCTAATGCAGGCATCCTTGTCATAATCGCCAACCAGCTGGCTCAGGTGGAGAAGGAGCTGCATAAAAGAACAGAAAGAAAAGGGATGACAAAAAAAAAATTAACCAAGTCGTTGGGAAAACGTTAAGTATGAAGAAAGTTCAAACCTCGGAAACCTTAGCTGAAAGCCTGGCAGGGGCAGCTTCATCATTACTCGCCGGCGCCGCCCTCCTGGCCGCAGTCGGAGAGGGCGCATCCACTCTCTTCCTCTTCGGAGGAACGTCTTCAGGAACGCTATCGCCTTTGCCACTAGAGAAACGAGCTCTCTTCCGTGACTGATCATGACGTCTTGCGGTCTCGTCAGGAGTAAGTAGGGAAGTGCGAGGACTCAAGACCGACGCTGCTGGTGTCTTCGGCGCTGCGTTCGGTAGAACTCTCGTCTGCAGCGACGCGGTCATCGGCGCAGCAGTCATCGGCGTAACCCTTGCCTTCGCCATCTCCGCTCTTTGACGAGACGATAACCGCGGCTCGCCTCGACCAAGAGTCTTTCCCAGAACGACCGCGACAGAAAGCGCTCTCTCAATTCTCTGGAGGCTAAACGATCCCCGCCAATTAACTTTCCCAGTAGAGAGAATTCTATACATGACAGCGATAACGTCGTCGTCAATTACAGGCAGCGATGGTTTCACTGCAAAAACCAATGGGCAAGGTAACGCATGTTAAAAAAAAAAAAAAAAAAAAAAAAAATTTATATTAAACGGAACTAAGGTTTCAATTACCTCTCCTCGCCCATCTCGCCTTAACAAAGGCAACACCGTCCGCTCCGGCGGTCCTCTCTGAAATTTCAGCAAAAAAGAAGCGATCTTCAAAGTGCTCGTCTTTGCTAGGAAACCCGTCGATAAGTCTCCGACCTGCTACGGGAGTGATGCTGTACTTGAGCTCCTCCTTCCGACCGCGAGTCCGGAAGTCCAACAAGCAGGACAAGTGCTCGATGCTGATCTCAACACCATGCTCCCGACTCATCACGTAGACACCGATGAGATGTCTGAGGCCCCTCGGGTTGACCTGAGCAAGGGCAACTTGGTTCGCCGCCAGAAAGCGAAGAAGGCATCCAGGCACCGGAAACCGGAGCAAGCACGAGTCAAAGTAGTTCTCGTAAAGAGTAAAGTACCCGGGAGGCGGAGAATTGGCCCTGTCAGTGGAAACGGGAGCGATCAACGCAATGTCCTCCGAGATCTCGCACCGCCCCCGGAGAAGCCGCAGGGACTCCTCATCTGTAAGGGAAGATCCAGGAGGCATAGGACAAATCGGTGCCCTCCTCTTCCTCTTAGCCGCTATTGGCTGCTCAACTTCGGCAAAGGTAGCGTCGTCATCTCTTTCGGTGCTAGACGCTAGCGAGTTAAACGAAGAGGATGAGGGCAGCGATTGCGATGCATACGCACTGCCAGGCGGGAGCTGCGGATCCACGTCGTCAACAAACCAAAGGTCATCAAAAGAATCGGTGGGTTCGGGGAAACCGCTCGGGAACATCGGCTCACCACCACGCCGAACTGCTCTCGTCGGGTCACCGACGCGTTGGCTCGGGGACATCGGGGTTCCGCCTGTCGAGTCTTCGGCGACGAAAGCTCGAGTCCTCGGAGCAACATTGATCTTCGGCGTGGGAACGGTCCGAGAGATCGTGACGTCTAGGCCGAGAAGGGAGGCCCTTGCATCTTCGGTACCACAAGGAGAAGACTTCGGGTCTTCGGTGCTACGACGAGAGGGCCTCGTGTCTGCGTGCTCGCAAGGAGAAGTCCTCATGCCATCGGGTCCGTGGGGTAAAGACCCCGAGTCTTCGGCGACAGAAGCAACGACCATCACTTCGGCGCAAGAGTCTTCGGCGGCATGAGGGTCTTCGGGGGAGCAACGATTTCCGGCGACGAGAAGCTCTTCGGAGGAGCGGCGGTCTTCGGCGCCGGCACGGCGGTCTTCGTCGCTGGCACGGCGGTCATCGCTCCCGCGGTCATCCTCGCCAACAATTGTCTTCTCCATCAACGAAAATTCGCCTATACAAATCGAAATCAAAGATTAAAAGCTGCACAATCTTCAATCCCTAGCAGATCTAGAATCAACACAACAAAACTCATCTCATCAAAGCTTGTTGATAGCAACCATGGATTCAAGGAAACCAACAACCAATTGTAGAGAAATCGGTTGATAAAGCAACAAAAGGAACTCACCAAAACAACAAGGAAGCGATGAGAGGGACTCGACGGCGGCGGCGGAAGAACGTGGCGTCGGCCGGAATCGTTCTCGTCGGCGGCGGCGGCGAGATGAAATGGAGAAGAAGGGTTTTCTTCACAATTGTGAAGAAGAAGAAGAAAAAAAAAAAAAAAAAAAAAAAAAAAAAAATCTCTTCTCTCCCCAAACTCATTAGCGATATCGTCCTCGTCAGCGACATTTTTCACTCTCGAAAACCGTTTTCCCGAGCCTAAGGCATCATGGACGTCCATAATCGGAACGCGAAGTCTTGAAATCTTCGTGAAAACATAAGGTCTTAAAACCTTCACAAAACGCGGAGTCTTAAAATCTCCAGCATAAAAACTGTCATCAGCCACAGTGTGAGCGGCCCGAGCCAACAGTGTCTTGCCAGCAGTAACTTCATAGATTTGAACGATAACGTTGATATCTAGTAGGTCTGTAACTCGGTACCATTATCCCTAACACTTCCGAGCTGGGGGGCTAACTGTTGGAGTCGGTTTACACCCGCTCAACGTTAACATTCCCAAACCAAGACTCTTGACGCCTAAGACAATACGGCCCCTAAGTCATCTCGCATGATAGAGCGAGCGGTCGCCTTAGATCGCTCGGATCCACCAAACGCCATCTCCAAGGATCCAAAGTGGAATGGCACCGACGGTCTCTCGATAAGCGCCCACGACGATGATGACATCGGCGTCACTATTCACATCGGCGTCACTGTTCACGTCGGCGACACTATTTAAATCGGTGTCACTGTTCACTTCGGGTACTGTTCACCTCGGGTCACTGTAGACATCGGCGTCACTGTAGACGTCGGTGTCACTATTGACATCGACGTCACTATTCACTTCGGGTAACTATTCACCTCGGGTCACTATTCACCTCGGGTCACTATTCACTTCGGGTTGCACCTCCGGGGAAAGCAACGAAGTCACCCAAGACCCGATGGCGACGGACCCAATAGCGATGGACCCGATGACCGATGTCTACGGCGGCACAAAGAGGACCCGAGTCGATGACCTGTCGACACCCACGAATTGGCGGTGACAACCAACTGGGGGCTTTGCCTCTGGACCACTTAAGACAGCGAGTCCAGTCCAGTCACGAATCTTACTTCGGTACAACCGACGTTAGCTCGCTAGGGTTGGCAAAGTGGACGTCACATCATAGCTCGTTCCACTCGACAAGGTGGGCGTCACATCATAGCTCGTTAGGGTTGGCAAAGTGGACGTCACATCATAGCTTGTTCCACTCGACAAGGTGGACGTCACATCATAGCTCGCTAGGGTTGGCAAAGTGGACGGCCTGGCAGAGTCATGGGCAACCCAGTTTTCTATAAATACCAATATGTCTCCCTTAAGAAAGGAGGGGGCTAAAAAAAAATCTTGTAAACAAAAGCATACATAGCAATAACAAGCGTTTCTCTTTGCTCATCATCTCTCTCTCTCACGTAGCTAAACTAAGAAATCTCTGCTTCCTCTTGAAACCCTTGCAAATCTAGTTGTGTCAGTTTCGACTCCCACAGTCTCCTTGCCTTAGACCTCTTGAGGGAATAACCAAACCTTGTGGTGAGCCATTAATGAGAAATGTATAGGTAACCGTAGATACACATTCAAGAACCCAACCTATCCATCTCATGTGAAAAACCCATTCGTACAAGTACCGCTTTAAGAAAGTCCCACTCAATACGATCATAAGCTTTATTCATATCCGTCTTGACCGCCATAGACCCACGCTTGGTAGCTTGTGAGATACGTATATAGTGAAGCGTTTCATGCACAATAAGCACATTGTCGGTAATTGCTCTTCCGGAGACAAACACGGATTGATGTTCCGAAATAATACTAGGGAGAATCGGTTGGAGTCTTTTCGTTAAAATCTTTGCAATAATCTTATAGAAGACATAACACAATGCAATCAGGCGAAACTCGGAAACCTTCTTCGGACTTAATATCTTTGGTATAAGCCGTATATGTGTAACATTCATCGTCGGAGGAAAGCTCCCAGTCCGGAAAAAGTTTTGAACTTCACTAATTACATCTGGTCCAACAATTGTCCAAAAAGATTGGAAGAATCTGGAGTTAAATCCGTCGGCTCCTGGAGCCTTGCTTGCATTGATTGCAAAGGTGGCTTCTTTATTTTTTTCAACAGAGGGCAAACTAATTAGAGATTCGTTGACCTCCATAGATATGCATGGTGAGAGCACTTCATCCAAAATAGCGAAGTCCCCTTGTGACTTGGATGTGAAAATATCGCTAAAGTAGGCAGAGATAATTTTAGAGAATTCATGCTCACTATGGTATGGAATTCCATTGATGTCTTCTAGGACGGTGAATCTATTAATAGCCCTTTGATTTCTAGTAACAGAGTGGAAGTATTTCGTGTTCTTATCGCCACATTGGAGCCATAAAATACGGCTGCGTTGTTTCCAGAAAATCTCTTCGTCTTTATACGCCTTTTCCAGCACTGCCTTTAATCGATTAATTACCAAGTCATCTGAGACCACTGAAAATAATGCGCATTCCAGTTCAGTTTGAGCATCAGAGATAAGTGGAGCCTAATAATCCCTTGTTCTTTAGTCCATTTGATTAACTTTCTTCGATCTGAACCTTCATATCTCAAGTATTGTGAGCGCCCAGAAGGAAAAATTTCAAGCCATGAATGATTAGACATCGATATGTCGAGACGTGCTCGAACAAAATGAAAGTGCCTCTTGCCTCTCCAAGAGAGGAAATTCCCTGAATGTTTGACATCCATTAATCCGTTTTGAGTAATGAAACTTGTAAACTGGATAAACGATTTTTCAGAACGGGCAAGCCCTCCTTTCTTTTCTCTATTGTCCACAATCTCATTAAAGTCTCCGGAGAGAAGTCAGGCTGCATCATGATCAATACCAAATGTTGTAATTTTACACCACAACTCAGCTCTATTTTCTTGAACCGGCTCCCCATACACAAAGGTAAAATAGAAAACATTACGCGGAGATTTGAGTTTGGTGTCTATGAAGTTTGGGGAAGCATTTAGTACTTCAAGATCAACATCGCTCTTCCAAAAAAGAGCTAAACCCCCACCAAGACCCGTCGGTGGTACCGTAAACTTGTTGCCGTATCCCATCCATTGTAGAGTATGGAAGACGAAATCATATTGATCCTTCGTTTCCATAAGAAACATTATATCCAGGAAGGTAGTTAATCGAATTTCTCGGAGTCTAGGAACTGTCAAGGGGTTTCCAAGACCTTGACAGTTCCAGCTCAGTGTGACTAAGGAAGGAAAGGCGGCAGGGCTTGAAAATCCCCTCCAACTCTGCTAGATGAATTTCTACGGGTCTGAACAATGTCTGCATCCTAAGCAGAAGTTATATTCTCCTCATTAAGAGGTAAAATTTGAAGTTTGATCAGTCCCTTGTAAGCCTTTGCTTGTTGAGCCAGGCTGTTTATCCAAGCATAATTTTTTACGAGCTAGAGATGGTATTCCCACCATATTTCTTTTCCTAGTTGCGGCTCCTAGAAGAGAACATCGGGGAACCTTTTTACATCCCCTACCTCTTCCATTACCTATTCCTCTTCCCTAGTTGACTTTGCACCTCTCCCCTCAATCTGCATAGCACTAGTTCCCGAGAAGGAGACTTCTCTAGCATCCTCAAGTCTATCTTCAAGACGGAGAGCAAGAGGACGTTTCTCCTGGGAATGCGACGAAGGGACTGTCGGAGAGTTAAGTTCAGGTAAAGTCATACCTTCTCCGTTATGGATACTATTCCTTCTCTGTGGGGGGGGGGAGCTCTATTGGCCGATTTGAAGGGTTACCAGCCCTTGTTATTGGGAATTCTTCAACTCTGATCTCCACCTCCTGAAAATTACTTGAGTGGGACAACCCTCTATCTGTAGGCGTAGGGATATCTTGATGTTGCACTGTCAACAATCTTTCTAAGGCTGGTGTCCTAGACCTTGAAGATTCTGCAATATCATTATCCCTCATTCCATACTCCCTCATATCTTTACTCTGAGTAACTCTGGTCGGGGAAGCTGTAAGGTATGTCTTTTGATGACTATGAGACCGACGAAGGGAGTATTGTCGAGATCCCGAGGAGTCTCTTGAGATTCCTATCTCTTTGTGTGGTTTTGCAAATTCTCTCCACTGAGGAGCAGGGCGATGTGGCTTCGGAGAAAGATGAGAGGAGTTACGAGATTTTGTGCATAGTAATTGTGGAGGCCAAAACCAACACAACTAGATTTGTTAGGGTTTGTTTTAAGAGGTAGAGATTTCTATGGTTAGCTAAGATCACAAATGTATGAAAATGTTTGTTTGTTATTGCTCTGTAAGATATTGTTTTACAAGATTTTTTCTTTCTCCCTTTTTTCTCAAGGGAGATGTACTGGTATTTATAGAAAACTGAGTTGGCCAGGACTGTGCCAGGTCTGCCACGTTTGCCGACACCAGTGAGTTATGACAAACCCACCACTTTGCCAACCCTAGCGAGCTATGATGTGACGTCCACCTTGCTAAGTGGGTTATGATGTGACGTCCACTTTGCCAACTCTAGCGAGCTATGATGTGACGTCCACCTTGCCAAGTGGGTTATGATGTGACGTCCACCTTGCCAAGTCTAGCGAACGTCGGTTGTGTTGAAGTGGGCTTCGCATCTGGGCAGGGCTTTGGACTGTCTTTGTGTCATTGGGTCGCCTTCATGTCATGGGGCTGTTGGACTGAGGACGCGGTCGGACCATCGAGGAGCCGAGCACGCGGTCGGACCATGGGAGAGCACGCAGTCGGACCATGGGTGAGCACGCAGTCGGACCATGGGTGAGCACGCAGTCGGACCATGGGTGAGCACGCAGTCGGACCATGGGTGAGCACGCAGTCAGACCATGGGTCCGAGCACGTGGTCGGAACCATGGGAGAGCACGCAGTCGGACCATGGGTGAGCACGCAGTCGGACCATGGGTGAGCACGCAGTCGGACCATGGGTGAGCACGCAGTCGGATCATGGGTAAGCACGCAGTCAGACCATGGGTCCGAGCACGTGGTCGGACCATGGGAGAGCACGCAGTCGGGCCATGGGTGAGCACGCAGTCGGACTATGGGTGAGCACGCAGTCGGACCATGGGTGAGCACGCAGTCGGACCATGGGTGAGCACGTGGTCGGAACCGAGGACGTGGTCGCCCGTCTGGTTCCGGACGCTTCCTGCTTTAGCTTATGCTTCGATCACTTGTCTGCTTCGCAAGAAGGCTTATGTGGTATTGCGCCTTGTTCGTCGAGAGTCCGGAGGGTCACCTCTTCAGTCGTCTGACTCGCAACATTAACGTTGAGTGGGTGAAGACGTTCTCTCCATGCTGAATAGTGACCGATGGTAAATAGTGGCCGATGGTGAATAGTAGCCGATGGTGAATAGTGACCTGATGTCACTGTTCACCCGATGTCGCGGTCGCACTGTTCGCCAATGGCACGCCCGCACTGTTCACCCGAGGTCGCGCTCGCACTGTTCATCGATGGCACTGTTCATTGATGGCACTGTTCACCCGAGGTCGCGCTCGCACTGTTCACCCGAGGTCGTGCTCGCACTGTTCACCCGAGGTCGTGCTCGCACTGTTCACCGATGGCACTGTTCACCGAAGGTACTGTTCACTGATAGTACTGTTCATCCGATGTGAATGTGGGACCGAAGACGCCATCGGCCACCTCGCGAAATGACTTGGATACTTTATCGCCTTAGGTATTGAGAGCCTGTTAGGATCATTTCTTTTCTCGTTTGAGCTTTGAACGTTGGTGTTGAGCGGGTGAAAACCGACCCCAACAGTAATAAGAGTCTTCGTTTTGATTTCGACTTCTCCTCTCAGTATCTCTATTCCTGTCCCTTTCGTTGAGGGGGTATGGATTCGTTCCTCCCCTGTATTCTCTGTCTCTCTCCGACTAAGATTTTCCAAGCGACCAACTGTTGAGATGTCGGGAGGGCTTGATTTGTTGGTCGTCATTACGTCTGTAGCGGGAGACTCTTTCAGTAGCCGCTTCATTCCTTTTATACCTTCTTTGTCTAGTTGCGTCCAGATGCAGCAGAGTAGTTTGCAATGAAATTCAAAACTGTTTACACAAATACAAAATTTTGGAACTTTATCAATAGTAAAAACATCAATACTTTTGAATAATTTAAAAATAATAGAGTGGCGTTTTTTTATTTTTTTGTTATGTTTTAAGTGAATTATAGAACCAATAAACATGATTAACAAAATGTTCGATGGAAAAAAGTAAAATCATATATATAGGCCAAAATGTATTTTCTAAAAGACGCAACCTTTAAAATAACCAAAAAGCGGTTATTTCGAAAAGACGCAACCCTTGAAAATAACCATAATAATGGTTATTTCGAAAAGACAATACTTTTGACGAAATAGTTATAATGAAGAAAAAAATAGTTATAATGAAAAGACGCAACTCTTAACAAAACAGTTATAATGAAAAGATGCAACTCCTGACAAAACAGTTTTATCGAAAAGATGCAACTCTTGCAACTAACCATAAAATGGTTTTTGTGGGAAAGACGCTAGCTACCCTTGAAAATAATCATAATACGGTTTTTTTAGAAAAGAAAACTTAGACCATCTCCATCATCGGGTTCTAAACAAGTATCTAATTTATTTAAAAAAATAGAAAAAATAGAAAAGCAAGAGAGAAGGAGAGAAAAGTGGGAGAGAAGGTAAGATTCGTTTTTTAAAACAGAAATTTTAGAAACGGTTCTGGAAAATAGAGACAGTTGTCATTGTATTATTGAACTATTTTTGCAAATGTCCCTTTTTAAAAAACATCAAAATTTAATTAATTAATTTAGTTATGTTAAAAACATTAATTTTGTAATACTAAGAACCCTTTTAAAGTTTTTAACTGATGGTGCTGCTGTTAGCCGTTTGAATAAAACTATAAATACAAAATAGTTCACAATCCAAAAATATTCATTTATTTGGATTTGTTATTAACTATAAATGTTTATGAGTTATTAACTATTATAGACACTTTCTATAAAATAATATCTACTATAGACACGCCAATATCAAGACACTTTCTCTCTATCTAAAGTCCAAATTGCCCAACAACTCACCAATCCTAGCAGAAAAAAAGTAACACAACCAAAACTTTGAGGTGAATGTTAAATTATTATTCAAACAAAAAAAAACGTTTTTACAATCTCTGTAACTTGCATTAGAGGAAAGGAAGATGCGTTTCAACTTAAGTCTCCTTCAAATGAAAGAAACTAATATTTATCTTGTGTCAAACCATTCCGACATGCCCTTTTCGTAGGCTTGATCCCCCATCAGTCGAATTGTGCTTAACCGGTTCCGTACCGTTTTGTCGATGACTTTAACCAGCTGTCCCGAAGATAGTGGTTGCTCCCCATGGCGACGATTGTTACGCTCTCTCCACAAGTGATAGACCGCTGCTTGAAAAGTGTATCTGAAGAGAAACATTCTGATGTGCCTGATTCCTCCCCGGTAAAGCAAAGAGGTTAGATCGTTCCAATTGTTGGTGTAGTGAATCCCTAGCAGCTTCCGAACAAGTACATACCACACTTGTGATGAAAACCTACACAAGAAAAAGAGATGATTTCGGGAATCCTCCATATTATCACAAAGAACACATTTCTAATAGCCAGCCCAGATTTTTGTTCTATCCCCCGTAGACAGCCGATCAAGCATCGCAAGCCAAGTGATGAACGAGTACTTTGGTGTTGCGTGGGTAAACCACACACCGATGTACCAATTCTGGGTTGGTTTGTGTGCTCTAATCAACTCCCATGTTCTTTTCGTCGTGAATGCTGGCTTGAAATCGTTGTCTCTATATCTCCATAAGACGCGGTCCGCTTCCTCTGTTTTGGATCGGTCGATTTTGCAGATTTCCCCTTCTATCTGGTTGAGTATCTCCACCCGATGTCGATGCCCGTGGTACGATTTTAGAACCTCAGCAACTGTTGCCTTACTCGAGATACCAAGATCAATGATTCCCCGCGACCCCACAATATCATATAGCTTACCCAAAGAGGACCATATGTCATGCCAGAAAAACGTATTCTCCCCGTTCCCAATATCAACCTTATGAAAATATTGAGTTGACTCACGATATTTCAGTAGTTTTCGCCACATCAAGGAGCCTGTAGTTTTGGAGTCTTGAAGTGCCCAAATAGATCCTTGTCGGAGAAACGTGTTGTTGATCCACTTTACCCACAAAGAGTCTTTATGTGATACGATCCTCCAAATTAGCTTTAGACAACTTACCACATTTACCTCTTTGATGGATTTGATCCCTAGTCCACCTTCTTTCTTTGGTTTACAAACTTCCCGCCATGCTACTTTAGATTTTCTCGTATTGAGGTTAGGTCCAGACCACAAAAACGCAGCACATAGCCCTTCTAATTTCTGGATACATTGATTCGGGAGTCGAAATGCTTGTATCCAGAAATTAACAATACTCCCAATAACCGATTGAAGCAGCTGAAGTCTTCCAGCATATGATAAATAGCGGGCTGTCCATGAGCTCATACGTGACCTTATCTTCTCAATGAGGGGTGCATAGTCGATTGCACCCATTCTCTTTGTCATCAACGGCAAACCCAAGTAACGTATTGGGAGGCTTCCTTCCGTAAAAGGAAACTGTGATGTAATGAGGTGTCGATTTGCCTCGGGGACACCTGCCATATAAAGGGTTGATTTCTCAAGACTTATTTTCAAACCCGAGTATTTTGCAAATTCCCCAAATATCTTGATGATTTCTTCTATTGATCTTTTCGTACCATCAACAAAAACCATAAGATCATCTGCAAAACAGAGATGAGTGATGTGGACCCTCTTACATTTCGGATGAAAACCAAATCTTTTCTCCATTGCCGCTTTTTCTATCAACCGTGAGAGAACATTCATGCAAATGACAAACAGATATGGAGATAAAGAACACCCTTGCCTCAAGCCCCTTGTACTTCCAAAATAACCCGCAAGTTCTCCATTTACCTGAACTGAAAAAGATGCTGTTGTTATGCACAACCTGATCCAGTGAATAAATTCCACAGGGAAGTTTAGAGCCATAAGCACATTGAGAACGAAATCCCATTGTACCGAATCGAAAGCTTTCGATATATCTATCTTCATAGCACATCGTGGAGAGATCGAAGTCTTGTGATAATCTTTGACTAACTCAGTAGCTAATAGAAGATTCTCCATTAACAATCTGTCTTTAACAAAAGCCGACTGGTTTTCGCTTATGAATTGCGGTAACAACCCCTTGAGTCTATTGGCCAGAATTTTGGAAATCACTTTGTACAACACATTGCAGCAAGAGATTGGCCTATAGTCCTTCATCTCGTGGACATCCTCTTTCTTTGGGATTAAAGCTAAGATCGTTGAATTCACACCCTTGGAGAGGAAACCCTTCACAAAGAATGACTTGATCGCAATTAAGAAATCGTTTCCAATAATAGGCCAGGAGGATTTGAAAAACTCACTTGTAAAACCATCAGGACCCGGAGATTTGTCCTTTGGCATGGCGAATAACACTTGTTGAATTTCCTCATCCGTGACTTCATGTATAAGGGCAGCTCGGTCTAAATCAGAACACTGAAACTGAAGAAGAGATTGTAATTCGGGCACCTGCATACCTTCGTATTCCGATGGTTTATGGTTTAGGAAATTCTTGAAAAAATCCTCGGCCTCCTGTTTGATGTCTTCATCGTTTGTTACCACTACCCCATTCGCCTTCGTGATCTCCCTAATGGAATTCTTCATTATTCTCATCTTAAGAGAGTTATGGAAATATAAGTTGTTGTTATCACCCACCTGAAGCCAGTGCAGCTTGGATTTCTGTTTGAGATACCCTTCTTCTAGTCCCGATAAATGCTGCCATTTTGCATATGCAGTAGCTTCTTCTTCCATATTTTGGGCAATTGGATTAAGCAAAGTTTGAGATTGTTGGACACACAACTCCTCATATGCCACTCTCTTGCGTTTTGAAAGATCTCCTAATTTCTCCTTACTTAAAGCACGAATGGTTCCTTTGATTCCCTTCAACTTTTTTGACAGCCTATATAGGGAGGATGTCGACATATACAAAGGTGTCGTGTCTTCCCAAAAATGACTAACCTCCGGCAGAAACTGTGGTGGCTTTGTTAGAACATTTACAAATTTAAACGGTTTTTTCTTTCTCCCTTGTTCAGCTGCAATGTAGAAACGTGCTCGGGAGTGATCAGAGCAACCACCCGATTCGAATATGCAATAAGACCGTGGGTACACATCCAGCCATCTGTCATTCACTAATAAACGATCTAACTTCTTCCAGATAACTCCATTGGGTTGTTTATTACTCCAAGTAAGCCGAGCACCTTGATAGCCGAGATCCATAAGAGAGCAATGTGAGACCAATGCTCTAAAATCCAGCATCCCTAGAGATGGGGAAGTCGCCATATAGTTTGAGTGTTCATCTCCTTGAAGAATCTCATTAAAATCACCGCTTATCAACCAAGGCTTACTGCTAAACATTGGTGAGTTGTGGTGCGTTTTCAAATCCTCCCATAACTGTTTCCTTTCTGCCATTGCATTCGCTGCATAAACAAAGGTGCAGAAAAACTCCTCTATTGCTCCATCTAGTAATACCGAAACCGTGATCAGTTGATCACTCTTAAAAATTGGTGTTAGCCGAACACTGTCCCTCCATACCAACCATATCCGACCAAGCCGATGATGTTCATAGTTTGAGATGAAAGACCATCCCTGAAAAACCGAATCAATAATCCGTTGAGCCTTGCTTTCCTTCACTCTAGTTTCCAGTAGACTTCCAAATTGAAAATTACCATTATTTACCCACTCCTTCATTATGGAATGTTTCGAGAACTGATTAAAACCTCGCACATTCCAGAAGAATCCTGACATAGGATTATTGTTTTTTGCCCTTCTTGCCACCGGCATTTGGGGGAATCGGTTTTGCGGTTTGAGCATATGGTTCTAATCCCGTTGAAGTTGTTCCTTTCTTGGTCCGATTTGAACGAGCACGAGTACTTGGCTCCGCGGTGACCTTGGGTGTATCGTTCTCCTTTGGACTGTTGTTCTGCAGTATTACTTCTCCTTCTTCCAACTATTCACCATTCTCCTCATCCATGTGCTCGTTTGTAGTCTCTGTTTCTTCCAAAACCGAAAACCGGGAAGGAGAAATTCCCATATTTGTGACTTGTTCGATGGCATCACAATGTCTCCTAGCTTTTTCAGGCGAGACCTTCTGCCAAGCTTCCTCTGCCATCGTAGAAGGTTCAATAGCTCTATCCAACGTTATCATCTCTGCATTTGGGACATGCTCTGTTTCAGTTTTCTTTGCCTCACTCTGTTCGACCCGAGAACTTTGTTGTACTTCAACCGGGTCAGCTTCCTTGTTCTTTGCTGTTATCGCATTTTGCTTGTGTAAAATGGTGATTTGATTTCCTCCGTTAACAACACATGCGGTGGATAGATGGCCCCATTTAGAGCAAGTAGAACATCTCGGCGGCAACCATGGATATTTGAAATCCACCACAGCATCAACCCCTTTGCTTGATGCGAAGCGGAATGATTCCGGTAAATCATTTGTTAACTCCACTTCCACTAGGACCCGAGCTTCTTCAAAACTTTTACACAACTCCATGTCCGGATGGAGTCGCTTAGGTTCACCAATCGCGCTAGCTAAAAATCGTATACCCTTCCTGGAGAACATCTTAGTTGGGACGTTTCTCATCGTCACCGAGAGTTGGACTGCTTTTAGATTTGGTTGTTGGTCCTCTTTGAAAGGCGACCATTTCGATACAAACATTGGGACGTTTGCTATATTCCACATTCCTCGCTGTAGCACACGATTGCGAACTGATTTCTCTCTAATTATGAACTTGAGAGTTGTTTCATTGACTTCGAAAACGTCGACTTTCACGGATTTGTCACCCAAGGTCCATATCTTGTTAACGATAACATGAACCTTCGCTACATGCGGCGCCGGTGATGCAAATTTCCCAACCAAAAAATCCTCCCATAGAGAGACAGAATCCTCAACCACCTCATCCGGTATTTCAACCACTTGACCGCCATCAACTTCCTTGAATCGGACTTCGTATCTCGAAGGAGAGTTGTCCGATTGAACCACCGACCTCCAAAACGTTTTGTTCACTTGTGAGCGAGAGATGTCCTCTTCCTCTGGCCCCTCCTTCTGCCCCTGAGCTCGTTCCACGATCGGCTTTCCGACAAGGATGCGGTGGCAAAAACCACCCCGTGAGGCTTCGTAAAACCAGAGATCGAAATCGCCTTTTTTGTCGCCAAAAAGTCTCCCTTGCTACAGTATTTTGTCTTCAATTATTGTCTTCCACAACCAAAACTTTACTTAACCATGGTTTATACAAATCATCACGATATTGGAATCGGCAAAGGTTTCTTCAATCAGTTAAACAAACTAGTTCCAGATCTAAGATTGGTGCCAAAATCAAATCCAATCGGAGATAAACTATTGAATCAAAGAAGAACTGAAGAGAAATTTTCATCAATTTCAAAGTCTAAGATGATGATGATGGTGAAGGAAGAAGAAAGAAGGACGATGGAAGAATGGGGATTGCGTCGGTTTTCATGAAGACAAGATGATGATGACGGGGAAGGAAGAAGGACGGTGGAAGCATGGAGATGGCGGAGGTTGCTTTGAAATTCGAGAAAGAGAGACATTGATGGAAAATGGTTAGGAAGATGGATTCTCATCTCGTGACGGAGACTGTTCACTAACAGAGATACTCTCGTGGCTTGATGGTATGCTTTTAGAGCTTACTCTATTGAGGATATAACCGAAGAAAGTATTTTTATGAATTTGTTTGTTTGATGTGGTTTCAGTAGGAATTCCATGGAAAATATAGTGAGCGAAAAGATGTCCACAAGAACGTGTCCATGTCCCGGAGTCTATCGTGTGGATATGCATATTGGAATAGTTTTTTGCATGGTAAGACAAATAATTTCTTCATTGTCGTGTGGAAACCTTGTTCTAAGTGTTTTTAATTAAATCAAATTTGAAATTATCAAAATGAGTAAAAATAATAGTTTACATCAAACATGGATTCCACACCGGTAGATCGAACGAAGATCACTTAAAATACATTTTGTTGCTAATATGCTTTAATGTTTTGATATGTATAGTATGCGCCATATGGTCAAGAACAGGTGGATGAGACTAATTTGCAGCCATAATCAAATTTACACGAACACGTGGATGTAACAAATTTCCATTTTGCCGCAAATAGACATGACCATGACGAGGAGACTAATTTGCAGCATGACCAAATGGACATGAATAAGTGGATGAGACTAAATTCAATTATGCACCAAATGATCAGGAACAGGAGGATGTGATCAATGTTCAAGATAACCGTGGTCATGGAGGAGGTCTTCGAGTTGGCTCTGTTATCTTTACCCGTAACTTTTAAGAATGTTCTGTCTGTTTTTTATTTTTGTATTTAGAGTTGAGAATGTTGTGTCAATGAAGAAGAGATTGTGTGTTTGTGTTTTGTAATGAGTTTAATGGAGATGCTTTGATTGATATGGATCAGAATTTCAATGGAAATACTTTGATTGAAAAACGTGCAAAGAGTAACACGTAAGTCAACCCAACAACTTCCTCTATGATTAGTTTCTTTCAATGCATTTTTTCTTAGAAAAATAATGAGAATTTTTGTCTTAGATTTCACGAAAACTGGAAATATTATGTATTGTGCACAACAATTTTTATCTTAAAATGCAAAGTCAATGTGTCAATCTCTGGAATATGAATTCTATAACATAATCAAATCTAAGATTCTCAAGTTGTTTGATACTAAGAATAAACTCACTGTACGAACAAGAGATTCAAAGAGATCTCTTTTACTGGGTTAGTTTCTTCTCTTTCCTCTACGATCTTCAATCTCTGTTTTCAATCTTTGCTTTCATTTATGGGATTCTATGGTTTTTTTCGTGAAAGGTTTTTGTTGTTAATTGACAAAAAAAAAGACGTTCTTGTTAGATTTGGGAATAAGGAATTCATCTTCTATTACACAGATTTTCGACAGATTATCAACAAAATCAAGACCATTGATTTTAAATATTTACTTTCTAATTTAATCTCAGCCACACAATGTTGATAACGTCTTTGTGCAAATATCAAAAAGTGTCTATTCTAATAAATACTTTATGAGAAAGTGCCTCTAAAGTTAACTATTCCAATGTTTATTTATAACGTCTACAAGGAGAACATTTCGTAAGACCACACACTCTAGAGCATGTACAATCCAAGTTCTTAAGGTATGTTTTTGCATTTATCTGATTTAATTTAATTGATAAATGGTTATTATTATTAAAAACTGCTATTAATTAAGATAAATTTCTGTATGTTTTTAGAGGACATGTGTCACAAAGAGAAAAACACAAAAAATATAAAAAGAAAAACAAAAAAAAAACGTCTGAAAGAAAACACGTCTCTCTCTTCTCTCTCTTTTTGACTTCCACATGCAAATCTTCATAGAATCGACCAAATACAACGATTTTTCGTCTCAAGTCATGACGAAATCGAGTCGTGGATGGTCGATTTGGTATGGAAGCATATGAAATCGTCTTATAATCGGCGGATTCACATCTGGGCTTCCGCGGTTTCTCAGTCTGATGCCACTGTGAATCTTGTCCTTTCTCTCCATGGAGGTAAAGGAGGGTTCGGGTCATTGCTTCGTGGTGCGGCGACCACGTCTGGTCAGAATAAGACCAATAACTTCGATGCGTGTAGGGATATGAGTGGAAGGAGATTGAGGCATGTGAACGCAGAGAAGAGGCTTGGGGAGTGGAGGGAAAGTGAAGAGGAGAGGAAGCTAGAGAAAATAGCACATGAATTTCTGAAGAAGCAAGCGAAGAAAGTGAAACAAGATCTTAGTTTTAGGCTTAGTACTTGTAATTGTAATGAAAGTACTAAGCCTTGAATCAATGTGAGTTTCTTCCGTGATCGTTTGGTTTTAATCCTTGGTTTTTGTTTTGTAGTAATCGATCGTGTTTTTTTTTGTTTTAACTCTGTTTTGGGTTTTGAGTTTTGGGTTTTGTAGATGTCAATGATGGAAGAAACAAAGACCAAACTTGAATCATCGGCGGGAGAAACGGAAACCGTAGCAGTAGTGGAAGTGGAGGTGATACGAAGAAGACTTGTGTTGATTGTGGTACAAGCAGGACTCCTCTTTGGCGTGGTGGACCTGCTGGTCCTAAAGTAAGTAAAAACTTGTTTCTTTTTCTTTTTTTTGTTTTGATAAAATCCAAGTTTTTGAAGGAAAGTGTAGATCTAGTTCAATAGGGTAGTGAAATAGTTCTCAAATGTTGGTTGATCTTGTGTTTATAGCTCTGTTTGGAACTAGCTTTAGTACATTTGGTGTGTGATCATCTAGTTTAGGTGAGGATTGTGTAGTGATCATAAAAGAAGAACATAGCTAATTGATCTTTGTGTTTTGTTTTGAGTAGTTTGATTCTGGTTCCTAGAGTCTTGTTTAGGCTTAGTACTTGTAATTGTAAACACTTTAGTTTTAGATCAAGATATTGTTACTGTTTGTAACTTAGAGATGAATAGAGTGTGATCTTCAATGTTCTCTACTTGATGATGATTGATCTTCATCTTCAATGTTTGTTATGTGGTCTAATCAATGATTTTTGTTGTTGTTGTTGTAGTCATTGTGTAATGCGTGTGGGATCAAGAGTAGAGATAATGTCTGAGACTTGTTTGTTTGGTAGAAACAGAATGTAGAGATAATGTTTGAGGAAGAAGCTAAGATAATGGTTGAAGAAGAAGCTAAGGGTTTGGATTACATACCTGAGGTGATACTGAAGAAGAGGAAGAGCAGAGATGTGCTTGCTTTTATAAGGAAGAATCAACTTGAGTTGAGAAATTTCAGCAAGAAGAAAAAGAAAGTTGCTGATATCAAACGGCCCGAAGACTTCGTGCTTGAGTTCAGGGCTAAGGTACGTCTTGATATTCATTGTATACAGATAACATTTGCTCATCCTTTTTTTGTCACTGTTTTTTAGCCCAAGTTCTGATTGTGTTTGTAGACTTGTCTTAATTTTAAAAAAAATTTAATTTTGTTAAGAACACAAAATATGGTTCCACAATTGAAATTTAGGAACACAAAATTAGTTCTTAACCAATTATAATCCTAAATTAATAATACAATATGTCTTAAGAACACAAAACATGTATTTAGGATTGCACATGCTCTTAGCCTCATACGTTGGGCTTGGCCCATATTCATCTCTTACCTTTCAAGCCATGC
Source organism: Arabis hirsuta (assembly GCA_964056655.1). Classification (NCBI taxonomy): domain Eukaryota; kingdom Viridiplantae; phylum Streptophyta; class Magnoliopsida; order Brassicales; family Brassicaceae; genus Arabis; species Arabis hirsuta. Next base: position 14,519,280 of record OZ053307.1, read on the forward strand.
ATGACCCCGAGTTACGTTCCGGGTTTCAGATCAAACCCAGTATCTGACCGGGAAAACCGGGCCGGTAACTGAAATAAGAATATTGATGATGAGAATATGCCGTGGAGTTGAGACTTAGAGGAAGAAGATTCTTAAGTCATTCGCATCTCTCTCACTCTGATTCTCTCTCTGTTCATTTTCTCCATTTATACATTTCTTCTCCAATTCTTCTTCTCGTTACGGCCAATTCCTCCAGGTTCGATCTCTCTTTAGATGATGCTTCGTGGGTTTTGCTAGATTATGATTTTTTTTTTTTTTTTTGCTGGAATGATTCTCTCTGCTCGAAACCGTTTTCATAGTTTTGCATGTTCCTGTACAATCGCTTCTTGTAATAATTTTGGTTCTACTTTGGTTTTACCGTTGAGTTCGTTCAAAATGAGTTGAATTTCCTTGTTGGGTTAAGTCTCGATCTTGTTATGATGCATTTCTTGACTCGAATTGGTAACAAACAGATACAAATGCTGGCTGAATCATATTTATAGGTTATCGAATCATTTGTTATGGGTTAACTTATGAAAGATTTTTTGTTTTGCTTTGATCATCAGAACAGAACAAGCGAGGTCAATAAGTAAAGTTGGCTTAGCTGGTGAACAGAGAGTTTTTGGTCTGTGGTTTGGAGAAGAAGCCATGAGCCTTCAAAGTGTATCAAAGTCAAGCAACGCCCTTGAAGGTATCTATGGGGTTCATGTCGTGTCTCATTCACCTTTCTCATACGACCGGACAACCCAAGTCGGTGACTTTCAGACCAACTGTAAATCCTCAGACATGGGATCAAATCAGCGACTGTTCATCGAGTAGGTTACTTGACATTTGGTTGTGACCTTACCACATTGCTCATTTGATATTAATCCGCACTTGGTTTCTCTTATACAGACGTGTTTGGCAACAACGACCTCCATGCCTAAGGCCAATCCATTGCAGCATCCGTGGTATGGACACTTCCCTCTTTTTGTCGGTCTTTATATTTCCACTCTCAAGATGGTTAATCAGCCTATTGTTATGCAATCGCTCATATGAAAGGTGACCAAAGTTTCTTAGAAACAGCTGCTAATGTCGCTACTTCGCTTCCTTTCATTGTCCTCGGGATGCAGGCACCAAGGTATATGTTCTCTTTTTGCGAAAATCATTTGATATTTGACCGGACTTGGTTTCTCTGAAAAGACAGAGAGATTGAACAGCTTTGCCACAATATAGGAAGAATTTGAACACAAAAGTGTACGCAAACTCCCTAATTGGAGTTGGAATCGCATCGAGTTTGTATCATGCCTCTAGGGGAAAGTTGAGGAAGTACCTGAGATGGCTAGATTACACAATGATAGCCACAACAACAATCGTAAGTTCCACTCTTTTAACCCATCTCTAAACTCTTCTTCAGCCAATTGAACCAGTTCGTTTCGGTTGGGGCACAGTGTCTCTCAAGGGCTCTAAGGAATGAGAACCCAAAGTTATTGATGGCTGCATCAGCTTTAGCTCTGCCGTTTCAGCCTCTCATGGTCTCTGCTGTTCACACCGGAATGATGGAGGTACTAAAGATCAACACACTCCTTGTACATAAATCAGCCGAGTGGATATAATATAACTTAAGGAAAAATTTGACTCAGGTCGCATTTGCTAAAAGAAGCTTAATGGATCCCGATCTCAAAACAGCTCATAACGTGCACAAGATGTCTTCGTTACTAGGAGGCGCCTTGTTCATAGCTGATGATTTCTTCCCCGAGACACCTTTCCTTCATGCCGGCTGGCACCTCGCTGCAGCCATTGGGGTCGGAACATGTAATAAGCTTCTTGAGTAGATAAGAGTTCCAAAATTGTTATGGAATTTCTCTATTCTTGGAACAATGAAACCAATGGTTTCTCTGTGACTCCTAATCAGCCGACATAACTAAGATGCATTGTAGTCAGTAGTATCTATGTAAGAACTAGATGGTATTGCATGATCATGTAAGAAAATTATGAAATTATTGGAATAGAAAACTTGTTGCCAACATTGAGAATAACAAATCTGAACAATCATATCATCAATTCAAAAATTCCCAGAAACAGAACTTTTTCTCTCTCTCTCTCTCTCTCAATCATGAAGAGTAGCCATGATATCTTCATCCCTGTACAAAAGGAACCTGCAAAGAGACGAAACACGCAGTGAAATGAGCCGTGGAAAATCCAGAAATATTCTCAGAGGAATTACATCGAACAGGTTGAGGACATACTCTTTCTCTCCAAGCTTAACTTGAGTACCGCCAAATTCAGGCAAAAGGACATTGTCTCCTTCCTTAACCGAAACCGGAATCAGATTTCCGGCTCTGTCCCTCGCACCAGGACCAACTGCAATCACTCTCCCAGAGTTTAACTGCATTCAATCAAAATCTACGAATTATAATCGACGAGACGGGTAAGAATCTGATTCAAGGCGCGAATCTAGTGACCCACTTACCATAGAAGATTTCTCCGGAAGGAGAATCCCGGAGACGGTTTTCGACGGTGGAAGAATCTTCTCCACCAAGATACGGTTGAGAGTCGGAATCAAGCGCTTCGCCATTTCTTCTCTGAATCAACGACGATGAAGATCGGAAGACCAAACGTTCCTCGGCTGAGTTACGTAAGATTTAGCTTGTAAAAGTTAAAACAACACTCTTCTAGGGGTCTAGGGTTTAAGGTTTAAGGAGAAGAAAGGTGTTAGGGTTTTTAGTTCTTACGATTACTTGGACTTTACGCGGCCCAGGCCCGTTAGGTATCTCTTAAAAAAAAAACCATGACGGTTAGAACTTAGAACTAAGGTCTCGCTCAAATGTGATTTCTGGCATAAAGATTTAGCCTCAGAAATTAAGTCGGCAGGAAAACAAACAAAAATTCACAAAAACAATTAACGAGTGTGATTTCTAATTCTAGATATGTATTTTACTAGCCCAGAGCATAAAAACCGAATCCAAATATCCGAACCTGTAACCGATCCAAAAACCTCGAATCTGTACCAGATCCGAAATTTTACAGATACTTGTATGGATCTAAGATTTGTAGACACAACAGAACTTGTACCCGATAGGATCCGATCCGAACTTGACCCGAATATTTGAATGCCCAGGTCCAAGTACCTTTTGTCATATTTTAACTAGTTTGAATTTTAGATTTGGTATTTGAAAATTTTGTATTGTTTTTTTTGCTTCAAATACTTTTCATTTAAAGTTTATTTCTTTGTAGATTTTAGAGAAAAAATCAGTTTTAAATACAATTGAACCTAAAAAAATCTAGAATATGTACATGTACCCGACCTTAAAACTCGAACATGTACCTGACCAGAAACCTTACAGGTACTTGTATGGGTCTAAAATTTTTAGACCCGATAGGACCCGATCCAAATCCGACTCGAATACCCATATGCCCAGAAAACGATTTTACACAAGAGTTTTTGTTTTATTATTTACAATTTTGTGATACAATTTTTTTCGTTATACATTGTAAAGTGGAAACCCAACGATGTCGTGAGTTTTGTGTTTGCCTTTACAGCTAGAGAATTTTCGAAAAATGTTACTTTAAAATACCATGTTTCAAAAATATCACTAATATTATATCATTTTTAAAAAATATTATTTATATTTGGGTTAACTATGTTATGTTAGAGTTTCGTTTAGAGGGTTTAGGATTTGTTAGGGTCAAACAATTTTTTTAAAGTTTAGAGTTTTAAAGTTTAAGATTTTTAAAATATCTTTGTTTGTGGCATTTTTTAAAATGAAATGGATTACCCATTGCAAAATAATATTTTAAAAGAGGCATTTTTGCAATTGTCACTTACAGTTAAGAATAGTAAATAATTGTTTAGGATATATAAGGTTGTGGATTCATTTCAAACAAAAAAAATAATAAACTGAATTTAAATCTAAAAAACAAATTGTTGTTACTCAACTAATGATTTTAATTCATGTTTTAAAACCTAGTGTTATTGAATATGATATTTGTAAATCATGTGTTTAGAGATTTCAAAATTTGGTGTTATTAATAAAGATTTCAAATCATTTTATTTAACTTTAGTGTTATTCGTTTTTTTTAACGGATTTGAAATAACTTGGGATTGAGTTTTATGAACAAATGATTGGAAACAAAATCCAATGAATGTTTCAGATATTTTAGAATCTACAAACATAGATATTAGAAGTAGGTGCCTAACTCACTCCAAAAAACTAGGTCGAATGGGGAGGATCGCCTCACACTTATATATTAACCAAGAATCACAAACCCAATCAATGTTGGACATTTAACAGATTTCCCTCAGTTTATGACTGGACATTTGAAGCGTGAAATTTTTGGGACTGGACATCCACTAATGGTCAACAATCAAAAATTAACTTGGCTCTTCTACCATATTAGAAGTATAGACCTAATTCACTCCAGAAATCTAGTTCAAAAGAGGAGGATTGCCACATACTTAGGGGGTGTATTCGATGTGGTATTTTAATGGATTTGGTGGAGTTTCTAATTTGGTGAGATTTATGTGGATTTGTGTGGATTTTGAGTATATGTGATGATTTTGGAATTTAAATAATTAAAAATATAAAATCCTATTGTGTGATTTGGTGTGTGATTTAAGGTGATTTGTTTTAAAATTTGAGAGGATTTGTGGTGATTTGAGCTTCTTTTTTCTTCATTCAAATAAATCAAAAACAAAAATAATTATGAGCACACGAACATGTTGAGCAATAGAAAAAAAAATCAAAAGCAAAAGAAAACAATTATGAGCACACGAACATGGTGATCAATAAAAAAAACAAAAACAAAAAAAGAAAACATCAAAAGTAAAAGAAAAATTCCAGCAAAAGATCAAACAAAATAAGATCTAACTAACAGATCACGATTGGGTATTGTTGCTCAATCATCATTATCGTTTCGGTGAGTCAGAGGAAAAGAAGAAGAACTCAATCATCATCATTGTTTGTGTTGAGACGAGACGAAAGAAAAAGAAAAAGCTTACTCATTATCATCGTTTTTGTTGGGACGAGACAGAAGAAGAAGAAGAAGAAGAAGAGGAAGCTCAATCATCATCATCATAGTTTCAATTAAGACGAGATAGAAGAAAAAAAAATAAGAAGCTCAATCATGATCGTCGTCTCAGTTGAGACGAGAGGGAAGAAAAAGCTCAAAGAAGAAAAAGCTCAATCACGAGACGAAATAAGAAGAACAAGTTAATGAAGAAGATAAAAAATCGAAAAAAAAAATTAAAAACGTTTTTATTCAAATCACACCTCTAGATGTGTGATTTTCATGAACCAAATTTATAACTAAAAATCAATCTCAAATCTCATAAAATCCTTTCTTTAAAAATCATTGTTAACTTTTGAATAACAAGGGATTTGATATGAGTTCAACAAATCATAAGTTGAATAACAAGGGGTTGTATATTATTTGATGTATTTTAATTAAATTTCATGTTCAATAACAAATGATTTGAAAGGGATTTTAAAATCCTTAGTTTAATAACTGGAGATTTTAGAAATTCCACCAAATCCATTAAAATACCACATCCAATACACACCCTCTTACATATTAACCAAGAATCATAATGACAAATTCTACCAAAATGCAAAATTTTAAAGATCACAAATACTTATGAAATTGACTTTAAATTACAGATTCAATTACACAATATTTTTGTAAACAAACAATCCATGTCCAAGTTGACGGAAAAGTCAATTTGTAGAAAGACACATGCACGTTTGCAAAGCACTTTAGACCACAAGACTCTACCTAAACAATCTTGAATGTAACAATTACTTTACATGTGCGATGCTTAACAATTCTGTTTAAATTAAATGAATTGACAACGATTTATTTACGCCCCTCAACTTTCTTCATTTCACTCTGATTCTCCCAGACTTTTGACCTCTCTATTTTTTCCATTAAAATGTACATCTCTTCATATTTTCCTATAAACTATTTAAACTCTTCAAAATTTCCAAAATCAAGATTGCGTTTCATTAACCGAGTATTAACAAATATTCGTATAACCTAATCGCGTTTACAATAACCCGATTTTAGCTAAAATTCGAATCTAAACCCTATTTAAAACTCTCATTTTCCACATAAATGGTTACAATACGGGTTATATCAAATGCGATTATGAACCAAATTAATCTAAATGGTATTTTCTGAAACGCAATTTCTGATTAATTAAACGAAATCAATGGTTTAACTCGATTTCAGAAATTTTGAAGAGTTTAAATAGTTTGGGGAAAAATATGAAGAGATATAGTTTCTAAAAGGGAGAAATATAGAGGTCAATAGTGTGGAGGGATCAGAGCGGAATGTGGAAAGTTGAGGAGGCCTAGAGCAGTCGAAGAAAAAACTGCTCCAAAGTATTGAATTCTTCGAAGAACCTAAACATGTTAATTTTCGACAGGTAAATGTGTTGGATATATTTTCGACTATTTCTAATTGATTTTCGACTAATTTTGAATCAAATTGTAAATCCTAATTCCAAAACATTTGTCAAGACAACTCACTGGCGAGTCAACTTAGCAATTTTGCTTTTTTGGTTGTCGTAGATTTTCAACGGATCAAAAATATTTTGACTACCAAAACGCAAAAGATTTGAATCTCTGCATGTACCAATTTAGATAGATTTCTGAAAAATATATATGTTGGAAAATAAAAATTATATCACCAAGGCTGTGTTTATGAAGCTAGAAATTTAGGAAAACACATAATTCTTTTACCCTAAGTTCGGCTCCTACTTGACAGATTTTTACTTTCATTTGGTCAGCGAACACGGTGACACAGATAAGATCCATGAAAAAATATGGTGAATATACTATTCGACAGTTACACTCATCTTTAAAGGATTAAACTTTTTATTTATAAAAAACTAAAGCTTTAGATATCATATTAGTTTATTAATTTAAAGATACCATACATGTTAAAATGTCTCGTAGTGTAAAGGTTAAGTTTGGATTTCTAATATGAATTGTATTTTTCATAAATGAAATGTCTTGTAGCATCTTTTTTTATGTTTATGGAGCAACAACCACCCTTCGTCTTACCAGCCCATGACGTGGAACAATGGGAGCCGTTTGGCTCAACCGACTTACCCGCATACGTTCTGAAGCGCTCTTCCTTGATTATCCATACCTTTAAAAAATAGGGTATTTAGCTCAAATCCCATGGAAATTAGGAAATATTACTATAACCATATAAAAATTTTTTTTATTACTAACATTTTTTAAATATCCAGCGTGCCCTTTTGTTACGTTGTGACAAAAAATGTAATTACAAGAATGTCATAGCCACATAAGCAACCACGTAGGAAATCGCTGACGGCTGAGTTATGGTTACGTTGCGACTGAGTTATGGTTAGTTGTGGCGGAGTTATAAAACGCGGCAGACTTATGAGAGATCGGCTGACTTACGAACATAAATCAGCCGTTAGTGATGGCTGATTTGCAGAAATCTGGCTGACTTATGAAATAACGGCTGACTTACGAACACAAGTTACGACTGAGTTATACAACGGCGGACTGATTTATTAGGTAACGGCTGACTTACGAACATAAATCAGCCGTTAGTGACGGCTGATTTACAGAAATCTGGCAGACTTATGAGAGATCGGCTGACTTACGAACACAAGTTACGGCTGAGTTATGTTCTCCGGTTGGGAAGCAGTTACGGCTGTTACGTAAATCAGCCGTAATTGGCAGGGTTAACAATAACTCAGCCTTATTACGGCTGACTTATCAGCGGATGATTAATTACTAGAATAACATTCATTTGACGGCTGATTTATTTGATGATATGGCTGACTTAATATTTTATAGCCTTATTACGGCTGATTTATTAGCGAAAGATTAATTACTGAAATACTATTCACGTCGCGGCAGACTTACACTATACTTGATGGCTGAATTATTAATGGCTGATTTATGTGTTCGTTTGGCGGCTGATTACCAATATTCCATGTCATCTGCTCCGATTTTCCATGTCATCAGCTCTTATTTGCCATATCATTATTAATGTTACGACAGTCAAATTAGGGTTCTTCATCTACGACCTTCGCCTTCTTCTTACTCTTCTTCATCTAGCTTTTTCATTCATCAGAGATCTTATGGATCCGGTAATTATTGTTTCCGGTAACTGGGTTAAGAAACACAGATATGTATTCAACACCGATGGTAGAGGATGTAGAGTTGTGCATATAAATGAGAAAACAACACTAGACGAACTTGCGAAGATAGTACTCGATGATTACGGATTGAAGGAGTCGAGCCATTAGACTCAGCTGAGGTACATGTTCTCGAATAAAGCTTTGAAAACAATGGCGCACGATACTCCACCAGTTTACCTCTCAAATACTCGACAGATGCAAGTTTTTTTAAGCCTCAGAAAAATTGAACACTTACGTCTTTGTGTGGAGATTACGGAGAATGAAATTAGTCGGAATGACGGAGCGAGAGAGAAGAATCAAAGGTTATTCAGTTATAGCTCAGAAGTTGAATCTAGATACGAAGATTACTGTGGGAGTTATGATGGTTTCAACTTGGAGGATGAAGTAGAAGAAGCTGAAGTTGAAGAAGATGAAGTAGAAGAAGAAGATGAAGAAGACGAAGAAGATGAAGAAGGCGAAGAAAATGAAGTAGTCGAAGAAAATGAAGTAGGCGAAGAAGACGAAGAAGATGATGAATTTGATAGCCAATTTGATATGTTCGACGACTCGGATGGTGAGTCATCTGATGATGATAACTTCAGTTTATTCGGTGAGTCTCCAACACAAGACGAAGATTCACCGACACTACCTCCTAAGAAGAGACCTCATAACTTGTCGACGAGCGGATCTAAAGGGAATCCGGAGGTTCCAAGGTTAGATTTGTCTTCCCTAAACCTCTCGGTAGGGCAACGATTTGAGAGTAAAGCCGATTTGGAGAAACGACTGAAACTTCTTACGGTGAAGGATCGATTTGATTATGATGTACACGTATCCGATTCGGATACACTCGTTGTTAAGTGTTAGGTTGGTGGATCTGGAGAGTTCGTGCTACTACACTAGGGGATCTCCCGACATTTTATGTTCGTATATACGATTCGGATCATACATGTTCTATAACTGAGCGTTCTAGTCGATCTCGAAAAGCAACAACGGCTATTTTAGGAGAGTTGTACAAGGACTTTCTCGGCGACGTTGGTCCGTCAGTTCGACCTACGAGTGTCGGAATATCTATCAAAAAGCAATTTGGTGTAAAGGTAATTATTAGTACGTTGCGGCTGACTCAACGGCTGAGTTATATAAACTCAACGGCTGAGTTATATAAACGAGACGACTGAGTTACATAAACGAGACGGTTGAGTTATATAAACTCAACGGCTGAGTTATATAAACTCAACGGCTGAGTTATATAAACTCAACGGATGAGTTATATAAACTCAACGGCTGAGTTATATAAACTTAACGGCTGAGTTACTACTACGTTTGGGCTGACTTATTTTTACGATGCGGCTGACTTATTTGTATTATTTTCCATGTGGTCAGATGGATTATTGGAAATCACATAGAACGCTAAGATTTGCAAGGGAACTCGAGATGGGAACTCTTGAGAGTGGGTTTGAAGACTTGCCTTCTTACTTATACAAGATAAGAAGGGCAAATCCGGGTACAATTACGCGTCTTCAAATCGATGAGTTTGGAAGATTCATGTATATGTTCCTTGCATTTGGTGCGAGCGTAAATGGGTTTCCTTTCATGCGTAAAGTTGTAGTTATCGACAGTACGTTTCTTAATGGTAAATACAAAGGAACGCTTCTCACAGCACTAGCTCAGGATGGTAACTTTCAGATTTTCCCAATTGCCTTTGGTGTGGTTGACACTGAAAATGATGATTCGTGGCATTGGTTTTTTACGCAACTAAAACTTGTGATTCCTGACGATGAGGGTTTTGCGATAATCTCGGATAGGCATAACTCGATAGGGAAAGCAATTGGGAATGTGTATCCGTTGGCTTCTCGGGGTATTTGCACTTATCATTTATATAAGAACATTTTGGGACAGTTCAGAGGAAAAGATATTTTTCGTCTGGTGAAACAAGCGGCAGGATGTTTTAGGATGCCTGATTTTACGGCGATATACGAGTAGATTCAAGCGATTAATCCTGAACTCCATGGCTACCTTGAAAGAGCTGGTGTCAACCTGTGGGCGCGTGTTCATTTCCCGGGCGGAAGGTATAATTTGATGACTACGAACATAGCGGAATCAATGAACCATGCACTGTCAAATGCTAGAACTCTTAACATTGTTCGACTATTAGAATCGATCCGGGTTATGATGACCAGATGGTTTGTTGAACGGAGAGAGGATGCTATATCGCAGCTAACCACGCTTTCGCGTGGTGTCGAGAAACTACTACATGTAAGTCAGCCGTAACATTTGATAAGTCAGCCGTAACTTTTTTTATTCTATTTGACATTTTTTTATTCTGTATTTATAATAGGGTCGTGTTACTGCCGCCAGACTTATGATGGCACGAAGGATTGATGAATATCACACTGAAGTTATATATGGATCTTCTGGGGTTTCTTCGCATGTTGTGAATTTGGACGGAAAAACATGTACATGCCGGCGTTTTGAAGGGGAGAAATTACCATGTGTGCATGCAATCGCAGCTGCCGAGAACAGGGATAAATGTCATATATCCTTGTGCAGTCCTTACTATCAAAACAATTATTTGGTAAACACATACGCTCAGTCGATCATGCCGGTAGATTCAACGCTCCAAGTTCCAGATAACGTGGCTAACCAACCGTGCTTTCCCCCGGTTGTTCGTCAACCACCAGGAAGGCCTAAGAAAGGTAGGATGAAATCTGCTCTAGAAGTTGCACTTGAGAATAAACGTCCTAGGAAAGAACACACATGTTCTCGTTGTAAACATGTTGGACATAATGCAAGAACTTGTCCAATATAAATTTTTGGTTGTATTACTGTTGAGTTATGGATTTTGTTTACAATATGGCTTTAATTGTATGGATTTTGGTTTGATTTTTCCCAAAATAGAAACACGAAACGTTGCGACACGGCTGAGTTATGGATTTTGGTAAGACGAAACGTCGCGACACGGCTGAGTTATGGATTTTTGTTTGATTTTCCCGCCCAAAAATAAATCGGGCGGGAAAAATTATAATTTCAATTAATAAACCGGGCCAAAATAGAAACACGAAACGACGCGACACAGCTGAGTTAGGGATTTTGGTAAGACGAAACGTCGCGACACGGCTGAGTTATGGATTTTGGTTCGATTTTTCCCGCCCAAAATAAACCGGGCGGGAAAAATTATAATTTCAATTAATAAACCGGGCCAAAATAGAAACACGAAACGTCGCGACACAGCTGAGTTATGGTATAGAAAGACGAAACGTTGTGACACGGCTGAGTTATGGTATAGAAAGACGAAATGTCGCGACACGGCTGAGTTATTATATTTGACGGCTGAGTTATGTTTAATGAGGCTGAGTTCTTATACTTGACGGCTGAGTTATGTTTAATGAGGCTGAGTTATTGTACTTGACGGCTGAGTTATGTTTAATGAGGCTGAGTTATTATACTTGACGGCTGAGTTATGTTTAATGAGGCTGAGTTATTATAATTGACGGCTGAGTTATATAAAAACTTGTATAAATTGTTGTAAGCAAAAACAAAAATTGTAGTAAACGGCTGATTCATTTAGATAAACAAACTCAAAATTTATACAAAACATTTAGGGTTTCAAACATTTATTTAAAATTACATTGTCCAAACTCAAAATTATCTGGGCCAAACTCATCAAACATTTCGACGAGAGCAAGCCAAACTCCATTTGTAATCCAATCAGGTTTCTCGCCGCCATGATGCCATATCCTCTTAAACGTGCGCATTTGAGTTCGAAATAGCGTTCTAGCCAGCAGATTAAACTGTGTCCAAACTGTCAAATTATGCCTCGGATCCCATCTGTATTTTCGCTATAAAAAGAAATAAAAAGTATTAGTGTTTAAGAAACAAAAAGTTAAATCTAATATGAAAGTTAAATTATGCTTACAGTTAGTTTAAGAAACCACTGTCCCTTAACATCATCGGGAATGAAGCGGTAAGTCGGCCATGGCTCAACCCATCTCTCTCGAAGAATATCCGGGATCGCCTGCGAGAGATCGTGTAGAAACTTAAACCACGTAACAGTAGTTTGGTCACACCAGACACCCGCACCAGGGTTTAGAAGAGGGAGGTTATCCCGATCTTGCATGTTGTGTATAGCATTGATTATGCTCTCGAACTTGGATGTCATATTAGGGACAATCGACATGATGTATGTTTTGATGAGATTAGGGTTTTTTTTCTTAGGTTTTTTCTATAAAAAAAGTGATGGGAGAGACAATGTTAAAGAGAAGGGCTATATATATAGAGAGAGAAATAGGAAGACGAAACGTCGTAAGAGGGAGAGATAGAAAGACGAAACATCGCAAATTTCCCGCCCAAATTTACATTTGATGGCTGAGTTATAGGAATTTCACGGCTGAGTTATGGATTTAGGGTTTAGGGTTTAGGGATCATAGTTTGGATTTTAGGGTTTAGCATTTAGAAAATATATGATTTAGAGTCTCAAATGAAACAAATTATACACATTCAATTGAAAAAAAATCTATGTGGTTTATTGTATATCATTTTGGGTTTTACCTATAGGTAAAGTTTTAAGTACTTGTAAGACAACATATATCTTAAGATCAAGTTAGAGTCTCAACTTGTAAATTGAAGAAAGTATTCACATTCAGATGATTTATATTCATTTTATATTAATAAATTGATCTTAATTATAATTTTGTAAGTCTTAAATTACATTTTCGATTTTAGGGTTTAGGGTATGGCTGAGTTATCTAAATGAAATGGCTGAGTTATCAAAACGAAACGGCTGAGTTATATACCCTAAAAACATACCATTTACGGCTGAGTTAGAAGGTTCATAGAACAAACAAATAGAAGGTTCATAAGGGCTAAATCAGCTAAACTGCGCCAACATATCATATCCCTTTTCATCGAAGATCTCTGCTGCCATCTTCACCCGTATACCCTGAATATTTTTATCGCATATCCCATCAAAAGTTACACCAAGCGCTAGACACTCGATAAACTTTGCTGAATACACGCCACAATTGCCAACTTGGGTGTTTTGGGGAATGTTTTTGCCGCTTTTCCATCTGAACGCAAATTATTTTCGGCAAACGGTTTTTTTTTCCAGGAATTACAGCATTGATCATTGTAGGGATCATTTGCATCAGCGGCCTAAATGCTTCTAGCATTTTTTGTTCACTTTCAGGAGTTACCTGTCCATTGATGGGATCGTAGGCATCGATCTTCTCCTTCAGAAGATCCACGTGAAACGCCACCCAATGATCGCCTCCAGTATGAAGCACTCCGTACAAGTGATCGACATCTTCAAGCCACTTTTTGTTTGTCGGAAGGTCGGCGGGAATCTTACCATATATGAGATTCTCATAATCTGAGTCCTTGAATTTGAACATCTTTGGATTCATCTTGAACTGCTCGAAATCCCGAATCCATAATCCTAGGAACCATTGGTCCACAAAGGCAATGCGCTTGGACCAGAATGGGCTGGGATCTTGCATGGACCTTTTGGTGAGGACTCTCATATACGAAGCAACATGCTGTACACAGAATATTAAGTCAGTCATTGAATTATCATAACTCAGCCATCAAACAATCATAACTCAGCCATAAATAATCATAACCCAGTCATAAATAATCATAACCAGTCAAATTCAGGCAAAACCCAGCCACCAAATAACTAATAACTCAGCCATCAAACAGCCATAACTCAGCCATCAAACAGCCATAACTCAGCCATCAAACAGCCATAACTCAGCCATCAAACAACCATAACTCAGCCATCAAACAACGATAACTCAGCCATCAAATAATTAATAACTCAGCCATAAATAACCATAACTCAGCCATCAAATAACTAACAACTCAGTCATAAATAATCATAACTCAGCCGTAAATTATACTTACAGTATCAAACAACCATTCATACTGTAAATTTGGCCAATGCTTTCTTTCAGTCATGAGTATTCTGTAGAAATTCAGTTCCTCGTTATTAAGATCGGTCAGTGCAATGGCCCTAACAATCAAACACAAGTCAGTTTAGGCAAATATTGCTAATAGCTGTATAAAATAAAAAAAAAAGAATGGTGTAAAAGTCAATACTCGAATGGCTTTAGATGTTGCATAAGTTTCTCCAATTTAGCCGGGTCAACAGGTGAGAGAAGATCATAGATTGCTGATGAAGGTTCAAAACCCTTCCTCATGCACGTCGTCCCATTGTCTCCAACAGAAGGAAAAACTGCTGAAGGAGGATTTGGCATCACTGCTTACCCAGTTGTAGCTAATTGAACCCTCGACCGATACTCCTTAATTCTCGCTAACCTAAGCCTTTCATCTTCTTCCTCCTCAGACTCCGGTAACAGTCGGTTTTCTTTTGCGAGAACTTCATCGGTCACATCCTCAACATCAGTTGGACCTTCCATCTTCCCCTTCTTCTTCACAGCCGGCAAGTGTATTCTTATTACACCCTCACGATTCTTCTTCGCAGCCGTTTCTTTCTTCTTTAACTCAGCCGCTGCCTTCTCTTCCTTTTTTTTTCAAAAATTCCTCGTTTTCTTTTTCTTTTTGGTGCCTCCTGGTGCCGCGTCGTAATTCTTGCTTAGCAGGCGAAACAGTAACGAAATCAAGTTCACTACCAAACAAATTCTTTTTCGCCTCAGGAGTACCCTTAGGAATTTGTTCTTTCGCCTTCAATTTCGACCCCACAGCTTCCTCTTTGGCCTTAGCAACCTCCTTCTGTTTTGGAAAATACTGCTGCGGAGTTCGGCTTTCGGTCTTAGCAAGCTCCTCAGGCGATGTGTTTTTAGCCCACACAACATTGTCAGGGGTCTCAGATACCGTATTAGGTACCGTTCGACTATTAAGTGACTTTTGCCCTGCTCGCGTTTTTGGACTGGGAATATAGTTTTGGGCACTTTCGGATAAACCCAGAACTTTCAGACGCTCATCCACTGCATCTTTGACTCTATCAGCAAATTTCTTCTCCATATCTTCTATTTTTCGGGTTAACTCTCCAAAGTTGGAATCGTAGGCGCAAAACTGCGAGCAAACCCTCTCAAACATAGAGTCATATCTATCAAATTTAGTGACAATTTTGTTCAGCGTAGCGATTATGCTATTCATAGCCGCCGCATCCTCGCTAGCACCCGTTCCCTTTGCATCCTCCTTCTTCGCTACATCAGCAGCTTCATCCTCCTCAGCAGCTTTCTTCTGCTTCTTTCTGGGTCGCTCAGACTCAGAGTTAAAAGGAACTAAAGCCAACTTGGTTTTTTTCTTCTTCTCCTTCTCCTTCCTCTGCACATCCCAATAATCACCTCTTACATACCTACCAGAATGTAGGTCTCTTATCAGGTTATTCAGATGTGGGTCATCGTCTTCACCCGGCCACTGAGGAAACATCTCCTCTACAGACTCCTTCAAAACCATATGCCTCACACGCACCTACAACAGTAACTCATAACTCAGCCATCGAATAATCATAACTCAGCCGTAAAAGAATAACTCAGCCATCAAATAAAGAATAACTCAGCCATCACACAAACAAATCATAATTCAGCCATCAAACAAATCATAACTCAGCCATCAAAATTATCATAACTCAGCCGTAAAATAAAGAATAACTCAGCCATCAAATAAAAAATAACTCAGCCATCACACAAACAAATCATAACTCAGCCATAAAAAAATTCATAACTCAGCCGTAAAATAAAGAATAACTCAGCCATCAAATAAATAATAAATCAGCCTAAAACCTTACATGACCATGGTCTTGAATCTCCTTTTTCAGGACAGTATCAAAACTTGCACGTGTGCGCGTTGCATCATATCGAAGAAGCGGAATTTCTTCCTCATGGATTGTTCTGCTAAAACGCTCACGAAAGCAACTGACAGATTCATACGCTCAAGCCAATAAAGCGTAAACCAGGCCGCTGATGGAGTATGTCTTTCCTACTGGATTCAACGATTGAATACTACCAACCAGAGCTTCAAATGCAGCCTGACCCCATGGATAAGTCATCATGGCTTCATCATCGAATACTCTTTTTGCAGTTTCAAAAGGTATCCTAGAATTATGATGCCCAGCATAAATTCCGATGGCTTGAAGAACTAACAGCCCTAACCATTTACGCTTTTCAAAACTCCAGGCCCTACAACCTCTTATTGCTGCCCTCAGTTCATCAGGCTTGGGTCCAAGCCCATGCGGCACATTCAACTCCTCCCAGAACTCTCTGTATTGGTCAGGTTCAATACTACTTTCTGTTGGCACTGGATCTGTGTTTAACCCAGTGATCTCACCAAACTCGAGTAAGCTAAACCTGATAGGTTGATCTTCTTCTCTACTTTCAGCTGTCTACACAGTAGATAGTGTACAATCCTACCAGACCACACGCATTTTCCATCAACTAGCTTAGCAATTATTCCAACAGGAAACTTCTTAAGTTCTTCCCACACCTCAAGCCCTAATTGTGTTCTAACCAAACCAAAATCTCCCATATAGGAATTGTGAATAAGCTCTCTATTTTCTAGATTAGCAGCGCGTATTGATCTTCTAGGGTAATCAGGTGTTTAATGTTCCATCTCAGGTGCTTGATGTTCCATCTGATGACAAAAGACTTAAATAACTCAGCCGCAATAAAAAACTAACTCAGCCAAAACATAATATATAACTTAGCCGTAATATACCATAACTCAGCCACAACATAATTTATAACTCAGCCGCAATAGAAAACTAACTCAGCCGTGTCGCGACGTTTCGTCTTTCTATACCATAACTCAGCCACAACATAAGTTATAACTCAGCCGCAAAAAACCCTAACTCAGCCAAACCATAATTTTTAACTCAGCCACAACATAATTAATAACTCAGCCGCAAAAAACCCTAATTCAGCCACAATATAATTGATAACTCAGCCGCAAAAAAAAACCCTAACTCAGCCACAACACTATTAATTAATAACTCAGTCGCAGTAAAAAAAACTTAGCAACAACCTACCGGATAAAAAGATTATAGGCGAATGCGGAGAAGACGATTACGAGGAAAGTCGATTTCGATTGTGGTGAAGACGATCACGAGGAAAGAAACAATGTCGATTTCGAATGAACAGTTGAGAAAGTTTGTGGTTTTTCTTTGCGTTTTTTTTTTCCTTTTTCGAGGAGAACTTAAACGTTTTTGAACTAAAACTTGACTATTTTCTGATCACGGTTATTTCTTAATGATGTGGATTTATTTTTGATTTTTTAATTAAAAATAATCTCAATTAAGAAAAATTAAATAAGGGTGTTTATCGTAATTAACCAGGGATGTGAAAATATTTGAGTCATTTTTGAAAGATATATGGTATTCTAGTCATATTCGCATAGTTTCATGGGATTTGAGTCATTTTTTCTAAAAAATATGATAAGTATGAACCATGAATTGTAGATTTTATGGTTTTTTATATATTTTGTGTGTGTTTACGCTATTTTTGTGTTTTCATGTATATAAACACTCCATCTTTTCTCTTTTTTTCACAGCTTCAAATACCACTCTCTCTTTTTCTCTCCGAAATCAGCTCTCTTTAGCCCTAAACAAAGCTAGTAATTAAATGTCTGTAATTAGTATTTATATGTATAATTTTAATTAACTGATTTAGATTAAGTAGTTAGTTATGTTTGAAATTTAAATTGTATAGATTATGTTATTCATAAGTAGTTTATGTATGGTACGGTTTAATTTATATATAAATTCCAGCTTAAAAATATTAGTATGATTAATCTATAAATTTGGCTTAGAAACAATTTCATGCTCTTAAGAATACAATGAGAAAAGATGAAAGAGGTGAAAAAAGCTCGAGAACTTAGTTTAATTATCTTGAAAAAATGACTCAAATCCCATGAAACTATGCGAATATGACTAGAATACCATATATCTTTCAAAAATGACTCAAATATTTTCACACCCCTGGTTAATTACGATAAACACCCTTGATTAATTTTTCTTAATTGAGATTATTTTTAATTAAAATAATCAAAAATAAATACACATCATTAAGAAATAACCGTGATCAGAAAAGAGTCAAGTTTCAAAAGTAAAAACGTTTAAGTTATCCTCTCAAAAAGTTATCCTCTCAAAGGAAAAAAAGAACGCAAACTTTGTCAACTGTTCATTCGAAATCGACATTGTTTCTTTCCTCGTGATCGTCTTCTCCACAATCGAAATCGACTTCCCTCGTAATCGTCTTCTCCGCATTCGCCTATAATCTTCTTATCCGGTAGGTTGTTGCTAAGTTTTTTTTTACTGCGACTGAGTTATTAATAGTGTTGTGGCTGAGTTAGGGTTTTTTTGCGGCTGAGTTATCAATTATCTTATGGGTGAATTAGGGTTTTAGCGGCTGAGTTATTAATTATGTTGTGGCTGAGTTATAAATTATGGCTGAGTTAGGGTTTTTTGCGGCTGAGTTATAACTTATGTTGTGGCTGAGTTATGGTATAGAAAGACGAAACGTCGCGACACGGCTGAGTTAGTTTACTACTGCGGCTGAGTTATAAATTATGTTGTGGCTGAGTTATATATTATGTTTTGGCTGAGTTAGTTTTCTATTGCGGCTGATTTATTTAAGTCTTTTATCATCAGATGGAACATCAAGCAACTGAGATGGAACATCAAACACCATCCTACCCAAGAAGATCAATACGCTCTGCTAATCTAGAAAATAGAGAGCTTAACCACAATTCCTATATGGGAGATTTTGGTTTGGTTAGAACACAATTAGGGCTTGAGGTGTGGGAAGAACTGAAGAAGTTTCCAGTTGGAATAATTGCTAAGCTAGTCGATGGAAAATGTGTGTGGTCTGGTAGGACTGTACACTATCTACTATGTCGACAGCTGAAAGTAGAGAAGAAGGAGATATGGAGCGTGGTTGGTGATCAACCTATCAGGTTCAGCTTAGTCGAGTTTGGTGAGATCACTGGGTTAAACACAGACCCAGTGCCAACAGAAAGTAGAAATGAACCTGACCAATACAGAGAGTTTTGGGACGAGTTGAATGTGCCGCATGGCCTTGGACCCAAGCCTGACGAACTGAGGGCAGCAATAACAGGTTGTAGGTCCTGGAGTTTTGAAAAGCGTAAATAGTTAGGGCTGTTAGTTCTTCTAGCCATGGGAATTTATGCCGGGCATCATAATTCTAGGATACCTTTTGAAACGGCAAAAAGGGTATTCGATGATGAAGCCATGATGACTTACCCATGGGGTCGGGCTGCATTTGAAGCGCTGGTTGGTAGTATTCAGTCTTTGAATCCAGTAGGAAGGACATACTCCATCAGCGGCATGGTTTACGCTTTATTGGCTTGGGCATATGAATCTATCACTTGCTTTCGTGAGCGTTTTAGCAGAATAATCCATGCGGAAAAAATTCCGCTTCTTCGATATGAAGCAACGCGCACACGAGCAAGTTTTGATACAGTCCTGAAAAAGGAGATTGAAGACCATGGTCATGTAAGTTTTAGGCTGATTTATTATTTATTTGATGGCTGAGTTATTCTTTATTTCACGGCTGAGTTATGATTTTTTTTATGGCTGAGTTATGATTTGTTTGTGTGATGGCTGAGTTATTTTTTATTTGATGGCTGAGTTATTCTTCATTTTACGGCTGAGTTATTCTTTATTTGATGGCTGAGTTATGATTTGTTTGATGGCTGAGTTATTTTTTATTTGATGGCTGAGTTATTCTTCATTTTACGGCTGAGTTATTCTTTATTTGATGGCTGAGTTATGATTTGTTTGATGGCTGAGTTATTTTTTATTTGATGGCTGAGTTATTCTTCATTTTACGGCTGAGTTATTCTTTATTTGATGGCTGAGTTATGATTTGTTTGATGGCTGAGTTATGATTTGTTTGTGTGATGGCTGAGTTATTCTTTATTTGATGGCTGAGTTATTCTTTTATGGCTGAGTTATGATTATTCAATGGCTGAGTTATGAGTTACTGTTGTAGGTGCGTGTTAGGCATATGGTTTTCAAGGAGTCTATAGAGGAGATGTTTCCTCAGTGGCCGGGTGAAGACGATGACACACATCTGAGTAACCTGATAAGAGACCTACATTCTGGTAGGTATGTAGTAGGTGATTATTGGGATGTTCAGACTAAGGAGAAGAAGGAGAAGAAGAAAAAAACAAAGTTGGCTTTAGTTCCTTTTAACTCTGAGTCTGAGCGACCCAGAAAGAAGCAGAAGAAAACTGCTGAGGAGGATGAAGCTGCTGATTCAAAGAAGAAGGAAGAGAAGGCAGCGGGTGCTAGCGAGGACGCGGCGGTTATGAATACCATTATCGCTACACTGGAGAAAATTTCCACTAAATTTGATAGATATGACTCTATTTTTGAGAGGCAGTTTTCCGTCTACGATTCCAAGATGGAAGATATGGAGAAGAATTTTGCTGATATAGTCAAAGATATGGAGAAGAATATTGCTGACAGAGTCAGAGATGCAGTGGATGAGCGTCTGAAAGTTTTGGGTTTATCCGAAAGTGCCCAAAACTATGTTCCCAGTCCAAAAACGCGAGCAGGGCAAAAGTCAGATAATAGTCGAACGGTACCTAATACGGTATCTGAGACCCCTGACAATGTTGCGTGGGCTAAAACGACATCGCCTGAGGAGCTTGCTAAGGCCGAAAGCCGAACTCCGCAGCAGTTTTTTCCAAAACAGAAGGAAGCTGTGGGGTCAAAATTGAAGGCGAAAGAACAAATTTCTAAGGGTACGCCTGAGGCGAAAAAGAATTTGGGGTTTGGTAGTGAACTTGATTTCGTAACTGTTTCGCCTGCGAAGCAAGAATTACGACGCGGAACCAGGAGGCACCCAACAGAAAAAGAAAACGAGGAATTTTTGAAAAAGAAGGCTGAGGATGCTAAGAAGAAGTCTGAAGCTGCTGCTAAAAGGAAGGAGATCGCTCTTAAGAAGAAAGAAGAGAAAGCAGCAGCTGATTTAAAGAAGAAGGAAGAGAAGGCAGCGGCAGATTTGAAGAAGAAAGAAGCGGCTGCGAAGAAGAGTCGTGAGGGCGTAATTAGAATACAATTGCCGGCTGTGAAGACGAAGGGGAAGGGGAAGGGGAAGATGGAAGGTCCAACTGATGTTGAGGATGTGACCGATGAAGTTCTCGCAAAAGAAAACCAACTGTTACCGGAGTCTGAGGAGGAAGAAGATGAAAGACTTCGGTTAGCGAGAATTAAGGAGCATCGGTCGAGGGTTCAATTAGCTACAACTGGGTTAGCAAAGAAGCCAAATCCTCCTTCAGCAGTTTTTCCTTCTGTTGGAGACAATGGAACGACGTGCATGAGGAAGGGTTTTGAACCTTCATCAGCGATCTATGATCCTCTCGCACCTGTTGACCCGGCTAATCTGGAGAAACTTAAGCAACATCTGAAGCCATTCGAGTATATACTTTTACACCATTCTTTTTTTTTTAATTTTATACAGCTATTAGCAATATTTGTCTAAACTGACTTGTGTTTGATTATTAGGGCCATTGCACTGACCGATCTTAATAACGAGGAAGTGAGTTTCTACAGAATTCTCATGACTGAAAGAAACCATTGGCCAAATCTACAGTATGGATGGTTGTTTGATACTGTAAGTATAATTTACGGCTGAGTTATGATTATCTAATGGTTGAGTTATTGTTGTTTCATGGCTGAGTTATTGTTGTTTGATGGCTGAGTTATTGTTGTTTCATGGCTGAGTTATTGTTGTTTGATGGCTGAGTTATGTCTGTTTGATGGCTGAGTTATGGTTGTTCGATGGCTGAGTTATGGTTGTTTGATGGCTGAGTTATTAGTTATTTGGTGGCTGAGTTATGATTATTTAATGGCTGAGTTATGATAATTCGATGGCTGACTTAATCTTCTGTGTACAGCATGTTGCTTCGTATATGAGAGTCCTCACCAAAAGGTCCATGCAAGATCCCAGCCCATTCTGGTCCAAGCGCATTGCCTTTGTGGACACATGGTTCCTAGGATTATGGGTTCGGGATTTTGAGCAGTTCAAGATGAATCCAAAGATGTTCAAATTCAAGGACTCAGGGTATGAGAATCTCATATACGGTAAGATTCCCGGCGACCTTCCAACAAATAAAAAGTGGCTTGAAGATGTTGATCACTTGTACGGAGTGCTTCATACTGGAGGCGATCATTGGGTGGCGTTTCACGTGGATCTTCTGAAGGAGAAGATCGATGCATATGATCCCATCATTGGACACGTAACTCCGGAAAGTGAACAGAAAATGCTACAAGCATTTAGGCCGCTGTTGCAAATGATCCCTGCAATGATCAATGCTGTCATTCCTGGTAAAAAAACCGCTTGCCTTCAACAATTTGCCTTCAGACGGAAAAGCGGCAAAAACATTCCACAAAACACCCAAGTTGGCGACTGTGGCGTGTATTCAGCGAAGTTTGTCGAGTGTCTAGCGCTTGGTGTAACTTTCGATGGGATATGCGACAAAAATATTCAGGGTATACGGGTGAAAATGGCAGCAGAGATTTTTGATGAAAAGGGATATGATATGTTGGCCCAGTTTAGCTGATTTAGCCATTATGAACCTTCTATTCTTATATTTGTATGTTCAATGAACCTTCTATTCTTCTATTTGTATGTATGTTCAATGAACCTTCTAACTCAGCCTTAATAAATAACTCAGCCGTTTCGTTTTGATAACTCAGCCATTTGATGTAGATAACTCAGCCATACCCTAAACCCTAAAATCGAAATGTAAATACTTTATTTGAATTTGAAATGAAATTTAAGACTTACAAAATTATAATTGAGATCAATTTATTAATATAAATTGAATATAAATCATCTGAATGTAAATACTTTATTTTTTCAATTTACAAGTTGAGACTCTAACTTGATCTTGATATATATATTGTCTTACAAGTACTTAAAACTTTACCTATAGTTAAGACCCAAAATAATATACAATAAACCACATAGCATTTTTTCAATTGAATGTGTATAATTTGTTTCATTTGAGACTCTAAATCATATATTTTCTAAATGCTAAACCCTAAAACCCAAACCATGAAACCTAAACCCTAAACCCTAAATCCATAACTCAGCCGTGAAGTTCCTATAACTCAGCCGTCAAATGTAAATTTGGGCGGGAAATTTGCGACGTTTCGTTTTCCTATCGCTCCATCTTGCGACGTTTCTTCTCTCGCTCTCTCTCTGTATATATAGCCCTTCGCGTAAACA
Source organism: Arabis hirsuta (assembly GCA_964056655.1). Classification (NCBI taxonomy): domain Eukaryota; kingdom Viridiplantae; phylum Streptophyta; class Magnoliopsida; order Brassicales; family Brassicaceae; genus Arabis; species Arabis hirsuta. The sequence continues at coordinate 14,542,656 of OZ053307.1, forward strand.
TTTTCTCTCCCATCACTATTTTTTATAGAAAAAACTGAAGTAAAAAAACCTAGTCTCATAAAAACATACATCATGTCGATTGTCCCTGCTATGACATCCCAGTTGAGCATGTTGCTCAAGAATTGAACGGTTTACATCCGAATTTGACTGGTAGCCAGGTAGCAACAAATCCAAACACTAATTGGCTTGCTCTCGTCGAGATGTTTGACGAGTTTGGCCCAGATAATTTTGAGTTTGGACAATGTAATTTTAAATAAATGTTTGAAACCCTAAATATTTTGTATAAATTTTTAGTTTCTTTATCTAAATGAATCAGCCGTTTACTACAATTTTTGTTTTTGCTTACAACAATTTATACAAGTTTTTATATAACTCAGCCGTCAAGTATAATAACTCAGCCTTACTAAATATAACTCAGCCGTGAAGTTAATAACTCAACCTTTCTAAACATAACTCAGCCGTCAAGTACAATAACTCAGCCTTACTAAACATAACTCAGCCGTCAAGTATAATAACTCAGCCGTTTCGGGACGTTTCGTCTTCCTATTTTGGCCGGTTTATTAATTGAAATTATAATTTTTCCCGCCCGGTTCCATAACTCAGCCGTGTCGCGTCGTTTCGGCTTACCAAAATCCATAAGTCAGCCGTGTCGTGTCGTTTCGTATTTCTATTTTGACCCGGTCTATTTTGGGAAAAGTCAAACCAAAAATCAAACCAAAATCCATACAATTAAAGCCATATTGTAAACAAAATCCATAACTCAGCCGTAATACAACCAAACATTTATATTGGACAAGTTCTTGCATTATGTCCAACCTGTTTACAACGAGAACATGTGTGTTCTTTCCTAGGACGTTTATTCTCAAGTGCAACTTCTATAGCAGATTTCATCCTACTTTTCTTAGGCCTTCCTGGTGGTTGACGAACAACCGGGGGAAAGCACGGTTGGTTAGCCACGTTATCTGGAACTTGGAGCGCTGAATCTACCGGCATGATCGACTGAGCATATGCGTTTACCAAATAATTGTTTTGATAGTAAGGACTGCACAGGGATATCCGACATTTGTCCCTGTTCTCAGCAGCTGCGATTGCATGCACGCATGGTAATTTCTCCCCTTCGACTTATCAAATGTTACGGCTGACTTACATGTAGTAGCTTCTCGACACCACGCGAAAGCGTAGTTAGCTGCGATATAGCATCCTCTCTCCGTTCAACAAACCATCTGGTCATCATAACCCGTATCGATTCTAATAATCGAACAATGTTAAGACTTCTAGCATTTGACAGTGCATGGTTCATTGATTCCGCTATGTTCGTAGTCATCAAATTATACCTTTCACCCGGGAAATGAACACGCGCCCACAGGTTGACACCAGCTCTTTCAAGGTAGCCATGGAGTTGAGGATTAATCGCTTGAATCTCCTCGTATATCGCAGTAAAATCAGGCATCGTAAAACATCTCGCCGCTTGCTTCACCAAACGAAAAATATCTTTTCCTCTGAACTGTCCCAAAATGTTCTTATATAAATGATAAGTGCAAATTCCCCGAGAAGCCAACGGATACACATTCCCAATTGCTTTCCCTATCGAATTATGCCTATCCGAGATTATCGCAAGACCCTCATCGTCAGGAATCACAAGTTTTAGTTGCGTAAAAAACCAGTGCCACGAATCATCATTTTCAGTGTCAACCACACCGAAAGCAATTGGGAAAATCTGAAAGTTACCATCCTGAGCTAGTGCTGTGAGAAGCGTTCCTTTGTATTTACCATTAAGAAACGTACCGTCGACAACGACAACTTTACGCATGAAAGGAAACCCATTTACGCTCGCACCAAATGCAAGGAACATATACATGAATCTTCCAAACTCATCGATTTGTAGACGCGCAATTGTACCCGGATTTGCCCTTCTTATTTTGTATAAGTAAGAAGGCAAGTCTTCAAACCCACTCTCAGGAGTTCCCATCTCGAGTTCCCTTGCAAATCTTAGCGTTCTATGTGATTTCCAATAATCCATCTGACCACATGGAAAATAATACAAATAAGTCAGCCGCATCGTAAAAATAAATCAGCCGTAAAGTTTATATAACTCAGCCGTCAAGTTTATATAACTCAGCCGTTGAGTTTATATAACTCAGCCATTGAGTTTATATAACTCAGCCGTTGAGTTTAAATAACTCAGCCGTTAAGTATATATAACTCAGCCCTTAAGTTTATATAACTCAGCCGACTCGTTTATATAAATCAGCCGTTAAGTTTATATAACTCAGCCATTGAGTCAGCCGCAACGTACTAATAATTACCTTTACACCAAATTGCTTTTTGATAGATATTCCGACACTCGTAGGTCGAACTGACGGACCAACGTCGCCGAGAAAGTCCTTGTACAACTCTCCTAAAATAGCCGCTGTTGCTTTTCGAGATCGACTAGAACGCTCAGTTATAGAACATGTATGATCCGAATCGTATATACGAACATAAAATGCCGGGGGATCCCCTAGTGTAGTAGCACGAACTCTCCAGAGACATCCACCAACCCAACACTTAACAACGAGTGTATCCGAATCGGATACGTGTACATCAAAATCAAATCGATCCTTCACCGTAAGAAGTTTCAGTCGTTTCTCCAAATCGGCTTTACTCTCAAATCGTTGCCCTACCGAGAGGTTTAGGGAAGACAAATCTAACCTTGGAACCTCCGGATTCCCTTTAGATCCGATCGTCGACAGGTTATGAGATCTCTTCTTAGGAGGTAGTATCGGTGAATCTTCGTCTTGTGTTGGAGACTCACCGAATAAACTGAAGTTATCACCATCAGATGACTCACCATCCGAGTCGTCGAACATATCAAATCGGCTATCAAATTCTTCGTCTTCTTCGCCTACTTCATTTTCTTTGACTACTTCATTTTCTTCGACTTCTTCATCTTCTTCGTCTTCTTCATCTACTTCATCTTCTTCTAATTCGTCCTCCAAGTTGAAACCATCATAACTCCCACCGTAATCTTCGTATCTAGATTCAACTTCGGAGCTATAACTGAATAACCTTTTATTCTTCTCTCTCGCTCCGTCATTCCGACTAATTTCATTCTCCGTAATCTCCACACAAAGACGTAAGTGTTCAATTTTTCTGAGGCTTAAAAAAACTTGCAACTGTCGAGTATTTGAGAGGTAAACTGGTGGAGTATCGTGCGCCATTGTTTTCAAAGCTTTATTCGAGAACATGTAGCTCAGCTGAATCTGATGGCTCGATTCCTTCAATCCGTAATCATCGAGTACTATCTTCGCAAGTTCGTCTAGTGTTGTTTTCTCATTTATATGCACAACTCTACATCCTCTACCGTCGGTGTTGAATACATATCTGTGTTTCTTAACCCAGTTACCGGAAACAATAATTACAGGATCCATAAGATCTCTGATGAATGAAAAAGCTAGATGAAGAAGAGTAAGAAGAAGGCGAAGGTCGTAGATGAAGAACCCTAATTTGACTGTCGTAACTTTAATAATGACATGGAAAGTAAGAGCTGATGACATGGAAAATCGGACCAGATGACATGGAATATCGGTAAGTCAGCCGCCAAACTAACACATAACTCAGCCATTAATAAATCAGCCATCAAGTATAGTGTAAGTCCGCCGCGACGTGAATAGTATTTCAGTAATTAATCTTTCGCTAATAAATCAGCCGTAATTAGGCTATAAAATATTAAGTCAGCCGTATCGTCAAATAAATCAGCCGTCAAATGAATGCTATTCTAGTAATTAATCTTCCGCTGATAAGTCAGCCGTAATAAGGCTGAGTTATTGTTAACCCAGCCAATTACGGCTGATTTACGTAACAGCCGTAACTGCTTCCCAACCGGAGAACATAACTCAGCCGTAACTTGTGTTCGTAAGTCAGCCGATCTCTCATAAGTCAGCCAGATTTCTGTAAATCAGCCGTCACTAACGGCTGATTTATGTTCGTAAGTCAGCCGTTACCTCATAAATCAGCCCGCAGTTGTATAACTCAGCCGTAACTTGTGTTCGTAAGTCAGCCGTTATCTCATAAGTCAGCCAGATTTCTGTAAGTCAGCCGTCACTAACGGCTGATTTATGTTCGTAAGTCAGCCGATCTCTCATAAGTCTGCCGCTTTTAATAACTCAGCCGCAACGTAACCATAACTCAGCCGTATCCATTTACGGCTGAGTTCATTAGTACACGTCAGCGATTTCCTACGTGGTTGCTTACGTGGCTATGACATTCTTGTAATTACATTTTTTGTCACATCGTAACAAAAGGGCACGCTGGGTATTTAAAAAATGTCAGTAATAAAAAAAAGTTTTATATGGTTCTAGTAATATCTTCAACACTCAAAATGGATTCGATATAAAGAAGCTTTATTATGAGAATGGAGAACATCAACCCACCAAAAAAGTTTCATTAAGTCATACTAGAGATGCTTAATATTATCAATCTTTGTATAGATCTATGACTTTTACTTTATTATGACATCGTGTTTAAAACGGTTAAATTTATTCTATTTTTATGTTTCAAATATTTTATGTTTTTATTTAACAATTTGAATCTGAAACTTAATACATCAAAATATGTTGAATTTAATACTTAATAATTTCAATATATTTTTAATTGAAATATATAGTTTATTCAAAATCTGTCAGAATTGTTATAACAAACAATGCCGAAAATCAGTTTTTCGATGAATTTTTCAATGATATTATTTATCAGCAAATTTTCGACATATATCTGGCAAATCGGTTTTTTCTTACGAGTGTTTACAACATATTTTCGATAGATATAATCGTCCCAAAAATTAAGAATATAATTTTAAAACAAAAAAAAAATTTTAACTAACAATTGAACGTTTCCAACAAAATTTCGATGAATATGACCGTCAGGAATTTCAAAACTGAAAATAAAAAGAAATAGCTTAACCAACAATTGCGCAAAACATTGATTGGATGTCTCAACCTAATTATCGAAACTAAAAGTTTTAAAAATATATATATAGCGAAGAGAAAACTGACACTTGGAGGTCCATAAAGTGGGCAAAGAGAGGATAACAAAGCAACACACGATCAAAAGCACAACGTGTCTTTTAGGAGGTCCCTAAAGTATATAATAAGTGTGGGTTTAGATCTTATGACAATGATGATGAAATGGATAGGCACTATAGGCATAAAGATTCACCTTATCATCCAAGAGTCTAAAGAAAAAACGTGGATCTTGACACTAACAACGTATCGAATCTCAGCAACATCTTTACTTGTGTTCCGGCTGAGGCCACCATATATAAAAAGAGATCATTACAAGCCTTGCATCGTGCACCGACCTTTGGGGGGGGGGGGGGAATTTGGAGAAGATTCATGAAACCTAATAAGACAAGAGCCAAAGTTTCAACCATTGGTGGGCTTGAATTTATTTTTTGATGTGCCACGTAAAATTTCTTTGATAAAAACATGTGAAGAATGTCCTATATCTGAAGTGGGAAAAGATTTATACTAATATATAAGGGATCTGGGCCAATCTATTCATTGCCAATTGGTTTTGAGTTGGAAGTCCATGAAACTTAACATGGTATCAGAGCCCGAACACACGCTGCCCCATCCGAACCGAAATCGATCTGGTCCGAAGATGGCTAGACCGATCGAATCCGAAATTAATCTTAGATTGGAATTCTGTCGAGATTAATGGCTAGACGGGCCATTATCTCGAGGGGACGTGTGAAGAATGTCCCACATCTGAAGTGAGAAAGGATTTGTACTAATATATAAGGGACCTGGGCCAATCCACTCATTGCCAATTGGTTTTGAGTTAGAAGCCTATGAAACTTAACAGAACAAAAAAAAAAAAAAGTCACTTGTTTCACATTGATGTTTGATTAGTAAAAACCATAAATCGAAAGTTATCAACTAAAAAAATGACACACGAGATGTTGAATCTCACCTCATGTAAAATATCCGAGTCAAAACCCAAGAGACCAACAAATGGTCACGTATACAGTACTGTGATTTTGTTTAAAGTGAAAAAAAATCCAGAATTTTTGAAAGATTATGGTTCTGAAAATAACAGCAATTTTGTATGTGTATTTAACAATAAATTATATTAATATATAAGTATTTTTGTATTTTTGTATTATACAGACCGTTTAACACGTACCATGTGACACTATTTGAAACCTGATTTAAAACTCAGATCATCAATCACCTCACCACCTCATGCGGATTTTGCATTTGATTTTCATCTTTTCTTATTATCAATTGCTATCATGGTTGTTAATTCGAGCGAAAATTAAAGTGATTGGTTTAATCGCTTGAATGTTAAAGTATGTGAACTGTTGATCCACACTAACGAATGTAAGTTACAAGAATAGTATGGAATTCATGGAAGAGTTCTTTATCTAAATATTGTGAATATGAAAGTTATGCTAAAATATAGGGAAATTTCCATTAAAAATCTAACTTTTTATTTTTTTCCAATTTAACATTTAACTTTTTGCGTTTCCAGAACAAACCTTCAATTTTTCAAAATTTTCTAACTTAAACATTCAACCTTTTGCATTTCCAGAACAAACTTTCAATTCAATCATATTTCTAAAATAAATCTGTTAGGAGATCCTAGAGATTATGAGATCGAATTAAAAAAAAAAAAGTAAATATTTGTGTATAAATTAAATTTTCTATTATCAAATATGTAAAGAACTTGTTAAGCAAGCTATAATTTTGTGTAAATAAGTCTATTGTTTAATGAATAAAACAGAGAGAAACTATTCTACTATTAAGATCTTTCATGGTATCAGTGCCTTGATCCAATTCTTATGGGTTAAGGTTTTTCGTTTGTTTTTGCTATTTAAAAGAAAAAAGAGAAAAAAATATTTTTCTCTTTGACCTCTTCCTACGTGTTTTGTTTCTTCTTTGATCATTTTTTTCTTTAGTTTCTTTGATCAACTTCTTTCTTTGAATTCTTCGTTTAATTATATTTGTTTTTTTTTGTTTTTTAAGGAAAGGAAAGGAAAGATACGTGATTTGTTATCGATTATGGTTTTGTGTTTTGTTTAAAATATATTATTCAAATACCAAATCTTCACGTGGTTATCGACAACTACAAATTTGATGAAGCCACGACGATGATGACTCCAACGATTATATACAGATTTGATAGAAGTGATGACACGATGATGTTGCTATGGACTATGACCATGAACCAATTGATGATCCTGCTTCTGGTAGTGAAGAGAAATGGTTAGTGGTACTAGAGGTCGTGCTTGTGGTGGACATGGAGGTCATGGGTGGGGTTGGGGACGAGTGAGTGAGTCCGCCGAGAGTGTGGCCCAAAGTTCCACGCAGGAGCATGTGGCAGATTCGGAGACATTTTATGAGGGGTCCGTGGGTGTGGTTGATGGTGCAGGTGCGCCTGCAGGCGTAGCCTAGGCCTGAGATGATCGTTTGGCGGCTCTGTTACAGTTGTTGTTGGAGAGGTTACCGGGACTGATACTAGCTCAGGCTCTAGTAGTGCCACTAGTGGCAGAGGTGCAACCGAGAGTTGCGGTTGCGGAGGAGCTCCATCTTACCTTAAGATGATGGAGCAGATGGAGATGATTGGCACGTGATTCTTCTTGGGAGGTGCCAAGTCTGAAGAGGCTGATGAATATTTATTATGGTTTGACATGTGTTTATGTGTTTTGAGGGTCTAGAAATAGAAGTTTTATGAGGATTTAGAACTTGTCTACTTCTGAGGGACTTAGTGAAACATCCTGAGTGATTGGGTTGTTTAGAGTTGACCTCGGGATTGGTCATGGATGAGATGATATTCCGGGATAGTGGAATGTCATGTTAGAGTTGACATGAGGATTGGTCATGGATAAGAAGATATTTCGGGATGGTGGAATGTCATGTTAGGACCACGGGAGGTAGTTCTGGTCAGAAATGCTTATTAACGTTTAAGAATTGATTGCTCTACGGGATGAGGATTTCTCGGACCAACTCATTGGAAAATGAGGATTTCTCCTGAGGGGATGAAGATTTTCCTTTATGTTATTGAGAGATGAAGATTTCTCTCGAGGAAATGAGGATTTCCCCTTCATACCGATAGCTCGACGGACTGTGTACCCTGAGGGTGTGAGTGGTATGGTGCACTGATAGCTCAAAGGACGTGTTCCTGAGAGTGTAATGGGTGTAGTTATGAGTTGGGAGCAATTAAGGTCTAAAATGTGGCTATAAGCATATGACAAGATGCGAACCTCAGAGGTCATGGGTGTTGATCTCAAATGGTACTGGCCGGGCGGATCAGGTGGAGACCGTAGTGAACGATACTGCGTGATTCGAGGTCGAATCCAGGTTAGTGGGGGAGAGTTGTAATGCCCGTGAACCAAAAATTGGAGTTTTTGGTGCAATTTTTGGAGGGTGTCGATCATCACCAAGAGGGGTGTCGATCGACACTAATTATTATCGGTTCGATCGGCTCGATTTTGAAATTGTTCGGTTAACAATTTTGGGTTGGGAAACCCTAGGGCTCGACTATCTAAACGCGAGCAGCCTATTTTTGGACGGGAATAAGAGTTAAAAGAGATTTCGTTGGTGTTTGAGAGAGTTTAGAGGAGATTTTGTTCCTGCAGGCTGTTAAGGCTCGATTAAGGCCGTAGGAGCGAGAAGGGGATCGTGTATTGGCGATTTCGAGAGAAATAGGAGAGGAATCAAAGGTTTCTTAATCTATGAAGGGTCTGATTTCGTGTTTGTCCATGTCAATTTCTAAAATCGAGGTTAGTGCATGACCATTGCTTATCTGGGTGGTGGATTGTTTAGATTCATTGTGTTGGTGTGGATTGGATAAATGATTGGTTTGTGATTGTGTTCGTGTGTGTATACGGTTGGTTTGCTGTGTTTGTTGATGTTTTCGTTGCACGAATCGACTTGATGCAGGCTTGAATCGAACCAGAGAAGAGAAAGTTCGATTCTGGTGACACTGCATCCTGTGTCGATCGACACTAGCAATTATGGTGTCGATCGATACTAGGAGGGTGTCTATCGACCGTCGTTTCGACGTATTATGTGTTGTTGTGGTGATTGGATTTATTGTATGTCTTATAATTCATCGTGCATCTCGTTTTGGCATGTGATGCAAGTAAAGAAAATGTATGAACGTGGGATCATGGCTGTGAAAAAGAGATGATCTAGAGTCTCGGTTTTGTTGCTTTTATGCATTGTTGGAATTGTTAGGTTGTTGGCTATTATGGATTGATGAATTGGATTCTTATTGGTTATTGAATTGGTTTGATGAATTGAGTTACTTATTGGTTTAATTGAGTTTTATTTCCGCTGGTTGTTGAATGATTAAATTGTTGTTGAGAATTATTATTTATGGGAATAATAATTCGAATTAAAAAAAAAAGATCGGGTTGTTTCACACAATTAGTAACTCAAATCAAAACACAAGGTGTCCAAATTTATAGGAAAACAAAAATTTGAATTTCCATTTCAACCAAAAACTCTAAATTCAGAAATTGCAAAATCACCACTAAAATCCAATTTTAACTTACATATCTCAAATCAAAAAAGAAATCAAGGAACACACAATGAAAATCGTCAACCTTCTTAGCTTCGATCATCGAAGCTAGAGATTGCAAATGATATTGAACCCTACATATTTATGGGACAATTACAAAAATGCTATTTTTGGTGTGTGCATTTGCAAAAATACAACTAAAGATTGTCCATTTGTAAAAATGCGACTAATTATGAATTTTTAAAGTGTAAATCTTAAAATTTAAACAATAAAAATTGCTTTCACCCTTAAAAACCCCTAAACCTTCAAAACTAAACCCTAATACAACATAGTTAACACAAAAATAAATGATATAATGAATAATAATTTTTCAAAAGTGGTATTTTTGCAAAAAAATTGAAAATGTGGCATTTTTTAAAAGTGGCATTTCTCAAAAATTTCTCAATATCTTTATATATTATAGCAAAGTTTTCTCTACATCTAAGTTGTCCACATGGGCAAAACATTTTTTTTTACAACTAGTTTTAATTTTAAGTTTCATTTAATTCGTGTTTATATATATTTATTTTTACTTATAAATCATAATTTTCTAAAAAAATAAAAAACAAAAAATAAGTCAATAAATGACTAAAAATAGTACATTTAAAATTATTTGAGTATTTTATTGTTGTCAATACAAAATTACAACAATAAATATACTTTATTATGAGCAATAACGATAAAATTTATATATCAAAAATTGGAAATATTTAAAATGAATATACATAAAAATATAAACAAACGACATCAAAGAATCAAAGAAGAAGAACTAAATAATTTGAGTATCAAACGAGAGGTTGGTGATTTAAAAAGAAAGAGATGTATTACTTCACTAAAAGAATATTGAACCATCCCATTAAAGATGAGATCATAGGTGATTTTTATTTCACTAATAGAATATTGAACCATCTCATTAAAGAGATAATAGATAAAAATTGGAATATACGATGAGATAATACGGTGAAAATTTAGAATATATGATTTTTGTCAAAATGTTATAGTTGAATTTCAAAAAAGTATCAAAGAAAACATTTGAAAGTGTCATAATACCATTAATTTAAATATATAATAAGTATAAATTTATACACATAAAAAGAAATAGTTAATGACCACATTATTCATGAATTGTACAACAAACAAAACAAAATTTGATATATGATCTATTTAGCATATCACATGTAAAAATGGAGTTTTGCACCATGATATTTGATAAATCTATTATAAAAAATTATTTGAAAGTTTTTTAAGAAAATTAAACATTAAGATTATGCATGCATTGTTTTAACAATATTATTAGAGAAATTTTGAAAAATAGCACATTTCAACTGGCACTGTTATTTTAAAAATAGGAACTTACCGATCAAAAACTAGAGTAACTATATATATATAATTTAAAAAAATAATAAAAACATAAAAATAAATAAGTAAATCAAAAATTTGTCGTTAAATTTAATAAAATTGTAAAACAAAAAATCGCGCATCGCGAGTTATTCTAGTTTATTATTTTAATATCTATCACGTACTAATTAAAAAGCAAATGTCGTTAATTTGCTTTCAATGGACATTTGGATTGTTTAATGAAATTGTTGTCACTTAGCAGTTTACTAGATTTTGACCCACGCCAAGTAATTAAATATGTTTTTAATCAAATTTAATATTTAGACATGTATTCTAATATTTATAAACATACTAAAATGATATGTATTGTGTATAAATGTAATAAAGTTAAATTTTGATCAACCATAAATATATTTTATCTTTGTTATTTTAATTTCTCTCATCTATTAAAATAATCATAAATTTTTGTTTTCGAATATTCTAATCTTACGTTTGACTCGGATAAAAAAAATATGGTACTTATTGAAAAGAAAATAAGATATTATCAAATATTTTATATATTCCTTAAATAAAATTCTCTATATTAATTACCATATATTCTTTATTTCTAGATATATTTTATTAATAATTTTTAATAATTTTTTTTAGGAAAATAGTTTCTTAAAATCCTCTTAGGATGAAATATAGGATTTTTATATAGTGTCTCCTCTATTAATATATCGATGATTTCGGAAAATTTTGAATTAGAGGTCTGTTTTGGAAACGCATTAAGTTGGAAAAAAACTGAAAAATTGGAGGTTTATTTTGTTAACGCAACAAATTAAGTGTTGGAAAAGTTAAAAAGTTGAAAGTTTATTTATGGTAATTTCCTTAAAACATATATTCTACAGTATTGATTTTTTTTTTTTTGGTCACGATTCTACATAATGTTATGAATACGTATCAGTAAGTTACATATTTTGGTTAAATGATGAAATTTTCAATTCAAGATAGAGTGTCACCATAAAAACCTATCTTTATTCAAATGCTTTTCATGGGTCCTCTGGACTCACCATAAAAACCTATCTTTATTCAAATAGTTTTTTTTTTTTTTTGGAAGAAACTTTCCTCTCATAAATAAAATAAAATAAATAATAATCTAGTTGCTTTTACTATTTTTAGTTGATCGAGAATAAATTTTTTTTTCACTTATCTCACTACTAAAACTCACAGTTTTCGTAACTTTTCATTTACAAAAATTTATTTATTTTGAAAAATCAATAATACAAGAAAAATAAAATTGTCATCACTTGGCCTGGCCACATCACTTTGATCCTTTCGATTTGATCTCTCAGAGCAGATTCGTCATTTTTGTTTGGATTTTGGTAGCGACGAGGTTGGGTTTCTCTTCTATCGCGTTCGTAGTTCGGTTGAAGATCTAGTTCCTTCGTTGGGTTAGATGCGGTATGGGATTTCCTGGTGATGTCGCTTGCTCACTGTTGGTGTTATGGGGTACTAGTTCGCGATGGAAGCCTTAACCTAATATGTTTCAATTTTTTCTCCTCTTGTTGTCAGATCTATTTTTTCCCGAGTTTTGGGTAAACTTTTTATCGTGTCTAATCAGGAATATTTACATGGATTTTGTTGTTTAGTCTTCTTTCTCGTAATCTCCCTCGCCTTTGGAGTTGGCTACCATTTCTTGTCTGTTCGATCTCCTCTAGTCTTTGTTTGAGTCTGGTTCGATTTGGGTTTGCTCTTTGTCTCCACTCAAAGGATTAGATTTCGTTCTGATCAATTCAAATGTGTTTATCGAAGCTATGATAGTCGTGGTTCCTCCGAGTTTGTAGTTTGTTGTCTATTCGAAAACATGTAAAGATCTAAATGATTTTTTGGTTTGGTCTTGTTTGGAAACATATAAATTGTAAGGTCGTCGTATTACGCTATAGGAGGAATCACCCTTTAGTGTTTTGAAAATTCTTTTGCTCCGGTTTGCCATGAGAATAGACCCTTCTTAAGAGTGGTGTTTTTGTAAGTAAATTTGTGATTGGCTAGATTTCACTAATTTTGTATGACTCCTTCGGATAGTGCTTAGTCTCTGAAGATTATTTGTTTTTCGTCTGCTTAGCTTCCGGGGGTTTTTCATTGGTTGCCGATACTTGTATCTTTCAAAAATTAAATATTATATTTCATATAGAATAATAATATTTATTTGGAACAAAATCCGACAACATTTTCGAGAGACTCCAACCGTCAAAAAATTTTGATGAATTTCTGATGATTTCTTAACGAGAAGAAGTCCTGTCAAAATTCCGTCGTAAATTTCTGAGGGATGCACTCCCATCAAAAATTTGTTAGAAATTTCATATTTGCGTCGATCGCCATCCGTCGGTAATTTTTGATGGGATTAAGAGTTTTTTTAAAAGTTATAGCCATTTGAATATTCTCATATATTTATCGATAATCCGTTGAAATAAAAAAAATTCTATAAAAAAATTTCACCTTTTATTTCATTCACTACAATTTTCCAAACAAAAAACAACATCTTACGTTTTACAAAAAAAATTCTAGTCCTTACAATTTTTTGTTATTATTGATGGACAAGATGCATCAAATTTCAGAGATAAGCCTAATTACAGAAGAATACACACAAGTTCTGCAGCAATTCATGGCATTTACGACAATGCAGCCCAAAGCCAAAAATCAAGAAAACTCTACTGTCTTTGTTTTAATTATCGGAATCGTAGACACAATAAGATAAGTGAAGTATGTTCACACATGTACTGTAATGGGTTTACGCCGGATCACAAGATTTGGTATTATCATGGAGAAGATAATACATTGGGGGATTATGCTAATACGAGTGACCTGTTTATCGGGGATATCTTAGAGGAACCTGCAACAAAAGTAAAAATTATGGATCATGTTCAGATGGTGAACGATGCGTTTCGTGGCAGTATACTATTGGTTGCTGAGTATGGAAATAGAGTTAAAGAACCTAACTTAGAAGCTCGAAGGTTCTTTGATATGTTGGTCACTGTTAACATATCAAATTCCGTCGTAAATTTCTGGGGGATGTACTCCCATCAAAAATTTGTCAGAAATTTCATATTTGCGTCGACCGCCATCCGTCGGTAATTTTTTATGGGATTAAGAGTTTTTTAAAAAGTTATAGCAGTTTGAATATTCTCAGATATTTATCGATAATCCGTTGAAATAAAAAAATTTCTATAAAAAATTTCGCCTTTTATTTCATTCACTACAAGTTCCCAAACAAAAAATAACATCTTACGTTTTTAAAAAAAAATTCTAGTCCTTACAATTTTTTATTATTATTTATGGACAAGATGCATCAAATTTCAGAGATAAACCCAATTACAGAAGAATACACACAAGGTCTGCAGCAATTCATGGCATTTATGACAATACAGCCCAAAGCCAAAAAATCCAGAAGACTGTACTATCTTTGTTTTAATTATTGGAATCGTAGACGCAATAAGATAAGTGAAGTATGTTCACACATGTACTGTAAGGAGTTTACGCCGGATCACAAGATTTGGTATTATCATGGAGAAGATGATACATTGGGGGATTATGCTAATATGAGTGACCTGTTTATCGGGGATATCTTAGAGGAACCTGCAACAAAAGTAAAAATTATGGATCATGTTCAGATGGTGAACGATGCAATTCGTGACAGTATACTATTGGTTGCTGAGTATGGAAATAGAGTTAAATAACCTAACTTAGAAGCTCGAAGGTTCTTTGATATGTTAGTCACTGTTAAGTATACGTCATATGATGGTTGTAAAGGATAACATTTTCCATTATCATTTGCAACTATGATGATGGGTATGAAGGCGAATTTTCAATTTGAGTGAGGAATGTATGGATGAAATAACTGATTTTGTGAAAGATAGTTTGCTAAAAGATAATCTATCACCAATATCATACTATGAGATACAAAAATGTATTGATGCTCTTGTATTACTGTATCAGATGATAGATGTATGCATCGACTTGAGACGATACAAGGACGAGTCAAGTGCTGGAAACTTTTGAAAATAATGCGGTATCTAATAGTCGGGACACATGTACGTGAAAGCAGAAGTTCATGAAGAAGGAAGAACCAATCTAACTGATCAAGTGTGGAAGGGGTTTTGCAAGTATTGGAGTCTGCCTTCGATAAAAAGCCTATCTGCCAAGAACTCAAAGAACCGGAAGAGTGACCAAGGAGGAAAGGAGATGTATGTTCACTTGAAATGGGGCGCAAAGACCATCGAACGTCAAACACTTGAAATGGTATATATATTTATAATTTAAAAAAAAAAAATTTGTTAAGTTTCATTGCAAAAACAAATACAGACATTAATGTGATAGGGGGGAGACACAAGAACAAAACAACCGATGAGATCTAAGACTTGAGGATCATGAGATTGTTGAGTCGTGCAAGAGAAAGAAGACGGATCGTTTAACGCAACTCTCGCAGCTGACTCTTGACTTGTCATCCTCGAACGAGTTATCCTGGGAAAAAGTCAACAATATTATTTTCGCTGTAATTACTTTTTGTGTTTTCATTTTTACTTTTATTTTTTTATGTTTTGTTTCTCATAATTTTTATAAATTTTTTTTACATAACTCCAAAAATCAAAGGCCGCATCGCTGGATTAGGTGAACTTCTGAGCCTTGTAGTGGAATCTTCTTTTTTGGCTTCTCGATCATTTCCTCCGATGTAAATGTCTCAAATCCAGAGACTTAACGATGTGGTTCAAGAACGTGATGCAAAGGTCGTGGAAACGGAAAAGAAGCACGACGAGTTGGAGATTGCACAAAACTCGATCTGTGAAGAGCTGAACAAGATGAATTGTGAAAGTCATCCCCGATCTATTTAAGTAGTTCAGTTTTATTTTATAAAAAAATATAAAAAAAATATTTTTATTATTAATTTAAAAAAATTAGATTATTTTATATTTTCAAAATTTTAATGAAAATTAATATATTTCTAAATTTTCAAATTAGTTAATAAATATTTAATTATTATTTATTTAAAAAATCCAAATTATAGGAATTTTCGACAAATTTTGAAAGCTTTTTACGAAAATATTGTCGATATGTTGTTGAAAAGATTTATGACTGATTTAATCCATCAGAAATACCTCTAACTCGTTTTATCGGTAATTTGTCGAAAATATCTGAACGTTTTGCTAACCAGTTTTTCATCGAAATTTGTTAATGGATTTCTAATCAAATTTACTTTCCGAACAGTTGAAATTGACGGAATGTTTCCCATCAAAATTTTTTCATAAAAGAAATTTGATGTCAGTTTTGAGCTTCTATCTTGTAGTGTATAGAAAAATTGTATAGTTCTTTTTAGTGGCATTCACATATATTTCATGAAGATAAGAACGTGATACAAACAAACAAAACCAAAAGTACATCACATGGATAATGAAAAGAAAGGAAATACAAAAACATATCAAAGACAAATATGTATAAGTTGTATGATGTACGAGCAAGTTGATTCAAATTTCAGAATAGGGGTTGAAAGAATCAAAGGACCGATCTTGTCACTGTCTCAATTCGCAATATTATTGGGTCACCGGTCAGATTATATGGTTGCCACTTGCAAGGAGATGGACATTGACCTTTTCTTGTCACTCCCAAATAAGTTTGTTTGATTATTATTAACGCATTATTTTTCATATTTGAAACAACACATTAATTCCATGCCCCATTTGTGCCACCTTCTCATTTTTACTTCACTTTTTTTTTTTAATTCAACGTTTTAATTATCTTCATACATATGCCATGCAAATGCTATCAATATCATCTTCTTTTGCTCGACAAAGACCATAAAGTCACTGGAAATACAAAAGATTATTAGATACAGGTTTTTTTACTAAACCTAAATCTACAAAATAAACTGTACGTCGGTTGACAATTGTGAGGTTGCACTTGTCAAAATAACCACCACTTTAAAATAACATGTTTAATTAACTCAATTGAACAAATCATTCAAAATGTTTATTGCATCATAACGTTCTTCATTCACTATAATGATTTTTTGATGCTGATAACTTACTATAATGAATTGTTTCTTTCATTTTTAAGAAGATTGACTGTAATTGGTTGTGAAGCTCTCCATTAATTTTTCTTTCTTTTAACTGTATGTTAATCATCAAATTTGCTTTCATAATTTAATTTTTATTATGATGTGGATATATGTAATCTTAGCTAAAACAATACACTCTTATATATTTTATTTAACACTTCTTTTTATTAAAATTGATTAAAATAGATTATATCGTAGAAGACGTTCAACAGATTAAATACAAAGATACTAGATTCTCACCCGTACTTTGTGCGGGAACATTTGTTTTATACGTTGTAAGCTAAAATTTCAGATTGTTTCTTATATAATATGTTCAAAATGTGATGTGTATTGTTTTATTTTATAAGTAGAATCGATTATTTGAAAAAGTATGATTAGTTTTTTTTAGTTTGAAGGTAGAGAATAAATATGTTACATACTGAATTTTATTATGAATAATCATTGTAGTTAGTATACAAAATTATAATATTTAGTTTTGAGCATGTACGTATATCAATAATTTAGTTTTGTGCATGTACGTATGTCTGTTGTATTTACTTATGGAATAAGAATGGATTATAATATGGCCAACGTACTGAATCTCTATGTAATAAAACAAATCTAAAATAACTAAAAAAAAACCAAAACATGAATTGTATGTGTAACCTCGAAGATTTGATCGAAAAAGCAAAACAATAGTACTTGAGACTTTCCATCGCCGAAAATTGATCAAACTCTTTAATCAGGTTCAAAAACTAATCTGTTAAAAAAAAAAATCAAAATATTATAAAAATGAACTACTTGTTGTAAGAGACGAAATTGAAAGAAGTTAAATAGATGAATATCCATACCTTCATCACACAACAACTGCGAGTCAATATTTTGGAAAACCTCTTTGAAAACAACGTTCATAGTCTTCTTCTGAGTTTTACCATCGCTATCTACAATAAGAACTTTCAAACCTTTCTTGGAAGTCACTCTAGAAATAGCCACATATAGCTGACCATGCGAAAATACTGGCCGAGGCAAATACAACCCAACTTCTCTAAGAGACTGTCCTTGACTTTTGTTGATGGTTATCGCAAAGACAACGGATAAAGGTAGTTGTCTACGACGCAGTTTGAAAGGTAATCTTGTGTCTGAAGGAGTGATCAATAACCTAGGAATCAAAACCTTTTCACCAATTTTGTCTCCTGTAATAACACTTGCTTCAATCATAAACTCGTACATTTATGTCACTTGAAGTCTAGTACCATTCATCAAGCCTTCTTTCGGATTTTAATTCCTAAGTAACATGACCGGACAACCAACCTTTAGTCGTAACTCATGATTTGGTAACGCAGGAACCTTAATGCTATTAAAAAAATCTGGAGTGAAACCATAATCCTTTAATGAAATTTCATCAGAAAGATCGATACTATCAGCACTTAGGTACACCTTCTCTTCACCTGTTTTCCAAATAATGCAAAATGTTATTAATAAATTTAGTTAAACCAATGAATATTTAGTAATTGTACGGAAAATTCTAAAGTAGACTAACCTTGCAATTGAGAAAGCATATATTCATTTATCTGATTCACATCATCATTTGTAGGACACAAAATTGCTCTCTCTCTTGCCAGAATTCAGAGTATAAGTATTTATTCAATGCATGGACGTATCTTGGGTTTTATTGTGATGCAAGACTTATCGAACGAAACCGACGTAAGACTCGGTAAGTCACAGCCCAACTTTTTTTAAAGAAGATTTCTTCTTATCAAACATAAAGCCATTACTTACAATACAAACCAAAAAAATAATAGATATGATGAATCGAAGCTTTTGTTGTTGCTTTTCTTGTCTTGATGTTTGAAGATCCTCTTCAACACTCATTGGAACATGCCATGTTCCATCTTCAGACTCCTGCATCAATCCATCACCATTATGTAAAATGCAGACAAAACTTTTTTTATTCTTGAGTTTGACCATTGATGATAGTACTTGATTATTAAACTACTTGATTACTCACCTTCATGTACATAATATTAAACTTTATCAACTAAATCCCCTTTATATTTAAGAATGAGTTTGTGTAGAGCAGAAATTGACTTGTATAACAATGGAGTATAGATACTCTGTTTCTTATCGTGAAAAACAGAGTTTGTTATATAGTATGAGACATCAATTTCATCTTTTCGGTGGTTTAGAATATCTTAACTAAGAAGCTTGAAGAGATGAAACAATATTAATTTGGCATAAGAAATATATAGAAAAAGTCGTATGTTATTTTGATAGCTTTCCAAGAAGCAAAATAATATCCCAAAAACACCAATTGAATTATGGAAAACTTATTAAAAATACCAAAGTCAAAAAGTTGAAAACAAAAGAAAAAAACAAATCCCTTCAAACCAACATTGTTAAGGTTTCTCGATTTTCACTTGCACCAATCCTCCAGCCAATTTCGGTTTGTTTTCACCCACTGCCTCATTGGAAGGAGACTTCCCACCAGTGATAACACAATCAAAGTCCTGGACACCATCATCAGCCCCATCAATCCGCTTAGATAAATCTGTAGTCGAATCATTCTTGTATTCTCTCCCTAAATATAAGTACTTGAAGAGGTAATTGATAGAATTGGTTTGCTTATGCTCGTTTGACTTAATTGGTGGTTGGAAGCTTGATCGCTGCAAGTTTATAATATTAGATCGAAAAAAATATAAATAATTCCGAAGTTCTATCCACCGCAAGAAAATTTGAATCAAATGGTAAAATTACACACACACAAAATATAGTAAAGAAACGTACATGTTCATCATGTAGACACCAATAAATAATTTTGTTGTATTCTCTTCCATCATTATCTAGCTTCACCGGAATGCAACATGCATTAGATTCGACATCATCATCATCATATAGAGTTGCCATTGATCTATGAAACATTAAACAAAATCAAAAGAGAGAAAGAAAGAATTCACGAAAAAAAGAAAAAAAAAAAGAGAGAAAGAAAGAGGTATCGACCAATTCCAAAGAATCCTAGAGTGTTAAAAAAACCTTGTCGATGAAGTAAGGCGAAATTGTGATTTTTTAGGTTAGGAATGAATCTTTGTGGTTAAGATATTATGAGTATAAATCTTTCCTTCATTTATGTTGACTTGATACCAAAGTTGTAGATTTCGGTATAAGACAATAATATTTCGTTACATATTATCTCCCCAAATTTTGGTGTAGAGAATATGGTTATAAGGCAAGTATTCCGAAATTTCCTTAGATTTTGGGAGAGAATACTTAGATACTAAGAGCTAGATAAGGTAGTTACATAATCTCTTAATTACAAATAATATTATAAAAAGTTTCTAGAAACATATATATATCAACTTGCTACTTAGAATCTTAGGAGATCAAAATTTACATGGCTTTCGTAAGAACAAAGACTTAATCTTCTCACCACTTTCAATTTGTCATTGTGAAAAGAAAGAGTAACATCTCATTGGAAAAAGAGACGTTAGTTTTAGGAACAAAGACTTACTCTTTGCAAGTACTGCTCAACGGGACGAAGATACTAAGCTAAATGAACTAAGGGACCTTTGACAGGGAAGAGAGAGTTGCAAAGAGATTCATTGTTATGTATTCTCTTTACGAAATGTATAAAAGTTTTAAATTTAAAAAAAAAAAACACCAATTGAATGTCGTAGGCATCTCTCTTTCTCTCCAACTAACCTAATTGACTCTAACAACAAAATAATATCCCAAAAACACCAATTGAATTACGGAAAACTTATTAAAATACCAAAATCCATAAGTTGAAAAAACGAATCCCTTAAAACCAACATTGTTAAGGTTTCTCGATCTTCACTTGAAGCAATCCTCCAACCAATTTCGGTTTGTTTTCACCAACTGCTTCATTCGAAGGAGACTTCCCACCAGTGATAAGACAATCAAAATCCTGGACACCATCATCAACCCCATCAATCCGCTTAGATAAATCCACATTCGAATCATTCTTCTTCGGAGAATCCCCATTGGATGCAACCATAGCAACTTTAGAGACGTCATTGCATGAATCAATATTATCAATTCTAGTACAATGTTTCTTTGAGGTAGAAGATTCAGCTCCGGACTCGACAGCCAAAATCCGGTTACGTTTGGAAGAAGGAGTACCTAAACTTGCAGATAAGTCCTCTGATTGTTCTTGACTAAAAGTCAACATCATAGGAAGCTACAAATACAAAAACATCATTGAGTAATGCTGGAAAGTTATAAAAATATAATTTTATACCATTCAAAGATTATACCTGGTCACCGGAGACAATCGAATTGGGGTTGATATGATCATCAGATAAAGCTAAAGCATCCGAATCAACATTAACAATATCTTGTCCAGACCAAACTTTAATAACTTTGAATGTATCATTCCCTTGCCACAGGTTTTCTTTCTCAATAAAGATGAGAAACTGAAATGTTTTCTCAATAATATTTTTCAGAGCTAGAGGAATATCATTTGGATCTTCAATCTGAAAAAATGCGAGATCAATTAGTAATAAATATTTGTAGTAATCAAGTACAAATATAATTGTATGAAGATAAAAAGTTAGAATCAAACAAACCTCGGTGTACACTCCGTTTAAAAGGCTATCAGCAGAACAATTGACAACTTTTTCAGCATTGGTATCAAATAGCAAGCATTTAGATTGACCAGAAGAATCCATCACAATAAGGTGCAACTTGTACCTTTTCTCCAATGTATATGATGTCAAAAGTATTACATTTTCAAAAAATAAGACTGATGACGTAATAAACAATAGTTACCTTGGAATGACGGATGTAACATTGGCGTTATTACAGTTCTCACAATGGAATGATTGCTTCTTCTCCAACTTACCTATGTCATTCTCCTTTGTCTTATTCTTGTAAACCCTAATCTTACATTTCTTGCAAGTAACATAGTACCACGCCCAGTCAGAATCAATACTGCAAATGGTGCACATGATTTTGTGCCTGCCAACCTGTTATAAAATATCCTATCAAAAACCATTCGACAATAAAAGGTAACTTAAATGGTATAACGTCAATACCTCAGTAGTACTAATCAATTCACTAATTGTGAACAAAGATAACTGGTCAAATAATCCTTCTTTGGCGACTAATTCCAGCTTTTTGGGTCTTTTGTGCATAATTCTCAAAACAATACCATCATCGGGCAAACTGGAAATATAAACGTTAATATCTTCTGGTTTTGTTTAAGAAATCAAAAGTTTTTAATAATAAATCGAAATATGAACAAACCTCTTCTAAAATTCAACCAACTCAGAGCATTGCGGATTAATAATTACTTGAGATGCATCAAAAGCATTAGTGATTTATGGCTGACCTGAAATGTGTAGAGAATAACATAAGAATATAAACATTATAGTATTTCGTATCAATATCAAAATATAAAGGCAATGAATATGATGGCATAACATAAACACCTCGAAATACGTTAATCTTCGCAAATCGAATTAGAAAAATCACAAATCCATCCTCAGCATTTTGACAGGCAGTGTAAACACATTCTGCAAACTTTCCCCACAAGGTACATGTCAAACGATCATCCCTATATGTGAATGGAGAGTTATTTTAGATACTACCAAAAATTTTTAAAAATAAAAAAAATCACTCTATTTAAACTTACGTGGCGTTCCGAAGTTCAAACTCAAGTTTATGAGTGTCTTTGTTGTTAACTTGTAAATCTTCCATATCTCTCAAACTAACAATTTGGCCTATAACATCTGAAATAAATGAATGAAAATTAAACTAAAATTTAACCTTTAAAAAAACTGATTTACAAATAAATAAAACTAACCGATCAGAATGTTTGGATTGAGCTCTTCGTTATAAACTTGAGTAAAGTCGGCTAGATCAAGAAAAATACTTTCTGATCGAGGACCACATCGTTGGACAGTAGTTGTATTCAAGAACGCCATCTTGTAACGATGACTACATGGTCTATACTGACCCATAACTTGTGAAGGGTTGAAGTTTTCAATAAGTATTCATTCACCAACAACCAACAACCTCTCAAAACGTACGACTAATGGCCTACGTACTGTGGCGACCCAACCCGTCAAAATAAAAAAAATTTAACTCGGATCACTATTATCATAAATAGTGATCCTCAACAGTTCAATAAACAGACAACCGCGGAAACAATGACTTAAACAATCAATTACAATTATCATTTAACAAGCTCATACTTATCAAATTACTACATCAATTCAGTTAAATTCATTCAACAATCAACATAGTTCTGGAATTGCTAACACCCTAGCAATACTAACTTATTACACGAAACCGAGCCAATAGATCATCCCCTCGTCCCGACCATGATTCCACGATCACAGACTGTCTTTACCTGCATCACATGGTTATAAGAGATGCGTGAGTATTATCATAAATACCCAGTGAGACGGTCATCCCATCTACTTGACTATACACACAGGCATAAGAAAATGATACAATACCAGGGTTATCAAGCAACACCGCAAGACACAACGAACAATCAACCGCGAATCAGCACATTCACTCGTGCGTCGATGGACGCAACCACCATGCGTCGATCGATGCACCCTACACGCGTCGATCGACGCTCAACCCCGGCGTCGATCGATGTTGCACCAGCGTCGCTCGACGCACATCACTTGCGTCGATCAACGCACGAAACGCAGAAACCGAAATCGAACCTATCCTCTCACGGATCGATTTTCGGAACTCGTTTCCATCGATCTCCGGCACAAAACCCACCGGTACAACATGCAACACAACCTCAAATAACAATCAATCGAATTAAACCTACCAACCAACATGAAATTCAACCACAAACAACAATCAATCGTATCCTACCAAATCTTTTACCAAGATAAGCCATGGTCACGCACTCACCTCGATTTCGGATAGAAAAGGCTAAGAAATCGATGAAGAACACGAAGATAAACGGAATGCCAAATCCGATATCCTTCCCGCACGATCCTCACTCGCTCTCACAACCTCTCACACACCAACACAAGCTTATAGGGTCAAGAATACGAAGGAAACAACAACAATCCTTCGATTACTCTCAATCCTCACTCTCTCACTCTAAATTCTCGGTTTTTCTGCCCAGAAACGCGTTTGTTCGACTTAAATAGCCAGCCTACCGATACTTGCGTCGATCGACGCAAGGCACCTGCGACGCTCGACGCCACTGCCGACACCTGCGTCGATCGACGCAAAACACCTGCGTCGATCGGCGCAACAGCCGAAACCCGAAACCTCACAAGTCCAAACACATGCATCGATCAACGCAACCCAAAAATCCACTTTTTGGTTCACGGGCGTTATAATTCTCCCCCACCAACACGGATTCAACCTCGAATCATGCAACACCGTCACACTACGGTCTCCACTACCTGATTCGAACGCGCCCAATATCCATCGAGATAACACTTGAATCCCCTAACCCGTCCTGCTAAGGCTACACTCTCGCCTAAAATTCGCCCAGATTCCCCCGGAGCACCCACGATGCACGCCCCATGGTCCGGATTAGAGCTGCCCGATTGACCGTCCAACAATCAAACAAGAACATGTCTGATCAACCGTTCACCCCGCATTGGACCAAATGATCGTACAACAATCAAACAAGAACATATACGACCATCGGCGTAACATATGCTACCAATATTGTCCGAACCGAATTCCAGACTCCAATAATAATCCTAGATTCGGCGTACACCACACAAAACCCTGGCCCTCAGCCAGCACCACTCGTGATCACACCTGATCCCCGAGTTTTACTAGGCTCACACTAGCCTCATTGCACCATCTCCATGGGTACAATCCTGACCAAACCCGGTCAGCACCATTAGAGATCATCACCCGATCTCAATCACTTAACCCCGTCTCACTAAGGTTGACACTCTCATCCAAAACCCGTCCAAATTCTCCCATAAAACATCTACAATGCAACACTCGCTGATCCAGATCAGGGCTGTCTGATAGATCGCGCAACAATCAAACAAGAACATGCCCGACCCACCGTAGACCAGACCCTGGATCAATTGGTCGCACAACAATCAAACAAGAACATGTACGACCAAAGAGGCTACATATGTTTACCAGGATCGTCTGAACTAAGGTTCCAAACTCGAGTAAAAACCCTAGATTAGACATCCACATACCACCTGAGATCATTCATGATCCCTGAAGTTCATCCAATCTCATACTTATAATCACACTACAGGTACTATTGCTCAAACTCATATCTCTATACACCACTCCACTCGCAGGGTCGTCACCCATCGAGCTCTCGATGTATACCATACCGGCTCTCGGTATGCCCCAGCCCCTATGCTTCAGGACACACAGTCCATCAGCTCTCGGCTGCAGAGGAATCACACATCCTCTGGAGAGATCTCAATCCCTCAAAGTATATACAGGAGAATCTCACCATCCCCTGGAGCAGTAACACAGTAACGTGCATCATAAGCACCTGTCGACCGATTTACTTCCGTGGTTCCTATCCCGATATACCCTAACCCGGAATATCACTCATGACTGATCCCCCGGTCATCTGAAACAACCCAATCACCAGAGTGTTTCCATCGGAGTCCCTGGAAAAGACAGTCCTAACTCACATAAGACTTCTATTCCAGACTCCCCCTAGAAAATAAACAGGTTCTAACTCACATAAAACGTCTATTTTCCAGAACCATCTAGGGAATATACCCGTCCTAACCCCTTAGGACCTCCATCCCTAGATACCTAGACAAGCTCTAACACCCCTAGAGCTTCTATCCTAGCCCCACAAATGACCTCCCAGTCATCACACACATGACCTAACCAGTCATCAAACCCATGACCTCCCAATCATACCATAAGAGCATCTGTCTTATAACACAAGATAATAAGGAAACTCCATCTTATTAAATCTCAACAATGTATATCGTTACAGCCCAAACGAAAATACATACAACGCATAGCAACCAGCTAACACAACCACTGAAAACCAGAAAGACTCTCAAGCCTCCGCTTGCTTCTCGAACCACTTCGAGAACTTTGCCTTCATTCTTGCTTCTGGTTCCCAAGTCTCCTCCTCGACACCATCACAATCCCACACGACTCTCACCAATAGTATCCTCTTCCGGCGTAACACCTTGACTCTCCGCTCGAGAATCCTCACAGGTCTCACCTCCAACGTCATGTTGGGCTGAAGATCCACTGGGATCCTAGTCAACACCTCCTCAGACTCATGCAGACACTTCCGCAGCATCGATACATGAAATACCTTATGAAACGTTTTCATACTCTGAGGTAACTCTAACCGATAAGCTACTGGTCCGACCCGTTCCACCACTCTGAACGGACCCATAAACCTCGGACTTAGCTTATTCTCTAAAATGGATCTGTTAGGACCCCTCAACATCGCTGCCTTGAGATACACCAGATCTCCCAGCTCAAACTCCAGCTCTTTTCGTCTCCTATCAGCATAACTCTTCTGCCGATCCTGAGCCTCCTTCATGTTCAGTCTCAAGACACGAATCTTCTCCATCGTCTATCGAACAAAATCCGCACCAAACATGCTCTTCTCCCCCCACTTGAGTCCAGCACAATGGTGTCCTACATGGCCTCCCATACAGAGCCTCATATGGAGCCATCCCAATACTCGCCTGGTATGAGTTGTTGTACGCAAACTCAACCAGGTTCATATGATCCGCCCAATGACCACCATAATCCAGCACGCACATCCTCAACAGGTCTTCTAAAGTCTGAATAGTCCTCTCCGACTGCCCATCTGTCTGAGGATGATACGCCGTGCTCATGTGCACCTTAGTGCCCATCTCAGCCTGAAATGCCCTCCAGAACTCTGAAGTAAACCTCGAATCCTTGTCTGACATAATACACGTTGGCACCCCGTGCAGCCTCACTATCTCACGCACATACTTCTTAGCCAACACACCGTTCCATCGGTCTTTTTGATGGCAAGAAAATGTGCTGACTTGGTCAGACGATCCACAATCACCCAAATCGCATTATAGTTCCGTGACACTGGCAACCCCGTCACGAAGTCCATGGTAATCATATCCCACTTCTACTCCGGAATGGGCAAACTCTGCAACATACCACTAGGAACCTGATGCTCAGCCTTCACCAGCTGACACACGTTGCACGCTGGAACCCAGTTAGCTACATCTCTCTTCATCCCAACCCAGTGATAATATCGTTTCAGATCACGATACATCTTCGTCGCCCCTAGATGAATCGATAGTATGCTCGCATGAGCTTCACGCAGGATCTCTCGCCTCAGATCCTCATCCTTGGGTACACAAACCCGTCCGTTCACCAGTATCGTCCCATTCGCAGAGACCATATACTCTGAACCTATAACCCTAGCAGCATCAATCAAAATCGGATCCAATTCCTGAGCTGCTCAAATACGACTCAGTAAATCTGCCTAGTTAGCTACCTCTAACCCCAACAGCTCCTGTGAGATTACACACAATCTCAATGTACTAATCTCGCTCACCAGAGCTTCCATATCATGCTCCTGAGCCGAAGCAACCCTCATCCAACTCAACGCATCTGCAACCAGATTAGCCTTACCCGGATGGTATCCGATCTCCAAATCGTAATCTGCTACCAACTCCATCCAGCGCCTCTGTCTCTAGTTCAGCTCCGGCAGAGTGAAGAAATACTTCAGACTCTTATGGTCTATGAACACCTGAACCTTTCCGCCATAAAGATAAGATCTCCAAATCTTTAGAGCGAAAAATCACCGCAGCCAACTCCAAACCAACACCCGAAGCATCAGTATACACCACGTAAGGCTCCCCTGGCTCGGGTAACGCCAACACCGGTGTACTCGTCAACATCTCTTTCAGCTTGCTAAAACTCTCCTCGCAAGCTGACGACCACACAAAAAAAACATTCTTCCCTGTTAACTTGGTCATCGACTTAGCCATACTCGCAAATCCCGCGACGAATCTCCGATAATAACCTGCCAACCCAAGAAAACTCCTGATCTCAGTGGCGTTCCTCGGTCTAGGCCACCCTCTTATAGCCTCAATCTTAGCCGGATCCACAGAAACTCCCTCTGCAGACACCACATGGCCAAGGAAACTCATCTCTTGCTGCCAGAAACTGCACTTGCTCAACTTCGCAAACAGCTTCTGCTCCCGCAGTTTCCCCAGAACTACTCTCAGATGCAACTCATGCTCCTCAGGACTCTTCGAATACACCAGAATATCATCAATAAAGATGATCACAAACACATCCAGATACTCCTGGAATACCCCGTTCATCAACCGCATGAACGCTGCTGGTGCATTCGTCAAACCAAAAGGCATCACCACAAACTCAAAATGCCCATACCTCGTCCTGAAAGCAGTCTTCCTAACATCTGCCTCATCAATCGGAATCTGATGGTATCCCGAAGCCAAATCGATCTTGGAGAACCAGGTAGCCCCTCGCAACTGATCTAACAACTCATCAATGCATGGCAGAGGATACCTGTTCTTCACGGTGACTCGGTTAAGTCCCCGATAATCGATGCACAACCGAAAACTACCATCCTTCTTCTTCACAAACAACACCGGCGCTCCCCACGGTGAAACACTTGGTTGAATAAAACCCTTATCCAACAAATCATCCAGCTGCTTCTTCAGCTCTGCCATCTCTGCTGGAGCCATACGGTAAGGTGCCTTAGATATCAAAGTAGTCTCGGGTTCCAACTCAATAACAAACGGATTCGACCGCGATGGCAGTAATCCTTCCAATGACTGAAACACATCCTGGAAATCCCGAACAACTCAAATATCCTCAACTGCAACCCCTCCACAGACTCCGGCATTACTATCGTCACCAGATATGCCTCGCAGCCCCTGAGAAGCAATTGCTCGGCCTGTATCGTGGAAATCATGAGACTCCCGGAATTCGGTCTCACACCCTGATAAACCAACCTCCCCGCCTCTCACTCAAACACCACTCTCCCTCGGTGGCAATCCAGATGGACCCTGTAACAATCCAACTAATCCATACCCAGGATAACATCGTACAGCTCCACCGGACTGATGATCAGATCTGCTGGCATCAACTCTCCCGCCACCAGAACATTTACACCACGAGCCCGCCCAAAAGTAGCTAACGAGTTGCCTCCCGCAACTTTAACTACTCCGAGCTGCTCCCCGGGATCACTCTGGATTCTGATGCTCTCCGTACACTCTGGCGTAATAAAGCTATTCGTAGCTCCCGAATCAAACAACACATGGGACTCATACCCGCCCACAACTAAGATCCCTGCACAATCTCATGTGCATCATAACCCTAACAGTCTAGCACAGACTCACAATTTCCCAACAGACAAAATTCACACAACCACGAATTTTTAGAGGTCAAGTTTGGAAAGACCTGTGATCGGTCTGGTGCTAGATCCACCCGCCTCCACCGACGTGAACACTCGCGGTGCTGCTGCAATCAGAGACAACGACTGCACTGCCAATGGCTGCACTACGGCCACCGCCAACTGATGCAGCTTCGGACACTTGGGCTTAATATGCCCCGTCTCTCTGCAGTGATAACACACCCGCGTATCCTGGACCCCGACCCGCACATCCCGAGTCCCGGTCCTCTTCAGACAGCTTGCCACACGATGGTTCATGCTCCCACAACCGTAGCATCCCGAACCACCCTGATTGGCCCCCGACGTGCCCTCCCACTTCCTCTTCTGTCCTTGAGCAGGCTTGCCGCCCCTTCCTGAACTCACCTGCTGCTGAGATCTCCTCGGCTGCTACTCCTGCACTAGTGGACTACCCACCACAACCTGCTCCCCGAGATCCTCCTCGATCGCAGCAGCAATCTCAACCAACTCCGCCCTCGTGGTGAACCTACTCGTCCTCCATGCCTCTCCCTGCATGTACCAAAAGTCGACTGAACTCAGCATCAAACTCCCTCACCGACCGATCTCCCTGAGTCAGGTCCAGAAACCTAGACTCAAACGGTCCACCGCCTCCTGCGGGAAATACTTGGCGTTAAACTCCGCCAAGAAATCCTCCCAGACCATCTCGGCCTGCATCCTCCTGGCCTCTATACCTCTCCACCAGAGATGCGCATCACCCTCCAGGCAATGTACCGCCAGATCCACTCTGTATCCCTCTGGACACCTGATGGAGCGAAAGTTACGCTCTAACCTCATCCGCCACCCATCAGCCTCCTCAGCCTTAGCACCTCTCGAGAAAAATGCAGTACCAATCCGCTGCATCTGCTCCATCATCCGCAGATAAGATGGAAGCTCCTCTACCCCAGCCATACCCGGCTGTACCCCAGCCAAACCCGGCTGCACCCCAGCCATACCCGGCTGCACCCCAATCAAACCCAGCTGTACCCCAGCCATACTCGGCTGCACCCCAGCCATACCCGGCTGCACCCCAGCCAAACCCGGCTTCACCCCAGGAGCATGACTCCAGAATCATCTGTAGTAGACCCGCCAAACGATCATCTCGATCCGGGGCAACGTCTACGGCAGCACCCCCACCAGGGCCCACCGCACCGCCAGCTACACTGAGACCTACACTAGCCCCTCCAGCCCTCTCACTGGAACCCATACTTATCAAATTACTACATCAATTCAGTTAAATCCATTCAACAATCAACATAGTTCTGGAATTGCTAACACCCTAGCAATTCTAACTTATTACACGAAACCGAGCCAATAGATCATCCCCTCGTCCCGGCCATGATTCCACGATCACAGACTGTCTTTACCTGCATCACATTGTTATAAGAGATGCGTGAGTATTATCATAAATACTCAGTGAGACGGTCATCCCATCTACTTGACCCTTAACAACCCTTAAAGACCCCCAATGGAGATGCTCTTACACCCAATTTTTTTTTAAATATTCTTTTTTTTTCAACCAAAACTATTAATTAGAAAATGTCACCGTAATTGGTAATCTAACTAGACGGAATGGTGTTTACATAAGAAAACGTAAAAGCTCTAACTCGTGCAGAACAAACCAAACAACCCGCCTGTAAATTAAGAGAGCGAAAAATAAGTTAAAAAAAATTGGAGAAAACGTTCGTGCAACTCGCTGAACTTAGCTGATAAATTTGAGAACGCAAGCCACTCATCCATATGTTGAACGATATCCACCAAGTCAGAACAATTTGTCTCAAACTCATGGCACTCCATCTCTCGCTCCAGCATAGAAGACATCGCCCAAATTTGAACTTTCATCTCCGAGTGGAATGGGGATCTCCTTTGTCTCATTCCTTGTGCACCTAATAGCACAAGTTTTTCTCCTTGGCAACAAAACTATCCCAAACCTGAAGTTGAATCCGAATCCTTCCAAAAACCATCCACTTGACAACGTAGTTGTATCGATGGCTGAACCACTATCTTGATTTCTCCCCTCGGCGAGATTATAAGTTGGACATCCGTCCATGCCAAAAATTCATTTTCCGCCAAAATTGAATTTTTAAAAAAAAATTCTTTCTGCCAAAATTTTTTAATATATAACCAAATAATTTTGATGATAAAACTTCATCAACGATTCATTTTTTGTCTAGCATATAAAAGTAGAGTAAACTAGTTAACTAAGGAGAGATAAAAATGTAATCAAGAAAATAACAATTATGTGATTTATTGCCATCAAATAGTAACTTTATTTATTTATTTTAGATTTCATTTAACTATGAAAGAATGAATGGTGTTTTCCTTAAAAATGTTCTTTTCAATACAATGATATTGATGAAAGAATGAATGGTTTTCCGTAGTATGTTCTTTTCGATACAATGATATTTTTTATGTATGTAAATGACTAAAATAATTAACGTTAATGGTTTTCAATAAACTGACGTCTACAAAACAAAAAATGTAACCCATAAATAATGTTTTGATATATATATTACATCTAATGTTTTGATATATTCTACATATAAACAAAATATTTAAAATAATTAACGCTAATCTTTTTCAATAAACTAACGTCTACATAACAAAAACATATAAAAATACTAAGAATTGCCCCGGCGTTGCGTGAAATTTAAAAATGAACATGGTTAAAATTAACATTAAAAAATTTTGGTTCTTGATTATTTATGTATTTAATGTTATTATAAATTTAGTGTTTATAGTAAATAATTATTTAAGTTAGAAAACTAAGAATTTGTAACAAATTGTTGGACATATACAATGTTATATATATAAAGAAATAGACCATTCATTAATAGATATTTTATTTGACACAAATCTTTAATTTGTATATATAAATCATTATCAATTACGATTTTTTGAAAAAGTGATTGGTCGTTTATTTTGCACCAAATACGTCTGTGAAAATCTATTGGTCAGACAAGTTGTAATATGTTTTGCTTCTACCGAGATATGTACATTATCTCAACAAAGGTATTTTTCTAGATTCACATCAAGGAAAGTCGTTGTTAGAAACGTTACTTTGTCCAACACAAATTATATTTCAATTGCATTAGAACGTTACTTCTAAATTTCTCCAACTACAATTTGTTCATGTTATGCTTCTTTTTGTTGAAGTTTTTTGTGATTTTCTTATTTTAAAATCACAGTTACCTATGTAAAAGGTAAAAAAAAACTAAAAGTCTTTTATATGATATTGTTGGATTTGATAGATATAATATGTATTTTCTATACTAAATTTACATAAAAATATAGTAATTTACATAAGAATTACATTAATGTACACAAAAAACTTAAGTAACTTGATAGAATTAATTTACAGAATAATTAGCTATTAAACTATTAGAATTAATTGTTAAAATTATTAAAAGACGTTTAATTTTTCTTTTTTCTTTCAATAAATAAATTACAAAGAAAAATGTCAAAATATTAGATGACACATGACAATCTCTTAAATTCATTATATAAGATAAACATGGTCATTAAAAATTATTACTATACCAT
Organism: Arabis hirsuta; assembly: GCA_964056655.1. Classification (NCBI taxonomy): domain Eukaryota; kingdom Viridiplantae; phylum Streptophyta; class Magnoliopsida; order Brassicales; family Brassicaceae; genus Arabis; species Arabis hirsuta. Next base: position 14,575,529 of record OZ053307.1, read on the forward strand.
TAAATATATACAAACATAAATTCATTTTTAATTTTTGAAAAATGGGACATATGTCAAAAGAGTAGTTGTCACATGGCAGCTTCTCATAGCTTTGGTTTTGAAGAATCTTAAAATATTATATAACATATTACGATAAAAAATTATCTATACAATTTAAATCTCATCAATGCTATATTTAAACTACCGCCTTATTCATTGTTAGTTTTACAAATACTCATAAAAGTAATTACCATTTTGTTATCCTCTATATATTAATTGAAGAGACACTAGGTGAAAAAATCTTATATGTCACTCAATGAAGATTTTAAGGACTCACATTAATTAAATTAACCAATTAAAAATTCTAATTAATCCTACATGCAATGTTAGAAATCTCTATATATTTATATTAATTTTTTAACATGACCTCACAAATATATATGTTACTAATTTAAATCCAACTAAAATAGAACATATTAATATTTACACGTTATATAACATAACGTTTTAACGATGAATCATTTACCAATGTTAATAACTTTACAAAATTGTATTTATATCCATTTGGATACCATATGTGATTAATCATAAAATTTACAAATCATATTATATCATTTAATTGTATCCATATTACTCTATGCGCTTTTGTTATAAACGTACAACTTTACAAATCAAACATTAATGGTTGAATTTCGAAAATCATCATTTTTCACTTTTTATTATTTCTTTGATTTTTTATTTAAGAAGACTTATATACTACCGTGATATTTTTTGGGTTTGGTGAGTTAAAATAAGTTTGAGAGAACACATAATCTCAAACATATTCAATTTACATTAAAAACGTTTACATTCAATCTAAGTATCATGAAGATTAAATTTTGTTTTTAATGGACAAATGATCAATAGTATCAAATTTACATTAAAAACGCTTATATTCAATCTTTTTTATCTATACGAAAGATATACCATTTGATCTTTTTATTTTTAATTTTTCACGTATATTATAAAAATTATGATTTTTTATTTTTAAAGTACATTATGTTGACATAACTTAAAATCTGTAACCCATGAATATTTTATATATCCAAAAATTAGAATTAAATCTGTGGATAGAAGGACCAACAAATAGAGTCACGCAAATACGTTTCAGAAGTGCGCAATGTGCTTTCTCTATAAATAACTCCATTCACGTTTCAGAAGTGCTTTCACATTTCTTTTGGACCCTTAATTCCAAAAGAATTGGGCATCAGAACCTTTCTCTATGAATAACTCCATTCACGTTCTGTTACTTTTCTCTTTTGTTTCTTCCTTTTTAATATTCATTACTTGTATTATTTGAGTTCGTGTTCATTGCCAGGGTACACGTTTCATACATCATAAATTATTAGTTTTTATTATTATTTTCTATCTAATCTCAATGATTTATTTTAACACCTAACTTCAATATATTAACAGAGAAACATTCTACACTAATTTTATTTAGTTATCATCACTACAAATTTTATCATCTTTCTCATTACCAAACACATGATTTCTAAGTTAACCTATTTTGATTACTCTTACTTTAATTGCCAAACATATTGAAATAATCATAAACTTGCCAAAATAAAAATATTTTGAAATCCTAAACCTGCCCAAACTTAAATATTTCGAAAATTATAGAATTAAATCATTTCATTGAATTTGAACAAAAAAAATAACCTATATTCCAAATTTTAATTAATTTTAAAATAAAATAAAAGTTAATTAGATTATCTTTTGAAAATCTATGAACATGCAAAAAAAGTTTTCATATATATTTTTACATATATAATTAGATACATTTAATATCAATACAATATTCATTTTTTAAAAAAAAATTGTGTGAGCAACTAAAAATTTGTATTAGATCTTAACAACAAATCTAACAATATATTTAATAATTTATGGTTAGTTCAGTTCGGTTTCATATGATTCAACTTTGGTTTAGATTATCTATTATAGAAATTTTGAAACTTATTAATAATTATATAATTTGGTTCGAGTTCGGATTGATGGATTTTGATTTACTAATTTTTTATTCATTCATACTCATTACCAAACACAATTGAATACAATTATTTCAAAATCTATTATTTAATCTCACCATTTACTGTAAACAAAAATAAATTCTTTTTCATATTTAGTTTTTGAAACTGTAAACATGTAAATAAAAATTTTAAAATATATTTTCACAATAATTGATACATAACTAAACACTTTTAAGATAAAGAAAACATTATTCGATTTTGTTTGAAAAAATCTGTGTTAGCAATTAAATATTTGGGACATTCATAAAATGATACTAAAACTAAAACCATGTAAGCAATACTAGATCAAATACTATGTGATAAAGATCAGCTAATTGATTCAAAATATATAGACCAAGTAATAAATTTAGTACTTTTTTATTTTGTCGGTTAGGTTTTGTAAAATTAGAATTCATTTAGAGTATCACTTCTGTTAGAGTTTTGTAAAACTAGAGTTCATTTCGGTTAGGCTCTGATACCACTTGTAACGCCCCGACCGCCGTCGAGCTATCGGTATGCTGGGAAAATCATAATCCCTTCAGGACAAATCCTCATCTCCCAATAGGCCCCACGTCCACCCTCAGCTTGTGGGCCCACTAGTGTCCGACGGTCGGTGCGTTAGTCCGAGAGGCTAGAAAGATTTGTTTACTGACCCTGCAAATCACCACGAGATCTTTCCCCATGTTTTGTCCTCACTCACACGGTACTGGAAATGACTTCCTAATAGGTCCTCCATCCTAAAATTGCTCTAGCTCAAGCACGCTTAACTCTGGAGTTCTCTCTGGATGTGTGACGGAAAAGATAAGTGCGCTTTGGTAATATAGGTAGCCAAATCAATTCTTATAAACTTCTCTGCATGCACCACATATATCGTGAAACGGAATGTTACAACTACCCCCACTAACTGATAGCAACGTCTTCGTTGCGCACCAGGATCGTTACTCACGACAGTGTGACTCACACACTCATCAGGGTTCGTTCTGATACCACATATAACGCCCCAACTACCGTCGAGCTATCAGTATGCTGGGGAGATCCTCATCCCCTCGAGAGAAATCCTCATCTCTCAATAACATACAGGGAAAATCCTCATCCCTTCAGGACAAATCCTCATCTCCCAATGGGTCCCACGCCCACTCTCGGCCTGTGGGCCCACTAGTGTCCGACGGTCGGTGCGTTAGTCCGGGAGGCTAGAAAGACTTGTTTACTGACCCTGCAAATCACCACGAGATTTTTCCCTGTGTTTTGTCCTCACTCACAGAGTACTGAAAATGACTTCCCAGTAAGTCACCCATCCTTAAATTGCTCCAGCTCAAGCACGCTTAACTCTGGAGTTCTCTCTGGATGTGTGACGGAAAAGATAAGTGCACTTTGGTGACCAAATCAATTCTTATAAGTATCTCCGCATGCACCACATATATCATGAAACCGGGATGTTATAAATTCAGTATAGAATTTATGTACCATTCAAATTATTATATAATTCGGTTCACAGTCGAATTGGTGAATTTTAATTTAATTCGGTTTATGCAATTTTCTTATGTATAGGTAATACATATTCCTAAACAAAATCATTTAAAATTTTGAATATATACAAGGAAATTTTAAATTTCATTTGAGTATATTCATTGCAGCCGCGCACAAGACGGATATTATTCTAGTTATAACAATAAACCATAATCGTAATTATTTAAGTTGTTGTAATTAAGGATACAATGAAACGAGGGGTAAGAAATTCACAGTGCAAAAAGGATAGTACAGAAAGAAGAAAATAAAGAATTTATGCGATAAAATATGAAGTTTTGTTCTAATAACCAACAAATATCAAAAATAACCAAAATAACTCATTAAATTTTGGATCAACAAATTTTTAACAATGATGCAACGCAGCATCCCCAAAAATTTGAGACCCCGCCTATCTTGTTCTATTGATAATTCTATCCATTCCCATTATTGAATCATAACGAGGCAGACAATTCATTATATTTTTACTATTATATTAAAAACGAAAAAAATAGTGAGCAAAACGATGTCATTTTGATTGTTTTGTGATAAAAATTGTTCAAACGGCGTCGTTTTAATTAAAAACAAATTTGAAAACGGATTGATTAGCGAAAACACCGTCGAAGTATGGAAAAGCCGAAATATCAAATTTTTAGATATAAATTATTAAAATATATATCTGGTATAGATATGTATTCGCACATGTCTTTCGTATAGGAATGGAGGAGGACCGTGTACAATAGTTAGGTAAGAATTAGCCGTTTTCCCATAACTGCTAGGATTAAGGTTGTCACAGTTTTACATAACTACAGAAATTTCATCTACATCTATAAAATATTTACCTTTTTCATATGCAAAGAGAATTAGTATATGCGTTCTTACTCAAACCTCCTGATTATAAAAAATAAAAATAAAAAAAAATAAAGAAAGTTAAAATTGATCAATATTTTGTTGGAATTATCATGGTATAGAAATCTAATTTCAACAAATTTTTCCAAATATTCATACGAATTGAACACAAAAAATTAAAAACACATTTTTTGTCAGCCAAAAGCCACGAAGAGATACACAAACCATTTTCTTCATTTGGCTTTCTCCCCAGCTCTAACCCTATAATTATTTTCTAATTTTCTTTCGTTCAATAATTGCAATGAGTGTTGTATCTTTTCAACGGACAGTTGAAACAACTCGATCCATTTTTTTTTTTAAACAATCGAATTAGTATTCCTATAAATACTAATTCTCAACAACAGGCCAAACACATTAACAAGCAGCGGAAATCAACTCAATTCAATTCAATCGAATATCCATGAAACAATTCCATAAACCAATCCAAATAACAAACAAGAATTCAATTCAACAACTAGAGTAACCAGCAACCTAGCTAGCAAGTCTAACGATAATATAAAGCAATAAAATCGAGACATTAGATCATCTCTTCTTCACAGCCATGATTCCACGAGCACATGTTTTCTTTACCTCCATCACATGGTTAAAAGAGATGCGTGAGCATAATAGTCAGTGAGACGGTCATCCCATCTACCGGCTATACACACAGGCATAAAAGAATACCATAACACCAAACGATCAAGCAACAATGCACAACACAATAAATCAACACGACATTCACGTGTCAGCCTCTTGTGTCGGCCGACACCAAACAACGGCGTCGATCGACACACGACGCAGTGTCGAAGAACACGAGACTATCCTCTCATGGCTCGTTCCAGGACGCGACGTATCGCTCTCCTGCACGAAAAACGTCAACATAGACACGAAACTCATCCAAAACACACAATCAATCATCATCACATCAATCCAAACCTCAATCAAACGCATCATGACATTCTAATTACCCAGATAAGCCATGGTCACGCACTCACCTTGATTTTGGAAAAGAATTGAGATAAGAACACGAAGAACACACGAAAAACAGAGGCTACAACTCCCTAAATTCGGATTTCCTTCTTCCTCCACGAAGAACGCGCACCAAACCCCGATTCTATAGCCTCACAATCATAATCTCAAGCTTTTAGGATCAAGAACACAAAGAAAATCAACAATGATCCCTTTTTCTCTCTCAATCCTCTCAAAACTCTGGTTATCTCCCTCAAAAACGTCAACCTACGGTGCTCATCCTTATATATCTGAGCCCTAGGGTTCCATAACCCGAACCCGTCTGTTTAATATAGGCTTGTGTCGATCGACACACACAACCAAAATCGCGACTTCTTCTTAGTCAAAACACTGGTGTCGATCGACACCCCTCCCAAAATTCCAATTTTGGTTCATGGACGTTACAAAAGTTGTCCAATGGAATCTCTTTTTGTTAATGATTACGATGGTGACGGTGATCCGGATTACATAGGAGGAAAGTGGTTATCATCTCTCAAATCTATTGATGCAGTTTACGTTTCACATGGAATCGTTTGTGGATCTGAAATCAACTTCGAGAGAGACCGTACGAGTGTTATTTTGTCGGATGGGCACTAGCTTGACGCTCAACAACTCTCTCTTTTAAAACTAAATATGCCGAACAAGAATAGAATAAAACTAGCCTAGAGCATATCGAAAAGGTCTCATGAAGCATAGGAGGAGGTACCTTCACACATTTTTCGAAGCAAACTGTTTGTTGTATCTTTTAGGAGACTTTTCATTTAGCAAACGGGAACGTAATAGTCCCCAGTTTTTCCCCTAATTTTGGAGGCGATTCATTCATGGTTCGTCATTGGGGATATGTATGTGTTTTGATTTCATCTAAGACGAGTATGTTATATCCGTGAAGAGTCTTTCGATTTTCTAAGCGCGATATCCACAATCTCGATCAATGGGAGGGATTGAGTATGGATTTCGCAGATTTATCGTGTTTCGATCAGCGAATTTCGGATCCGGGTATAGTATATTCACGGAGAATCGAAAAATTGACGCAAGAGAGGATATTGAGTATCATCGATGACATTAGACGTGTATGAAATTCATCCAAGAGATAATAGCCAAGAGCGACAATCTCATTGTTTTGGGATTGATTATGGATGAGGAAAGAAACGGGTTAATTAACCCGTTGACAAGTAAGGCTTCGATATCAAAAATATCGTAGAAATTCACTTTTTCGTTGTTTTTCTTTATATTTGGTTCTGTTATTGTGGATTGTGTAATTGGATTTTCTTTTTATTGATGTATTTTATTTATCAATTATTGGTTATGATTTGATTGAATGAATCAAATGATGAAAAACAAAATAATATAAAAAGCTACATTTTATATAGCTAATGTTTTTATACTATATTTAACAGCATATAACGTTGTGTAAATTTCTCGTCCTCTGGTTCCATACATAAATTTCTTTTTACCATTAATGATAATATTGACTAGCAACCAAATACCATTTGATACGATTATACCGCTTCAGCCGCAACAAAACCCACCATCAGAACTCATACTTTAAAAGTTATACTGAATCTACACCAATGATCACTTTTTATTCCACTATTTTTTAGATGGACCCAATAATAATTAGTGGGTCTAAAATCGTCCAGTTCTTTTAACAAAAAATAGAATAAAATTGTCCAGTTTGGGTTATAACTTATCAAAACGGTTCGGTATTTCGACTCAATTTGGATTAATTAATTTGTGTTCCGACAGTTTTAAAAAAAAATTCCTTCAATAATATTCGATTATAAACAGAAGCCCACAGAGAAACCAAACTAGCATTCACTGCTTATTGACAAAGTCTTGTGAATCACAATAGTTATGTCTTATGGTGATTTAGTTTATACTACTGTATACTTTAATTAGCCGTCTATATTTTTATTCAAATATGTAGGTTTAAGTTGTAGGTTTGTTTCGTCCAGATGATCGACGTAGATAGGTTTGGTTGGAATTTTTTTCTATTTCTTTTGAGTTTGGTTAGATTCTTCATGTTCTATGAATATTTCAATATTTCTTTCAAATTTTGGTCCCTTTCGTTTTTTTCACCGGAAACAAGGAATGTCCGAGATTCATTAATTAAACTAATATAAACTCGATCTGATTCACACGAGAAAACAATCTTCGAGTTATCTCAAACTAACTATAAATCCAAAAATATACTCCTGATAGATAATGGCCTTTTTCAAAAAAAACAAACACTGATAGATATAGTGATCAGTTATAATTGAAATTGCATTGGAAAACTTATATAATTGTTATATAATTCTTGTAACCACTATATCACAATGAATTTGTTGGACTACATATATGAATGAATTTTGTGATAGTGGTTTTTCATCCTTAGTTTAATCTTCTCTTGTATAATTATTGATTCACATCAAACACCGTACACATGTACACAAATATTTATATATATATATATATATATTTAAATCCTGTTTTTATTAGTGGGCTCGACTCATTGACGACGATAAGTCTTAGGCAGCGCAGGATATCCAGAAAAAATAGAGTATTTGTGATTTGATTTAATTTTTATGAATATGGATAGCAAAATATTAGTAGTTATATAATATTTAATAAAGTAAAAAGTATTAAATATTATCAAAACAATTTACATTTTAAGACGGAGAGAGTATAAGTTTTGGATTTTTTTATAGAGTAAAACTTAATTTAACAAAAATTTTGTAGCTTTTTACTGTTTTCTAATTTACCTAAAATAGATATGTTGTTCTGTCATTTAAGAAAATGATCCGCCCATCATATCAAATCATTAGTAGCTTAATCCTGTTTACCTTTATTCTACATCATTAAACCATTTCTACAACAACTTATAATACGTCAAAGGTTTACATGCATTATTACAAATTCGCAAGGTGGCGAATGTTTTATTACAAACCCGGTTGTCAGATTGGTAGAGTCGTTTGGCATAGTGGTCCGGTTGAATCGCTTGATAGTTACCAATCGAACGATCGTTTAAAATGATAAGACAGTTAAAACATGGAAAAAAAATTACTAACGGATGGTTCTATTATATAAATTTATCTAACTATAATATTTAACCGTTGTAATGTTATCAATCAAACTTATATTTAAACTTTTTTTTGTTATCCAACCGTTTTCTTTAACCATTGTTTCTAACCGCCTTATTTTAAATAACTTTCTGTACAACTGTTTAAAAAATTTTAACCGCTTTGTTCAAATGTGGTAATCTGAGCCATAGATTTTTTTTTTGTTTTTATTCAATCGCGCATAGAATTGTGGAAGATTTGGAAGCATAAATCGCCAAAAAAGACAAACAAAACAGAATATCAGCTCAAAATTACAATTTATTGTTTTTTTCCGAAGACAATATTACGTGTAAGTTTCCCAAAAAAAAAAAAGAGATGCCAAGCTACACCATTATAAAACATTAAAGACGGACCCGAAATAATAATACTCTCGTGGTTAGATTATCAGTAAAGAGCCAAGATAAGAAACATATAATCAAATGGAGGTCCACAAGGTGGTTGCTCCGCCGCATAAGAGCACGGCGGCGAAGCTAAAGACACGACTGAAGGAGACTTTCTTCCCGGACGATCCTTTAAGACAGTTCAGAGGACAACCGAACCGAACCAAACTCATACGAGCTGCTCAATACATTTTCCCAATCCTCCAGTGGTGTCCTGACTACAGCTTGAGACTCCTCAAATCCGACGTCGTTTCAGGTCTCACAATCGCCAGTTTAGCTATTCCTCAGGTACGTAAGAGACTTTTGCAAAATCTAACGACGACCCATTTTAGTTCCTAACCAATCAAGACTGACCCTTTAATCTAGTTCTTGATATTTTTCTCCAAAAGTTTAAACTTTTTTTTTTTCTTATAAACAGGGGATAAGTTACGCGAAGCTAGCGAATTTGCCTCCAATCGTTGGTCTCTGTAAGATAAATCTAACCGTGAAATTAAATCGAATTATCTACCAATTATCTATAGAGTTAAATTATGTAAAATAAGAACCACGTGTGTGATGGTGTATGTAGACTCGAGCTTCGTGCCACCGTTGGTTTATGCGGTGTTGGGAAGCTCAAGAGATCTAGCGGTGGGACCAGTATCCATAGCATCGTTGATCTTAGGGTCCATGCTAAGGCAGCAAGTATCTCCCGTAGACGATCCTCTTCTCTTTCTCCAGCTTGCGTTCTCGTCTACCTTCTTCGCTGGTCTCTTTCAAGCCTCTCTTGGAATCCTCAGGTTATATATTTATTTTACCATAAAGTTTTCGAGCTTTTGCATGAGCCATGATTTATTTTTTGTTAAATATCATGTGTCGTATTTGGTCAATATTGGGCCTGTGCTAGGCTTTAGTGTCAGTCTATAGGGTTAGGTTTTGTATAGGACTATATATTACTGATTGTTAAATGTCGTCGGTGCCATGATCAATGTTAATTGTTAGTAGATTTTTTAATGGGTTATTTAGGATTAAAAATAATTAAATAATCAAATAATTTTATAAATTCAAATTTTAGTTGCTAATTTTAGCATTTTAAGTACCTCAAAAAATAGGTTGCTAAAATTAAAAATAATAAAATAATTTTAGCACTCTAACTCTAGTAACAATGGTTGATGATGCTCTTATGTGCGTATGTTTTTCATATTGTTACAAAATATCTATTTTTACTACACTATTTTATATGGTCCCTATTCTAGTATATATAAATATTATTTTCTTTCTAAATGAGTAGTAGATCATATATTATTTTTAGCTCAATTGTATACTTCTCACTATTTAAGAATATACATATACATATATTCATCAAATATTCTTAAAAAATACACAGATGTGAAATTATCAATGGTCAGATAAAAACAAGTCTTGAAAACCCACATTTAGACAACTTTTATCTGTTAAAAATTAAATTACGATTTATTTGCTGAGAAACTTCAAAAAAAATATGCGGTTTTATTTTACCAAACACTAAAATATGAAATTATGTGAAATACTGCGTCTTCAGATAAAATAATATAATCATATTTTTTCCAACGTGTTAAAATACATCAATTGTTTTTGAAAATATAACGTTTGATTTCTTGGTGTGCTGACTTATATAATTGTGAAAATGTGCAGACTGGGATTTATAATAGATTTGCTATCAAAAGCGACACTAATAGGGTTTATGGCGGGAGCAGCCATAATAGTGTCACTGCAACAGCTAAAAGCTCTGCTTGGAATAACTCATTTCACAAAGCAAATGAGTGTAGTCCCTGTTCTCTCCTCTGTTTTCCACCACACCAACGAGGTTTCTCTCTTCTTCTTCTTCCTCTGTTTTATACAATTTCATTTACAGATTAATTTCATGTTATTAATAATTGCAACTGTTGCAGTGCTCATGGCAAACAATTATGATGGGAGTTTGCTTCTTACTGTTCTTGCTCGCGACACGTCACCTCGTAAGTTTGCTTCTTGTCTCTTTCTCTATCAAAATTACCATTTTAATTCTCCCTCAATCAAATAATATATATAAATATATATATATATATATACAGGATTTGTACCATCATAGTTCAAATCCGTATAGTGCATGTTGTTGACAAAAAAAATACGACTAAATAATTACGATAAAACAATAATGATAATAATAAAGGGAATTGAATGCAGAGCATGAAGAAGCCGAAGCTGTTCTGGGTCTCAGCCGGAGCTCCGTTACTTTCAGTCATCGTCTCTACGCTTGTCGTCTTTGCTTCCAGAGCCGACCGTCATGGAATCAGCGTCGTAAGCTTCCCTCTCTTCCTTTAAACATTAACCAATCCTCTGTTTTTTTTTTTGAAATGTTTTAATTTGGTCGACAGATTGGGAAATTACAAGAAGGCTTGAATCCACCGTCTTGGAACATGCTACAGTTTCATGGAAGTCATCTCGGACTCGTGGCCAAAACCGGACTCATCACCGGAATCGTCTCCCTCACTGTAAAGTTTCTCTCAACTCTGATCATCCAACTCACTTCAATCTATATGGCCTTTATTGTTTTAGTTTGCATTTACCTTTGCATGTTATTAGTTATAGTCTTGATTGTTTCTAACGCAAGTTTTACATTGGCGTTTGAATTACATGAAACGATTCTTTTTTAAGAAAAAAATCGGAAAAACTATCTATTTCTCCACTAACCAAACCAAACTTTAGCCTCTGCACAAATTTCCCTAAAACGAAAGTTAAATGTCTATTTCCCCCCTAATTCAAAGTTAATTATGTATAAAACATTTTTTTCTTTTTCATAAATTTTTTTTTAATTGTAACTCACCAAACCTTTAGCGTTTATTTTTATAATTAACAAAAAAAAAATTGATTAAACGCTTGAAAAGTTGTGGGTTCACTTTAAAATACATATAGTAATGTGCCACGCTTTAGACCCATTACAAAATTAGATGAGTGGGTTACTCGACGGCTACATTTATTTTGGAAAATTAGTCGGATAGTAAAACCCCGGATTATCTCATGGTTGTAAAAAAAAACGTAAACGCAAAAAAAACAAAACAAAAATGGAGGCCATAATGTGTTTGCTTTCAAATGAAACATTAATCCTTTAGTTTTTAATCAGAATTCTTCTGTAATTTGGAAAACGCAAATGCGAAAGACAAACTAGATATAGGAAATTCTAGTCGCGAAATTCAACTTGAAAATAAAATCCGATGAAAAAAATGAAAATATTATATTAGTCCCGTTTGGGTTTTAGAAATTAAATAGGAAGATTATGGAAACTATGTTTTTTGCAAAAATATGAAAATATTCTTGTGAAAGAAAAATATCTTAACATTTCAAAGCAAATGTAAAATGAATATAAATCAGTCTCGCAAATGTAAAATGAATATGAATACATTTTGATCAAGCAGGAAGGAATCGCAGTGGGACGAACATTCGCAGGACTAAAGAACTACCACGTTGACGGTAACAAAGAGATGATCGCCATAGGACTAATGAACGTAGTAGGCTCTGCCACATCCTGCTACGTCACAACCGGAGCTTTCTCTAGATCAGCGGTTAACTACAACGCGGGAGCTAAAACCGCAGTTTCAAACATTGTAATGTCGGTCACGGTCATGGTTACCCTCCTCTTCCTAATGCCGCTTTTCGAATACACTCCCAATGTGGTCCTCGGTGCCATCATCGTGACCGCAGTCATCGGTCTCATCGACCTTCCCGCGGCTCGACATATATGGAAGATTGATAAATTCGATTTCTTGGTAATGCTATGCGCTTTCTTTGGTGTCATTTTCCTATCCGTTCAAAACGGTCTAGCCATTGCGGTGGGGTTATCGTTGTTCAAGATATTGATGCAAGTGACGAGGCCGAAGACTGTTATTATGGGGAATCTTCCGGGGACAAATGTATACCGGGATCTTCACCATTACAAAGAAGCACAGAGGATCCCCGGATTCCTTGTCTTAGGCATCGAATCTCCAGTCAATTTCGCCAATTCTAACTACCTCACTGAAAGGTTCGTTATAAACTTACTCGCTTTTATATAGTATAAATTGGAAGTTCGGATCTACTAAAAATGGTTTCTTAAAAGTATACTAGTAACCGCCATAGTTTTGCATCTCTAGATAATTGGTTGATTTACCATTATGGTTTATAATTGTAGGAAGCACATTTGTTAGTAGCTTGTTGCGTTGATCCATGCTAACATTTCTATGCATTTGGATTGTGTAAAACCTTTGTAGAATATCTCGTTGGATCGAAGAATGTGAAGAGGAGGAAGCTCAAGAGAAGCATTATAGCCTTCGGTTCTTGATTCTTGAAATGTCAGGTTGGACTTAATTAAACCGATCTATTTTCACCCATATCATTCGATCAAACGATTGAAAAAAACTTGATTTTTATAGCTTACTATATTTTCATTACTATATATGTGTAAAGCCGTGAGCGGTGTGGATACAAACGGAGTCTCATTCTTTAAGGAATTGAAAAAAACAACGGCGAAGAAAGACATCGAGGTAACAAGTTATTTCGCAAACCGGTTTTCGTCACTAGACCAAGAAATCTAATTAGATTTCGGTCTGAACTGGATATTTATGTGGCATAAATGTGCAGCTTGTGTTTGTGAACCCATTGAGTGAAGTGATGGAGAAGCTACAAAGAGCAGACGAAGAAGAAGAGTTCATGAGGCCTGAGTTTCTCTTTTTGACCGTCGCTGAGGCCGTTGCGTCGCTTTCTCTTAAAGGCCCATCTCTTAATAACGTTTGACGCAAAAAAATTATTGTCGGTCCAGAAAATGATATTTAACCGATTTTCTCTTTTTTCCTATCTCTCTTCTTTTTTGTTTTTTTATTTTTTATTCAGTATAGGTGAATGTTACGGTCCTCTCTCTTTCTAGTTTCTCCATTTAATTTTGGTCAAGATGTATATCATGTATGGCTTTTAGTACTTTGAGTTTTCGCCGTTTTGCACCGTACTTTGACATCTTTAATCTCAATAAACTGAGTTCGTCTTACGTGAACCGAAATGAAATTGATTAATGTCAAAGATTTCGTATCCGCATAAACAGTTTTACCCTAAACCCAAAAATGGAAAAAAGGAACATGTCGTTGCTTAATCGCCATTAGTTAGATATCTAATAAGTGTCTCCATTGAGAGATCATCTCACTGTCTTGTCGTTGTTGTTGAAAAAAAATATGGATCTGAGCTAAGTTTCAAAACGAAAAAAAACAGATATGAGATTGGATCTAGTGGATTTAAAAAAAAAACAAAAATTTTATAAGACGCAAACACCAAACACTTTTGAATTTTTTGGGTTTGGGTTAACATTTTACATTTAGGGTATAGTTTTTTTGGGTAGAGTTTAGGGTATAGTTTTTAATCTGTTTTACGAAACTTTTATAAATATTTTAAAAATATTATAAACAATTTAAACAGTTTTACAAAAATAATGTAAAACATTTTAAAAACCTTATAAACTTTTGAAAAACCATACAAATAAAGTATTAAACAACATTTTAAATTGTCTCATAAATCCTTTTAAATACCTTATAACTTTTTAAATAGTTTATAAACTATTTATACATATTCTTATAAACATTTTAAAAAGTTTATATAAAAATGTCAAAATCCTATATCAATTAAAAACGTCAAGAACAAAATTAATCCAGATTAAAATCAAACCCAGGTTGATAGATTGAAATTATCCCAAATACAACCAAAGTTTATCAATACATTCAACCAAATCGAATAAAAAAAACTTAGATTTATAATCAAAATCGAATAAAAATCTCATATCTTACAAACCTTTTAAAAAACCTTTTACCTCATTTTTTAGTCTCGTTTGTGCTTTGGTTCGGTTTAACTCTCTTTTTTCAATTGTGTTTCAAAACCTTTTAAAAACTTTATAAACCTTATAAAACTTTTCAAAACCTTATAAATTATTTAAAATTTTTATAAAAAACATCAAAACCCTAGATCAGTAAGAAGAACATCAAAAACAAAATAACTCAGAAATAATCAACACTCAGATTTGTAAGTCAAATCGAATAAAAAACCTTAGATTTATAACCAAAATCGAATAAAAAACTCATATATTCAACACAAATCGAATATAACCATATTTATAACAAAAAATGATGAAATCCAGATCTGGATCTATATGTGAGAAAGAGAGAGAGAGAGAGATTGAGATCTAGAACTGTTTTTTTTTTATTTTTCAACACCATCACCACCAGAGAAAAGATTCAGATATAGAGATTCAAATCTAGATCTGTTATTTTCTTCTTCAACGCCATCATCACCAATTTATCCATTAATAAGAGCTTAAGAGAGAGAGAAATTTCTGATTTTTCCGAGAGGAGAGAGAGAGAAAGAAAAGAAAAAATTTGTTTGGTTTTTTAGCACATAAAGAGAAAAAGAAAAATAGAGAAATGAACATTTTTGTTTATTCATATAAAAAAGTGGCAGATATGCAAATGAGCATGTGCATGTGGTACGTTTGTAAAACTGTAATTGAAAGGTGTTTGCAATTCCCCCTAACATTTATGCCATTATTACTTTAAAACCAAAAATAAATAAATTAGAATTAGTTTTAACATTTAAAAATTCAATATTAGTTAAGGTGTTATAAATAAATCAATATCGACCAAGTTTAGATAAGATAAACTGTGAGAAGCTTTCTCGGACATATAATCCCTCACCGTCATCATCCCTCATCGTCGTCATCACTCATCGTCATCGACAAAGCTTTGTTTTCTGAGTTCCCTAATTATCTCAAAAAGGGGGAAACACTGGTGGTAGAATCACTGGTTCTCGTCTCCTCCGCTTGCCGCTTCTTGTTCCTACGAACATACGGTGTCTTTCCTCTGATTCAATTTTGAGACCTTACATCTCAATTCCATCGATTTATTCCCTATTGTTTGAAATGTTCCTTACCAAATCTGCCAATTTTGTGAAGGTAAAGTCTAATCAAGTATATTTCTTTGTTTTTTGTTCGAATTTTGTGTTTTTTGCTTAAATCTCTTGCTCTCTCTTCTGGGTTTCTATTTGGATTTCATGGATCTCTCATATTGGTGTGTTTGGTTTTTTGGTTCTGTTTCCTTGATTATATGGTTCATGTAACGCCCATGAACCAATATTGAAAATTTTGGAAGGTTCGAACTGAACCGATTGGTTCGATTTTAATCGTCGGTTTTCGGTTCGGATTATGTGAACCTTAGGGCTCGTGTATAAAAGGAGAGAGCAGTCGTAGGTTAGCATTTTTCAGAGAGGAAAACAAGGTTTGAGTGTTCTTGTTCCTTGAGGCTAAGAAAATGCGTGATTGAAGCTTTAGAGGCAGTTATGTCCAGTTTTAGAAGAGGAGACTAACGGAAAGTAAGAACAGATCGGATCAGAGCGAAACTTTCACGTTAAGTTCTTCACTCTCTGATCTTGATAAAAGAAAAACGTTTTGTCAATCGGATGTGTATTCTAGGAATTATCAATGTTTGACTGAGAGAGGTCTGTGCAGTTTCGCGTCTGCGATCATTCCACTTCGAGGGAGGATTCCCGTCGAACCAGAAGGAATCAGAAGACGATCCATATACCGTTGGATAGCCCTCTCTGTCTAGTTTCCAGATAAGGTTTCTGATCCTGATTCTAAGATAATATCCGTTCTCTGTGTGCTTTTGAAGTCAGCGTGTTGTTCCTGTTTCTGAAACCCTATTTTCGTTTAGGGGTTTTTGGAGAAAGGATCGAGGTTTTGTTGGTTCGTGAGGAAGAAAAGATATAGAAGAGGCTAGAGGTGTGAGAGAGGTCTCTTGTCGTGGTTGTCTTTGTCTAGAATCGATCCAGAATCAAGGTGAGTGCGTGACCATGGCTTATCTGGGTAATTGGATTGTCATGATACGCATTTTCCTTGAGGTTTAGAATGAATTGATGATTGATTACTGATTGCTTATGTGATTTCATATTGTTGGATGTTCATTGTTGATTGAGTTTTTTGGTATTATGGTTTTCCTTTATGCATGTGTGTATAGCCAAGTAGATGTGATGACCGTCTCACTGAGTATTTGTGATAATATTCACGCATCTTTTTTTGCCATGTGATGCAGGTAAAGGCAAATTGTGACCGTAGAATCATGGCTATGAAGAGGAGGATGATCTAGGGTCTCGATTGATTGGTGTTTTGGTTATGGTTAGAATTGCTAAGTTGCTGGTTTGTGAATTTAGAATTGATAAGTTAGAATTGTTGAAAATTGGTTATGTTGATTTATTGGAATTGTTTTATTGGAATTAATATTGGTTATTTGATTGGTTTAGTTGAGTTTGCTTCCGCTGATGTTCGAATGATGTTTGTTGTTGGTTTGATTGGATATTGAGGATTAACATTTATGAGAATATTAATCTGGGTCCAATGTTAGAATGTTTTAAATAAAAAAATACTGGTCGAGTTGTTTCAGTTCCCATGAGTGTCTAAAATGAGTTTCGAACTAATTAATTTTTGCTATTATAATTCTTATATTCTCTTTAATGAATTTTTGAGGATTTTGTTTGATTATTCTAATCTAGGATCATATCGTTGACGGCTTCTAAGTTCTAACTAAAGTGAAGTTAATCTGCAAATCCAAGTAGTTGTCTTCAAGCTTGCATAAAAATTTGTGACAAGAAGAAGAAGAAGTTCGTGCTGACACTCTTTAGTTTCGCACTGAATAATACAATAAGCTTAATATCAATAAATAGTGGATTGATCTATCATTCGTTTACAATTATCCTTCTTCAATTATTGGTTTCTCGACAACTCATTAATATATAAATTTGTATTGGTCATTCTTTCACATATATCATCTGTTTATTTGGTTTTCTCAAGTTTTCACGTTTTCTATGTTTTATTTTCCTAGATGGCTTCGTCAAATACTAAGAATAAGTGTCCGAAAGTACTCTACGCAAAGGGGAAAGTACATCGAATGCCTTGCAATCGGTTGTACTTTTGAAGGTTTGAATGATAGCAACATTTCACAAGGAAGCTAGCGGTTGAGATTTATGATGAGGTGGGATCGCCGCATATGACCCCGAACTAAAAAAGTTTATATTTTTGTTTTTAGTTTCTTAATTTTCTGAACTTTAGTTAGTTGTGTTTTTTAACTAATTGCGGTTGTTTTTTTGTAAGAATTTGATAGTTTCTTAGCTTTTACATTGTTAGTTGTCTGGCTTTTCTTCCCATTTAGTCTTCCTACGCCACATTTTCCACCATCTTAATGATTACCAAATCAATTTGCAGATCTTAATTCTTGCACCAAACAAATGTTAATTTGACAAGCAATCAAGCGCATCAATATAATTCGAATGACTAAATCAAATAGTATAGTTATTAGATCGTAGATGATGTTGTACAATGTACAATGTTTTCAAAATTCAGGTAAGTAAAATGATGCTGGTTCTTGAGATGGTGCTCTTTTTACGTTTCCCTCTATGTGTAACCTGCGTCGTTCGGTTAATATTGAAACAATCCAACCCGTTTTTTTTTTGTTTTTTTTTATACATTGGAATCGAATTAATGTTCCCATAAACATTAATTCACAATTTACAATCAATTACCACACATAACCAAACAAACCGATTAACCAGTAAAATGCCAACCACATTCATTAGAATCAACCAGAACCATGTCAAATCAAATTCAATCCTTAATCAAGTCTAAGTTCCACAATCTCTAGAATTCGCTAGCAACCTAGCAATTCAACATAAAAGCAAACAATCGAGACGTTGGATCATCTCCTCTTTCTTGCCCGATTCCACGATCACATTTTCTCTTTACCTGCAACACATGGCAAAAAGAGTTGCGTGAGTATTATCACAAATACTCAGCGAAGTGGTCATCCCGTGTACAGGTTATTTAAGTATAGACATAATGAAAGACAAATACCAGGATGAGCACACAAGCAAACAATAAGAAACTAATCACGAACCCGTACAGTAACTCTGCGTTGAGCGACGCAACCTCTAGGCATCGGTCGACGCGAAGCGTCTGCGTCGAGCGACGCACCACCCTGGCATCGATCGACGCGACATCCACAGAAACGAGCCTATCCTCTCGTGGCTCGAATCCGTCGCGATTTATCGAGTCACCTGCACGATCCCAGTCACAAAACACACGAAAACAATATTCAAACGCATTTCACCTATCCCTATGCCCACACAACCCACGATCACGCACTCACCTCGAAGGATCAAAATGAAAAAAATGAACGACGTTCACTAAAACCCTCGTACACGACGAACCACTGGTCCAATTCCAAAACAAGCGACTGTTCTGGAAACTAGACACACCCAGCTACGCGTCGGTATGCGGATCGCCTCCAGACTCCTTCTAGTTCGATCGAAAATCCCCTATGAACCCGACTGATCGCAGACAACAATCCTCCAAAAATCACTCCAATCCGCCACGAATAGCCCCGCCGTTTGCCCTCTCAAAGTTCCGATCAGAAGCTGTTCATACACATGAACCTCTCAAGAACAAGTCTCTCTCTCCCAAACCTTTTCTCTCTGATTTCTGATCAATAAAACGGCCAGGACACTGTTTCAGCCTTTTATATCGAACCCTAGGCTCCGCTAAACCATCACACAAACCGTGCGATCAAACCCGACTTCCCGGTCTGATTAAAGATTTGCGTCGCTCAACGCACCACCCCCTGCGTCGCTCGACGCACCACCAAAAATACACATTTTGGGTTCACGGGCGTTACAATTCTCCCCCACTAACAAGGATTCGTCCTCGAATCACGCGACACCGCCACACCACGGTCTCAACCAACTGACCCGCACCCGGCCAGTATCCTTCGAGATCGCACTCGAACCCCACAACCCGTCCTGCTAAGGCTAACACTCTCGCCTAAAATTCGACCAGATTCACCCGGAACACCAACGATGCACGCCCCATGGTCCGAATTAGGGCTACCCGATTGACCGTCTAACAATCAAACAAGAACATGTCCGACCAACCGTCGACCCCGCATTGGACCAAATGATCGTACAACAATCAAACAAGAACATGTACGACCATCAGCGTAACATATGCTACCAGGATTGTCCGAACCGAATTCCAGACTCCAGAATAACCCCAGACTCGATGTCCACAACATACCCTGGCCCTCAGCCAGCACCACTCGTGATCACAACTGATCCATGAGTCCTACTAGGCTCATACTAGCCTCATTGCACTGTCACCACGGCTGCAATCCTGACTCCACCCGGTCAGCACCACCTGAGATCCACTCCCGATCCCCGAAGTTCATCCAGTCTCATACTCACAACCATGCTCAGACGCTACTGCTCATATATCATACTCATAACTCATATACATATACACCACACCTGCTCGCAGGATCGTCACCCTTTGAGCTACGGTATGCAGGGAACCCACTATCCCCTGGAGAGACCCACTATCCCTCAAAGTACATGTAGGAGACCCACTGTCCCCAGAGAGGCCCACTACCCCTCGAGTGTATGCAGGGAACCCACTATCCCCTGGAGAGACCCACTATCCCTCAAGTATACAACCCATCTCCTGGAGCAATACTCTGAAACATGCATCATAAGTACCTGTCGACCGAAATCGCCTCTGTGGCTACCTCATGACATCCCCCACCCGGAATATCATCGCATCCGTGACCCCCACTAGGCCACTCGAAACAACCCAACCACCATGGGTGTTCCCACAGAGTCCCTGGAAAAGGCGATTCTAACTCACATAAAACCTCTTTTCCCGACTCTCCCTAGGAATAGACAGATTCTAACTCGTATAAAGCTTTCGTTTCTAGCCACCCCTAGAACACGAATTTCATTTCTAGCTACTCCTAGAACATGAACAAGCTTATTTCTAGCCACTCCTAGAACATGAACCAGCTTAATCCGAATAGAACTTCCATTCCCAGCCATCACATGACCTACCAATCATCACAACCCATGACTCCACAAGTCATAACATATAGGAACTCACATCTTAAGATCCAACAATAATAAGAAAACACATCTTATTAAATCCTCGAGAAACGTATAATCGTTACAACCAAAACGAAAATACAGTAACTGTAGCCACAACTACTATAAACCGAAACCAGCAAAAGAAGAAACTCAAGCCTCCGCTTGTTTCTCAAACCACCTCGGAAACTTGGCCTTCATCTTCACCTCCGGCTCCCAAGTCTCCTCCTCGACACCATCGCAGTCCCACACGACTCTCACCAATGGTATCCTCTTACGACGCAGAACCTTGACTCTCCTCTCGAGAATCCTCACAGGTCTCGTCGCCAATGTCATGTTGGGCTGAAGATCCTCCGGGATCCTAGCCAACACCTCTTCAGACTCATGCAGACACTTCCGCAGTATCGAAACATGAAAGACGTTGTGAAAAGCCCTCATACTCTGTGGCAACTCCAACCAGTAAGCTACCGGCCCAACCCGCTCAACCACTCTGAACGGACCCATAAACCTCAGACTCAGCTTATCCTCTGCAATGGATCTGTTAGGACCCCTCAACATGGCTACCTTGAGATACACCATATCTTCTAGCACGAACTCCAACTCCTTCCTCCGCTTATCGGCATAACTCTTCTGCCGATCCTGAGCCTCTTTCATGTTCCGCTTCAAGACACGGATCTTCTCCGTCGTCTCCTGAACGAAGTCTGCACCAAACATGCTCCTCACCCCCACTTGAGTCCAGCATAATGGTGTCCTACATGGCCTCCCATACAAAGCCTCATATGGAGCCATCCCGATACTCGCCTGATAACTGGTTTTGTAAGCAACCTTTACCAGGCTCAGATGATCTGCCTAATGACCACCGTAGTCTAGCACACACATCCTCAGCAAGTCATCCAATGTCTGAATCGTCCTCTCAGACTGCCCATCTCTGCCTGAAACGCTCTCTAGAGCTCAGATGTAAACCTCGGATCCCTGTCTGACACAATATTCGCTAGCACCCCGTGCAGCCTCACTATCTCTCGCACATACTTCCTGACCAACACCGCCGCTCCATCAATCTTCCTGATGGCCAGAAAATGCGCCGACTTGGTCAGACTATCCTCTATAACCCATATCGCATCATACGTCCGCGACACTGGCAACCCACCACGACATCCATGGTAAACATATCCCACTTCCACTCCGGAATGGGTAAACCCTGCAACATACCACTCGGAACTGATGCTCAGCCTTCACCAGCTGACACACATTGCACGCTGCAACCCAACTAGCTACATCCCTCTTCATCCCTACCCAGTGATAAAACCGCTTCAGGTCCCGGTACATCTTGGTCGCTCTTGGATGAATCGACAGCATGCTCGAATGCGCCTCCCTCAGAATCTCCTGCCTGAGACTCTCATCCTTGGGTACACAGACCCGACCGTTCACCAGTATCATCCCATTCCCGGAGACCTGATACTCTGAACCCGCCAACTGAGAAGCATCAATCAAACTCTGATCCTTCTCCTGAGCTACCCGAATCCTGCTCTGTAAATCTGCTCGGTTAGCTGCCTCTAACCCTAACGGCTCCTACGAGATAACACACAGATTCAACGTGCCAATCTCGCTCGCCAGTTCCTCCAAGTCCCGCTCCTGAGCCAAAGCAACCCTCTTCCGACTCAATGCATCTACAACCAGATTAGCCTTCCCCGGATGGTACTCAATCTCCAGGTCGTAATCCGCTACCAACTCCATCCAACGCCTATGCCTCAGGTTCAGCTCTGGCTGAGTGAAGAAATACTTCAGGCTCTTGTGATCCGTGAACACCTGGACCTTCCCACCATAAAGGTAAGATCGCCAGATCTTCAGGGCGAAAATCACTGCAGCCAACTCCAAATCATGCGTAGGGTAATTGCACTCGTGCTTCCTCAACTTCCTCGAAGCATAAGCAATAACCTTCCCCTGCTGCATCAGAACATACCCCAGACCCACACCAGATGCATCTGTGTACACCACGTAAGGCTCGCCCAGATCAGGCAACTCCAATACTGGAGTACTAGTCAGCATCTCCTTCAGCTTCCCGAAGCTCTCCTCACACTCCGCAGACCACACAAACAGGATATCCTTACCCGTCAACTTCGTCATCGCCTGCGCCATACTCGCAATGACGAACCTCCGGTAATACCCAGCTAAACTAAGGAACTCCTGATCTCTGTCGCATTCCTCGGTTTCGGCCAATCCTTAATAGCCTCGATCTTAGCTGAATCCACTGAAACTCCCTCCGCAGACACGACATGCCCCAGAAAACCCATCTTCCGCTGCCAGAAACTGCACTTACTGAGCTTCGCGTACAACTTCTGCTCCCGCAGCTTCTCCAAAACCAACCTCAAGTGCACCTCGTGCTCTTCCGGACTCCTCGAGTAAACCGAAATATCATCTATGAAGATGATCACGAACACGTCCAGATACACCTGGAATACTCCGCTCATCAACTGCATGAACGTTGCTGGGCATTCGTCAAACCAATTGGCATTACCACACTAGATAAACCCGCATGATCTCTGAGGTCCACATCTGGTCCTATGCTGATCCACACGTTTTCAAACATTCATTGCTCCCAACTCATCAATATACCCCTCAAACCCTCAGGAACGCATCCCATGAGCTCACGGTATCTGCAGGGGAACAACCATCCCCTCGAGAGAACAACCATCTCTCAGTATAACACATGAGAACCACCATCCCCTAGTGAAATACAATAAAAACAGGGGAACCACCATCCCCCTATGAGTTGTTCGGGCATCTACTCATACCCTAGAGCGATAAATTCTTAAACGTTCAATAAGCATCACATACCAGAGCTACCTCATGTAGTCCAAAACATGATATTCCCGGAAGTCGGCCTCACACCCAGATAAACCAACCTCCCAGACTCTCGCTCAAACACGTCCATCCTTGATGTCAATCCCGATGGACCCTATACCGATCCAACCCAATCCATAACAAGGACGATATCATATAACTCTACTAGACTAATAACCGGATCTGCTGGAATCAACTCTCCCGCCACCAGAACATCCACACCATGTGCCCGCCCGAAGTAGCTAACGTCCTGCCACCCACAACCTTAACTACTCCCGGCTGCTTTTTTGGATCGCTCCAGATCCCACTAGTCTCTGCACACTCTGGAGTAATGAAGCAATTCGCAGCTCCAGTATCAAGCCCACGTGGGACTCAAACTACTCACTAATAAGATTCCAGCACAATTCCATGGGCCAAAGAACCTTAACACTTATCACAAGACACACCATTTCCAAAACAGACTGAATTCAACACCCAAATCCCGCGACTCGTCCCTCATAGGACAACTTCCAAGCTTGTGATCCATGCTCCTACATCCGAAGCATCCAGGACCACCCTGAACCCTCTGACTCGGTTCCGAAATACTTTCCCACTTCCTTTTTTTGTCCCTGGGCCGGCTTACCGCCCCGGCTCGCACCCGTCTGCTGCTGCTGCGGCCTCCTCTGTTGCTGCTGCACCGGTGGACTAACCACCACAGCTTGCTCCCTGACATCCTCCATGATTGCAGCAGCCGTCTCTACCAACTCCGTCCTCGTGGCAAACTTACCGCCCTGCAGCGAGTCCTTAGATCCACTCGAAGTCCCCCGAGAAACCTCCTCACCTGGGCCTGCTTTCTCTCCATGCCCCTCCCAGTATGTACCAACAGCCGACTGACTCCAAATCGAACTCTCTCACAGTCCGACCTCCCTGAGTCAGGTTCAGAAACCTCGACTCCATCCTATCCACCGCCTCTTGCGGGAAGTACTTGGCATTAAACTCAGCCAAGAATCCACCCAGACCATCTCGGCCTGAACACCCTCCTAGTCTCTACACCTCTCCGCCAGAGATGCGCATCACCCTCCATATAATGCACAGCTAGATCCACTCTGTATCCATCTGGATACCTCAAAGAGTCGAAGTTACACTTCACACTCATCCGCCGCTCATCGGCCCCTCAGGCTTAGTACCTCTCGAGAAAACTCTCGTGCTAATCATCTGCATCTGCTCCATCATCCTAAGATAGGATGGGAGCTCCTCCACAGCCGCCACTCCGGCTGCACATCAGCCCCTCTCGGCTGACCACCCGCCACTACTGGCTGCACACCAGCCACCTCTGGCTGTACCCCAGCCCCACCTGGCTGAACTCCCGGAGCCTGACCCGGAGCCGGTACCCCACCTGGTAACCGCTCCAGAATCACTTTTTGCAGACTCGCCAGACTATCATCTCGATCCTGGCCGACACCTCTGACAGCACCCCCACCTGGGCCCGCCGCACCGCCAACCACACCGGGGCCCTCACACTGGTACACGCAGTGACCACACTCACGGATCCCTCCTGATACGTCTGTGAATCAGCCACCCGCTCCTCCGTGGTCATTTGGGCCACACACGCGGCAGCAGACTTACTCACAAGTCCCTGCCCGCGCCTACGCCCTCCACGACCACCTCTAGCAATTCTAGTACCTCTACCCATTTCTCTTCACTACCAGAAGCATAGACTAAGAATACTGGAAAGCAAGAAAAGTCAAACACACATACCGTGGAATCTTATTGAAGGCTCGGAGAAGATGATCCAGGACTCCAAACCCAACAACAATCAATTGACTAACCACTCATAATCAATCAATCAAGCATACTACGTTCTCCCGCCCTAGAACCGTAAGGGCTCTGATGCCAAATTAAAACAACCCAACCCGTTTTTTTTTTTATACATTGGAATCGAATTAATGTTTCCATAAACATTAATTCACAATTTCCAATCAATTACCACACATAACCAAACAAACCGATTAACCAGTAAAATGCCAACCACATTCATTAGAATCAACCAGAACCATTTCAAATCAAATTCAATCCTTAACCAAGTCTAAGTTCCACAATCTCTAGAATTCGCTAGCAACCTAGCAATTCAACATAAAAGCAAACAATCGAGACGCTGGATCATCTCCTCTTCCTTGCCCAATTCCACGATCACATTTTTTCTTTACCTGCAACACATAGCAAAAAGAGTTGCGTGAGTATTATCACAAATACTCAGCGAAGCGGTCATCCCGTCTACAGGTTATTTAAGTATAGACATAACGAAAGACAAATACCAGGATGAGCACACAAGCAAACAATAAGAAACTAATCACGAACCTGTACAGTAACTCTGCGTCGAGCGACCCACCACCTTGGCGTCGATCGACGCGATATCCACAGAAACGAGCCTATCCTCTCGTGGCTCGAATCCGTCGTGATTTATCGAGTCACCTGCACGATCCCAGTCACAAAACACACAAAAACAACAATCAAACGCATTTCACCTATCCCTATGCCCACACAACCCACGATCACGCACTCACCTCGAAGGATCAAAATAAAAAGAATGAACGACGTTCACTAAAACCCTCGTACACGACGAACCACTGGTCCAATTTCGAAACAAGCGACTGTTCTGGAAACTAGACACACCCAGCTACGCGTCGGTATGCGGATCGCCTCTAGACTCCTTCTGGTTTGATCGGAAATCCCCTCTGAACCCGACTGATCGCAGACAACAATCCTCCAAAAATCACTCCAATCCGCCACGAATAGCCCCACCGTTTGCCCTCTCAAAGTTCCGATCAGAAGCTGTTCATACACATGAACCTCTCAAGAACAAGTCTCTCTCTCCCAAACCTTTTCTCTCTGATTTCTGATCAATAAAACGGCCAGGACACTGTTCCAGCCTTTTATATCGAACCCTAGGCTCCGCTAAACCATCACACAAACCGTGCGATCAAACCCGACTTCCCGGTCTGATTAAAGATTTGCGTCGCTTGACGCACCACCCCCTGCGTCGCTCGACGCACCACCAAAAATACACATTTTTTGTTCACGGGCGTTACAAATATGGTATGGTTCGGTTTGGTTTAGCCAAATCGGTATAGTTAGGTTAATTTATATAAGCTAGTCTATGATTAAAAGAAAATAAATTTGTGGTCAAAAGAGTACAAATCTATCAAGTAAATATGTGGAGTAAATAAATAAATCTATCGAATACTAATAAATCTGTCAAAATAAAGTAAATTTGTGACAAAAAGGAAATGAATTTGTGACAAACTGATTACGTCTGTTAAATTTAAGAAATTTTGTCTCTAAATAGAAACAAATCTGTGACGGAAATAGTTAAGCTTTTAAAATTATTGAGTAAATTTGTGGCCAAAAAGAAATAAATTTATTGAATACTAATAAATCTGTTAAAATAAAGTAAATTTGTTGCCAAAAGGAAATAAATTTGTGACAAGTTAATTAAGTCTGTCAAATTTAAGAAAATTTGTGTCTAAATAAAAACAAATTTGTGAGGGAAAAATTAAGCCTGTCAAAATTAACTAAATTTTTGGCGAAATGGAATTAAATCTATTGAAAACTAATTAGTTTTGTCAAAATTAAGTAAGTTTATGGCAAAAAAATATGTTAAATAAATCGGTGAGACACCTAGAAGTTTGTCAATATTAAGTAAATTTGTGGAAAATAAAGAAATATATCTAAAAATAACTCTATGGTCACATTATATTCAATTTGTCATATGGCAAAACTTAAAAAAAAATAATCGAAATATTTTATAATGACATTCTTGAAAATAAAGTTTTTACTAACGAATGATTTCAGGGTATAATAGACATCAAAAACTTGTTAGTAATAAAAATAAGATAAAAACTAATTTAGTAATATAACAATAAATTAGTGCCAAACTAAATTTTTTCGCTTTATTTAATATCTAAATAATTGTATGTAGATTATGGCAATAAATGTTATGACTTTTAGTCATTTTTTCAATGGTATGGCCAATAAAAAACATAAAATCAATAGCCCAAAAATAAAATATCAATAGCACAAAAGACTTTTTTCAATTGTTCTTTTCTATCTCTAGCCCAAAATTTTTTTCCAATCGTTCTTTTTTATCTTTCGTCACTTGTGTCTTTTTTCACAAAATCATGATATGAGTGCCCCATTTTTCATCTTGTTTATAACTCCATCTTTTTCAGGATCGGCCCTGACCACACACATGATAGACAACTACACGAGACCACGAGACCACGATAAACAATATCTATCTACAACACTTTAGATACTTTGATAAACTTTGCACCCATTTTATGATATCAAACCCCATATCTGGTGTAGAAGGTTTGAAATCCTTAACCACTACATCAAGGGCTTCCACTACCGAAATACAATTTTAATCAATAAATTGTACATTTGGTTAGCAGCAGCACACTGTAAAGTTGGAATCAATTTCTTAAAAGTCCATAGGATGTTATAATTAACCCCTCGCTTAAAAAAAGCCGAACATGACGATTAAAAATAGAATTTAGATCGAATAAGTTTGGCGAATAAGGCTTGCACGCGCGCCATGCTTTACCAATAGGATATCAATAGATTGCTCCTTAATCACGTGTTTAAATCAGCACTATGGCATTACCCATCATTAACACTTTCGAATAGTCTAATCTTAATCCTTACTCAGCCAATTTATATTGTTATTATTCAACTTAGTCCATTTTACAATCTTCCGCTTTGGCCAATACTCTTTTTGTTTTTAATGCTAAAGGTTGAGTAATTTATTCATTGGAATCATTCAGAATATATCACAGAAATACAAAAGGAATGATCAATATACAACATTAATCGTTTTATGAAATTTTTTTTTTTTATTATGAATGGATAATTATCCACGTATTATGAAGTGATAAACATCACTTGGTATATCGACTTAATCTTATCTATTTGTAATATTATATTAGTTATCTTATGGCTAAATTTTACTTGGCCGACTTATGTCTCCTATATATAGGAGTATTACCTCATTTAGAAGAGATGGAATAATAATATGAGAAGCACTCCTCTTTCTTTCTCTCTTGTTCTCGTTGATCTCTTTCTCTTTATTATATTATATATACAAACACATATATAAGAGATTAAAACACACGTATATATATAATAGCCAAATATATATATATATATGATACACATATATGTATGTTATCTCACCTTGTTATAGTTATAGTTTATAACACGTTATCAGCACGATAATCTCTCTATCCGATCATATATACCAAAAAGGTAAAAAACGGTTTATGTCTGTTCCATACCAGAAATGTGAGAATTTGATTTATGTGTTTTTGATCTAAATTTAAATTTAAGTATTATTTACGGAGTGGTAGGTTACACCTCCTCCTTGATTTTATAGTAAGCTAGGACTTATTAGTTATTTATGAGAAGACATATAATAGGCTATGTTTTTCGGATTTGATCATTATATTGTAGGCGTTGCCTCTTTGATTAAATCAAAATTATGTCTCCGTAATCTCATGGCAGGCTCTGCCTCCTTGATTATGTGAAAGACTATGCCTATTAATTTATTATGTTCTTACAATTATTTATTTCTGCTTAATTATTTTAATTCAGTTAATTTAATTATTATAAATTATATGGAAAGCTCTGCTTCTTGGAAAAGCCATATAATCGGCTGTCTTTTCCGAATTGATCATTGTTATGGTAGGCGCTGCCTCTTTGATCAATTTAAAAAAAAAAAAATTATGTCTCCGTAATCTCATGGTAGGCTCTGCCTCTTTGATTATGTTGAAGACTATGACTATTGATTTATTATTATTTTTTACCATTATTTAATTATGTTTATTATTATTATTGTAAATTATATGGAAGGCTCTGCCTTCTAAATATATTTTAAATTATGTTGTTTTTATGCTCAATTATTTATCATGTTTATTTGAATTTAGAATTCAAAATAAAATAAATTCTTATAAGAGAATTTATGATGCACTCAATATAATATTGGACAGTACAAACACTCTAGAAGAGGGAATGCTCTTGAAGAGCATAAGGCTGAGACATGCTTGTATGTAGTCGTACATACGAACATAAATATGGCAAAAGTTCACTGAATTGGTATGGTAGTAAAATAGAAGTTTACTACGCGATTTAAGAAAAATATTTATGAGCGGTTATGCTGTCGTGATTTAGCTGATATAAAAGATCATTGAAATTCATGTGAAAACCAGAAGTTTTTCACGTAGCATGTCTCAAGCGAAAATAATGCTATCATGAGATATTCATAGTTGAATCACCATTTTATTTTGTTAGAAAGGCTCATTGGATATGGTGGTTGAGTTCTTTATCTCCAGAATTACACCACTTGTATAACCGATCTAAAATCAAGATATGGTTCAAATGAATGGGCCAGAAGTTCTATTATCTTGAAAAGGGTATTGAGAATCCCGTATTAGAAGCTTAACGGATCTGAGATAAAGCACATTATCCAAGTTGGATATGTTATTGATCCTAAAGTGGGATTCAGTACGATATAATGAACTAGAAGAGGTATTATCTCGAGGGAGAGAATTAAAGAATCCCATATCAACAAAGTTGATAACTTTGGTGAGCTTATATCCCAAAACTTGATCACTTTTGGTGATTTTACATCCTAAGATTTATCACTTACTATATATCACATTTGAAATGAGTCTAATGATTTTCTTGTAAAGCAAGTCCAAGGGATTGTAAAGATATATTATGGTGAAATTTAATCTCTATGATTTGGTATAAAACATGCAGTCGTGCATGTAGTATATTAAGCCATCAAGTGGAGATGAGCTTATTGCAGGATTTGCAATCATCATTCTGAGAAAAATTTTCCATGGAAAAATGATTGAATAGTTGGTATCCTTGAACAAGTTCATGTGAACGTGGAGTTTAAAAAGTTTAAAAGGATCACTATTCGAAAATATGTTGCAAATCAAATAAAAGGCTGATAAGATTTCAAGAAAAGAATTATCAAAGATCCTCCTGAATATGAACTTGAAAGTTCAAAATATAATTCATTTAAGAGAAAAGTAAAATCTCATATTACAGCTGAAATGCTCCAACAAAATAGATGTCTCTGAAGGAGAATCTATTAAGTCTATAGCATGTAAAAGACATGATAGACTACTTGGTTCCAAAGATAAAAAAACATCCTCGATAAGAAAATGGAGCAAATAAAAGTAGGATTAAAGTCCTAAAGAGGAGTAAAAAGATCGTTATGGTTAATAATGAAATTGGGTACCTGAAAGAAATCATTGAGAATGATTTAGAGATCTCGATTAACCATGTTATTACGATAAAATGGAATCAAAGATAAAAAGAATGTCAACTGTAACGCCCGTGATCCAAAAATAGGATTTTTGGTAGGGTGTCGATCGACACAAGGAAGTCTGTCGATCGACACGGGTGTTTTGACTCGCGAGGAGTCAGGCAGTGAAGGTTGTGTCGATCGACACAGTCTGTGTGTGTCGATCGACAGGGGGTTAAATCGAACCGAATGTTGATTTGTTAATCGCGCGGTTTGGCGTCGGTTTAAGGAAACCCTAGGGGGATTCGTATATAAGCGTTTTAGTCGAGCTGGGGCCGCAGAAAAGGAATCAGAACGTGAGTTAAGAGAGAATTAGGGTCTTGAGAGGATTTGAGAGCAACAAGGGGATTAGGGTGGATTTTTCCTTGGTTTCTCAATCCTAAAGTGTTGTTGTTGTGTTTGGGAGGTGCTAGAACGTGGAGAACTGTTGGATTGGCGGTTTTCCAGATCGAGTCAGAGGCTTTTGTGTTAGGTTTCTGGTGTTCTTCGTGTTCTTCATCCTCATTCTTTCGGAAATCAGGTGAGTGCGTGACCATAGGTTCTCGGATGTAGGAATGGATGGAATACGTTGATTTCTGTGTGTTTTGGTGTGGAATGGCTGTGGATTTGTGCTAGAAAGCGATCTGTAGGCCTGAGATTCGTTCCATGAGAGGATAGGTTCGATCTTAGGGTTCTGCAGGTCCGTGTCGATCGACAGGACTGTTGTCTGTCGATCGACAGAGGGACAGAATTGTCTGTCGATCGACACCTAGAGGTTGTGTCGATCGACAGAGATGCTGCTGTACTGTTTTGTGCTGTTGAGTGATAATCCTGGTATTTGGTGCATTCTTTCATTTGAGTATTTGACTTGTAGATGGGAGGACCGTCTCACTGGGTATTTATGATAATACTCACGCATCTCGTTTTGCCATGTGATGCAGGTAAAGAGAAAATGTGATCGTGGAATCGGGCAAGGAAGAGGAGATGATCCAGCGTCTCGGTTGATTGCGTTTATGTTGAATTGCTAGGATGTTAGCGAATGTTAGTGATTCTGGAATTGAGATTGAACTGGTCTAGTTATGGAATTGAATAATTGTTTGAATTGATTTATGCTGGTTATGTGCGATTTGCTAGTTTAACACGTTTGCTGCTAATTGTTGAG
Organism: Arabis hirsuta; assembly: GCA_964056655.1. Taxonomy (NCBI): domain Eukaryota; kingdom Viridiplantae; phylum Streptophyta; class Magnoliopsida; order Brassicales; family Brassicaceae; genus Arabis; species Arabis hirsuta. Next base: position 14,607,727 of record OZ053307.1, read on the forward strand.
AATTAGTATTTATGGGAATACTAATTCGAGGTTTTAAAAAAAAAAAAAACGGGTCGGGTTGTTTCAATTTGGTATCAGAGCCCTTACGGTTCTAGGGCGGGTGAACGTAGTATGTTGATTGATTACTTTTGAGAATTAGTCAATTGATTGTTGCTTGAGTTTGGAGTCCTGGATCATCTTCTCCGAGCCTTCAATATGATTCCACGGTAAGTGTTCGTTTATGATTTCTGTTTCTAATGCTTAGTCTTCTGTGATTAGTCAGTGAGAGATGACTAGAGGTAGAGGTTGTGGTGCCCGTGGGGCTAGAGGGCGTGGCCGCGGCCGTGATCGGGGACCGGCGGGTGATCCTGTTGAGTCGAGTGGGACTCAGGAGGCCACGCAGGAGGAGGTCGCAGAGTCGCAGATACCTCCAGAGCCAGTGGGTGGTACTGAGTTAGCCAGTGTGGCGCAGGGCCCAGGTGGGGGTCCTGGCGGGGGCGATGCTCAGGGTCGGTTGGACCGGTTGGAAGCGATGATGCTTCAGGTTCTTGAGCGGTTGCCAGGTGGGGCACCGGCTCAGTGGTATGCTCCGGGTGTACAGCCAGGGGTGGCTGGTGTTGAGCCGTTTGCGGCGGGTGTTCAGCCAGCAGTGGTCCGGGGGCAGCCAGGTGTGGCGGCTGCAGAGGAGGCTCCTTCCTACCTGAGGATTTTGGAGCAGATGCACAGGATTACGACTGGGTATTTCTCGGGCGATGCTAAGCCTGAGGAGGCTGCTGCGTGGAGGAGTCGTCTGGAGCGTAATTTCCAGGCGCTGAGGTGTCCCGAGGGATACAGAGTGGACCTTGCGGTTCACTATTTAGAGGGTGATGCACATCTGTGGTGGAGAGGTGTGATGAGCAGGAGGCCTCAGGCGGGGATGACCTGGGCGGATTTCTTGGCAGAGTTTGACGCCATGTATTTTCCTCAGGGAGTGAGTTCGGTTCGGGGTTATGATGAGCAGTTCGGTCGGCTGTTGGTATATGCTGGTAGAGAGTTTGGGAGCGAGGAGTCCCAGATCAGGAGGTTCATGCAGGGACTTCGACCGGTGCTGAGGACGCTGTGCAGGGCTCGTAAGTATGCCACGAGGGCGGAGTTGGTTGAGACTGCGGCAGCCGTTGAGGTTGATATGGGGACAGAGCTGGCTGTAGCGCTTAGCCCATCGGTGCAGCAGCAACAGCAGAGGAGGCCGCAGCAGCAGCAGGCAGGTGCGAGCCGGGGCGGTAAGCCGGCTCAGGGACAGATGTGCAGCCGTTGAGGCAGCTTGCTGCGCCGCGTGTGTTCACTTCGGCGGAGACGAGAGGTCCTAGCGCCAGGCCGATCACAGGTACATTAACCTTAACTTGGTGAATTTCAACTATATGTTGCGAATTGCTTGTTTTGGGAGTCTAATATTTGTGATAATACTTTAGGCTCTGTGACACATGAATTGTGTAGGGACCTTAGTAGTAGGCGGGCGTGATTCCCATGTCTTGTTCGATTCTGGAGCTTCGAATAGCTTCATTACACCGGAGTGTGCGGAGTGCAGTGGGGTCCGGAGCGATTTCGGGGAGCAGACGGGAGTGGTTAGAGTGACTGGAGGGAAGACTTTGGCCACTTTCGGGCGGGCTTGTGGAGTAGATGTTCTGGTGGCAGGAGAGGTCATGCCGGCAGATTTGATTATCAGTCCAGTGAAGTTGTATGATGTCATTTTGGGGATGGATTGGCTGAATCGTTACAGAGTTCATCTGGATTGTCATCGAGGTCGGGTGGTGTTTGAGCGTGAGGCGGGGAGGTTGGTTTATCAGGGCATCAGGCCGACTTCCGGGAGTTTGATGATTTCGGCAATTCAGGCCGCGCAGTTGATTGATAAGGGCTGTGAGGCGTACTTGCTGACGATTGTGATGCCAGAGTCGGTTGGGGAGATCGTTTTGGCTGATATTCGGGTTGTCCGGGATTTTCAGGATGTGTTTCAGTCGTTGCAGGGATTGCCGCCGTCTAGGTCTGATCCTTTCACGATTGAGTTGGAGCCTGGGACTACGCTGATATCTAAGGCACCTTACCGCATGGCTCCAGCAGAGATCGCAGAGCAGAAGAAGCAGTTGGATGATTTGCTGGGTAAGGGTTTCATCCGACCGAGTAGTTCACCGTGGGGAGCGCCGGTGTTGTTTGTGAAGAAGAAGGATGGTAGTTTTTGGTTATGTATCGACTACCGGGGCCTTAACCGGGTTACTGTGAAGAACAGGTATCCTCTGCCGCGGATTGATGAGTTGTTGGATCAGTTGCGGGGGGCTACTTGTTTTTCCAAGATCGATTTGGCTTCGGGATACCATCAGATTCCGATAGATGAGGCCGATGTGAGGAAGACGGCTTTCAGGACGCGGTATGGACACTACGAGTTCGTGGTGATGTCGTTTGGGTTGACGAAAATGCGCCAGCGGCATTTATGAGGCTGATGAACGGGGTGTTTCAGGAGTACTTGGATGAGTTTGTTATTATCTTTATCGACGATATCTTGGTGTACTCGAGGACTCCGGAGGAACATGAGGTTCATCTGAGGTTGGTTCTGGAGAAGCTGCGGGAACAGAAGTTGTATGCGAATCTCAGTAAGTGCAGTTTCTGGCAGCGGGAGATGGGTTTTCTGGGGCATGTCGTGTCTGCCGAGGGAGTTTCAGTGGATCCGGCTAAGATCGAGGCTATTAGGGATTGGCCGAGACCGAGGAATGCGACGGAGATCACGAGTTTTCTTGGATTAGCTGGGTATTACCGGAGGTTCCTCAAGGGTTTCGCGAGTATGGCGCAGGCGTTGACGAAGTTGACGGGTAAGGATGTTCAGTTTGTGTGGTCTGCGGAGTGTGAGGAGAGCATCGGGAAGCTGAAGGAGATGCTGACTAGTACTCCAGTTTTGGCGTTGCCTGATGCGGGCGAGCCATATGTGGTGTATACGGATGCATCTGGTGTGGGGTTGGGGTGTGTTCTGATGCAGCAGGGGAAGGTGATTGCCTATGCTTCGAGGCAGTTGAGGAAGCATGAGTGCAATTACCCTACGCATGACTTGGAGTTGGCTGCAGTGATCTTTGCCCTGAAGATCTGGCGATCTTACCTTTATGGTGGGAAGGTCCAGGTGTTCACGGATCATAAGAGTTTGAAGTACTTCTTCACTCAGCCAGAGCTGAACCTGAGACAGAGGCGATGGATGGATTTGGTAGCGGATTACGATCTAGAGATTGAGTACCATCCGGGGAAGGCTAATCTGGTTGCAGATGCATTGAGTCGGAAGAGGGTTGCTTCGGCTCAGGAACGGGATTTGGAGGAGCTGGCGAGCAAGATTGGCGCATTGAGCCTGTGTGTTATCTCGCAGGAGCCGTTGGGGTTAGAGGCAGCTAACCGAGCGGACTTGCTGAGCAGAGTTCGGGTAGCTCAGGAGAAGGATCAGGGTTTGATTGATGCTTCTCAGCAGGCGGGTTCGGAGTATCAGGTCTCCGGGAGTGGGATGATACTGGTGAACGGTCGGGTCTGTGTACCTAAGGATGAGAGTCTCAGGCAGGAGATTCTGAGTGAGGCTCATTCGAGCATGCTGTCGATTCATCCTGGAGCGACCAAGATGTACCGGGACTTGAAGAGGTACTATCACTGGGTCGGGATGAAGAGGGATGTTGCGAGTTGGGTTTCGAGGTGCAACGTGTGTCAGCTGGTGAAGGCTGAGCATCAGGTTCTGAGCGGGTTGTTGCAGAGTCTGCTATGCCGGAGTGGAAGTGGGATATGGTGACTATGGACTTTGTGACAGGTTTGCCGATCTTGCGGACTTATGATGCAATCTGGGTGATTGTGGATCGTCTGACCAAGACAGCACATTTTCTGGCCATTAAGAAGACGGATGGGGCTGCAGTGTTGGCTAGGAAGTATGTGCGGGAGATTGTGAGGTTGCATGGGGTGCCTGCGAGCATTGTGTCAGACCGAGATCCGAGATTTGTTTCGGAGTTCTGGGGAGCTTTTCAGGCCGAGATGGGCACGAAGGTGCATATGAGTACGGCATATCATCCTCAGACGGATGGGCAGTCTGAGAGGACGATTCAGACATTGGAAGACTTGCTGAGGATGTGTGTGTTAGACTACGGTGGTCATTGGGCAGATCATCTGAGCTTGGTAGAGTTTGCGTACAACAACAGTTATCAGGCGAGTATCGGGATGGCTCCGTATGAGGCTCTGTATGGGAGGCCATGTAGGACACCATTGTGCTGGACTCAGGTGGGGGAGAGGAGCATGTTTGGTGCAGATTTCGTTCAGGAGACGACGGAGAAGATCCGTGTCTTGAAGCTGAACATGAAGGAGGCTCAGGATCGGCAGAAGAGTTATGCCGATAAGCGGAGGAGGGAGTTGGAGTTCGTGCTGGGAGATATGGTGTATCTCAAGGCAGCCATGTTGAGGGGTCCTAATAGATCCATTGCAGAGAATAAGCTGAGTCCGAGGTTTATGGGTCCGTTCAGAGTGGTTGAGCGGGTTGGGACGGTAGCTTACAGGTTGGAGTTGCCACAGAGTATGAGGGTTTTTCACGATGTCTTTCATGTTTCGATGCTGCGAAAGTGTCTGCATGAGTCTGAGGAGGTGTTGGCTAGGATCCCGGAGGATCTTCAGCCCAACATGACGTTGGCGGCGAGACCTGTGAGGATTCTCGAGAGGAGAGTCAAGGTTATGCATCGTAAGAGGATACCACTGGTGAGAGTCGTGTGGGACTGCGATGGTGTCGAGGAGGAGACTTGGGAGCCGGAGGTGAAGATGAAGGCCAAGTTTCCGAAGTGGTTCGAGAAGCAAGCGGAGGTTTGAGTTCTTTCTTTCGCTGGTGTTGGTTTTGTAGTAGCATGTGGCTACAGTTGTTGTATTTTCGTTTTGTTGTAACGATTGTACGTTTTGGAGATTAACCTAGTGGGGGTTACAGCGTTGTTGAGTATTCCAGTGGGGAAACGTCATGGTGAACCATGGAGGCGTGTTGGTCGATAGATGCCTATGACGACACGCTGCAGAGTATTGCTCTCTAGGGACGGTGGGTTCCTGCATACTTGAGGGATAGTGGATCTCTCCAGGGGATAGTGGATTCCCTGCATGCACTCGAGGGGTAGTGGGCCTCTGGGGACGGTGGGTCTCCTACATGTACTTTGAGGGATAGTGGGTCTCTCCAGGGAATAGTGGATTCTCTGCACACTGTAGCTCAAAGGGTGACGATCCTGCGAGTAGGTGTGGTGTATATGTGTACGAGTCATGAGTATGAGTATAAGCAATAGCGTCTGAGCAGGTTGCAAGTGGGCGACCGAATGGCCATCGGGGATCGAGAGGGATCTCAGGTGGGTTGACCGGTGGGGTCATGTATATGGGTGGGATGGTAGGGTCTGGTCTAGGGTTAGTATTTGTGCTGGAACCTCGATTCGGGCAATTTCGGAGAGAAATGTAGCGTCCTGGTCGTGCATGTTCTTGTCTGATTGTTGCACGATCAGTTAGTCCTTTATACCGGGTCTACGGTGGGTCGGACATGTTCTTGTCTGATTGTTGTTCGATCGATCGGGCAGACTGGGCCGGGACTACAGCGATACATTGTGGTGTATCTCCGGGAAGGTTGGGTCGGGTTTCTGAGCTTAAGTGGTGACCTTAGCACGGATCTGAGTGGTTATTGGCTTGTGATTCGAGGACGAATCCTTGTCAGTGGGGGAGAATTGTAACACCCGTGATCCAAAAATAGGATTTTTGGTAGGGTGTCGATCGACACAAGGAAGTCTGTCGATCGACACGGGTGTTTTGACTTGCGAGGAGTCAGGCAGTGAAGGTTGTGTCGATCGACACAGTCTGTGTGTGTCGATCGACAGGGGGTTAAATCGAACCGAGTGTTGATTTGTTAATCGCGCGGTTTGGCGTCGGTTTAAGGAAACCCTAGGGGGATTCGTATATAAGCGTTTTGGTCGAGTTGGGGCCGCAGAAAAGGGATCAGAACGTGAGTTAAGAGAGAATTAGGGTCTTGAGAGGATTTGAGAGCAACAAGGGGATTAGGGTGGATTTTTCCTTGGTTTCTCAATCCTAAAGTGTTGTTGTTGTGTTTGGGAGGTGCTAGAACGTGGAGAACTGTTGGATTGGCGGTTTTCCAGATCGAGTCAGAGGCTTTTGTGTTAGGTTTCTGGTGTTCTTCGTGTTCTTCATCCTCATTCTTTTGGAAATCAGGTGAGTGCGTGACCATAGGTTCTCGGATGTAGGAATGGATGGAATACGTTGATTTCTGTGTGTTTTGGTGTGGAATGGCTGTGGATTTGTGCTGGAAAGCGATCTGTAGGCCTGAGATTCGTTCCATGAGAGGATAGGTTCGATCTTAGGGTTCTGCAGGTCCGTGTCGATCGACAGGACTGTTGTCTGTCGATCGACAGAGGGACAGAATTGTCTGTCGATCGACACCTAGAGGTTGTGTCGATCGACAGAGATGCTGCTGTCCTGTTTTGTGCTGTTGATTGTCTATGCATTGTTGAGTGATAATCCTGGTATTTGGTGCATTCTTTCATTTGAGTATTTGACTTGTAGATGGGAGGACCGTCTCACTGGGTATTTATGATAATACTCACGCATCTCGTTTTGCCATGTGATGCAGGTAAAGAGAAAATGTGATCGTGGAATCGGGCAAGGAAGAGGAGATGATCCAGCGTCTCGGTTGATTGCGTTTATGTTGAATTGCTAGGATGTTAGCGAATGTTAGTGATTCTGGAATTGAGATTGAACTGGTCTAGTTATGGAATTGAATAATTGTTTGAATTGATTTATGCTGGTTATGTGCGATTTGCTAGTTTAACACGTTTGCTGCTAATTGTTGAGAATTAGTATTTATGGGAATACTAATTCGAGGTTTAAAAAAAAAAAAAAAAACGGGTCGGGTTGTTTCATCAACAATATAAATGAGAAAGCGCGCGATGTGATTAGTGAGGATCTTGAATCTCCGCTCTATGGATGAGTGTAGAGATATAAAATATTGGGCAGTAAGAGGCAATCAAGTCTGTATTATACTCGTTTGACGAACGAGAAGTTTTTGGACCAGAAGTCCAAACATTAAAAGTTTTTGGTCCAAGAGAATGAATGGACAAAATGACTTGGATTGCGCTTCAACATTTATATAAATAATCCTAGAGGGATTAATGATATCATTATTATGTTCTCGAGAACTCTACGCGACTGGAGTCCTGAAAAGTCATCGCAAGTAAATAGAAATGTTTTGGAATTCAAGACCATGGAAGGGCAATAGTATCCTCATGTATTCCAAAATTAAACACCTAGTGAAAGAGATGTTATACGAAAATCCTAAGAGAATTTAAATAAAGCTCACATCAAAACACTTCTAAAGGAAATGCCATTTGGTCGAGATGTACCAAACTTTTAAATGTTTTGTGAGTAACTTATAGTAATACCTCGGCTACAAATGATTTGGAGGTATACGATATGTTTTCAATAAGAAAAAAACCAAAATAGTGTTTAAGGAGAATATGAATAATTCGTAAGTACAATCGAGCGTTTAGAAGATTGTACATAAAAGAAAATTTGGGCCACAAGTCCAAATAGATCAAAAGTGATCTTCCATGTTAAAGGGGTGATCTAGAGGTTCAAGACCCCAGAGATTATATAAAGATCATACGAGTTTATTCATTAAGACTTTGTTTAGTGAATCTTCCAAAAGGAGATGTCACAATTTGAGATCAAAAATATTTCTCCGATCTCAAATTTAAGAGACTTTGCTAAAAGCATGAGTACTATATCTGATAATGCAAAGATCATTTTGAACTATGGTAGAGTCATGTTTTCAATCTCAAGAGGGATAAAGTTTGAGATAAGTGATGCATTTTTATTCTTCCGATTCATATAGAAACTTGTTGAGTTTCAAGGACATCCAGAGAAATGAATAGCATACTGAAAGTATGAATTGAATATCTTTGCATTACATCGAAGAATGATCACATTGGAAGAATTACCAATGACATCTTCCAGATTAATAAAAACGACGGAGTCCTATGTTACAGTAAATCAGAAGTTTACTAGTAAATTTAAAGTCTAGTATTACAGGATCAGTCATGATGAGAAGATTTGTCCAAAGTTTGAATAGCCACCCATTGAAAAAATTGAAAGATTTTTCAATCGGGAGAGTTTTCATGTAAGATATATTCTCAAAGAAAATTCATAATTCGGCCATTACTAGCCAAAGTTGGGAATGAATCTCCAGTATTCTTTTAAAGAATACATGGTGATATATGTGGATCTATTCATCCACTTTGCAGACCGTTTTGATACTTTATGGTATTAATTGAACATCTAGTAGATGGTCACATGTATGTCTATTGACAACATGAAATACGGCTTTCGCAAGATTCATTGCCTATTCATATGTTGAACATCCACTTCTCAATGTTCATACACTAAATGACATAGCTGAGAGTATGAATTATTGGAATGCATCTCTGGTAGATGATGCTTTTCGAGGGAGAGAATAATAATGATATGTGTGGCTGTACTCTTTTTCTCCGATCATGGTTTTTGTCATATTGGATTTTTCCATGGCAAAGTTTTTAACGAGGCAGCATAGAACACGCTAAAACTCCCAAAAGAGTGGAACATATATACGAAATGCATCTCATGAAAATATTGTTTCCTAGGAGTATTATTTGATGATGGACGTGGTTGTACTCTTTTTCTCCTTATCATGGTTTTTGTTCCACTGGGTTTTCCATGACAAGATTTTTAATGAGGCAACAAAGAACACGCAGAACTTCTAAGAAGAATGATATATATTTACGGAATGCATCTTGTGAAGATGATGTTTCCAGAAGGAGAAATATGATGACGAGCGTGGTTGTCCTCTTTTTCCCTTATCATGGTTTTTATCCCATTGGGTTTTCCATGACAAGGTTTTTAACGAGGCAGCATAGAACAAGTAAAAACTCCCAAAAAGAGTGGAACATATATACAGAATGAAAGATGTTGTTTCCTGGGAGAGTTATGTGATGATGGGTGTGGTTGTACTCTTTTTCTCCTTATCATGGTTTTTGTCCCACTGGGTTTTCCATGACAATGTTTTTAACGAGACAGCAAAGAACACACCAATGATAGACGTCTAAGAGAAATACTATAATCCCAATGATAAAGGTCTAACATATTCCAAACGATTTATCATACATTGATAAGTTCGTAACGAGACCGTGACAAGCAAGGAAGATTATCAAGATGAATCAATCTACGGAGCCTATTAAGAGACAAGACTTATTCGAAGGAGAGACTACGTCATCCACACGATTTATGAAGAAAGAAAGACAAAAGAGTTTTTAAGGAGAGTATGAATAACTCGTAAGTACAATCGAGCATTTAGAAGATTGTACGTAAAAAGAAGTTTGGGCCGGAAACCCAAATAGATAAAAAATGATCTTCTATGTGAACGGGTGGACTAGAAGTTCAATGATCCAAGAGATTATATGAAGCTCATACGAGTTTATTCACTAAGACTCTGTTCAGTGAATCTTCCAAAAAGAGATGTCACAATTTGAGATAAAAAAAAAAGTATTTTTCTGATCTCAAATTAAGAGATTATACTAAAAGCATGAGTACTATATTTGATAATGCAAAGATCATCGTGAATTCTAGAAGAGTCATGTTTTCAATCCCAAGAGGGATAAAGTTTGAAACAAATGATGATGCATTTATATTCTCCCAATTCATACAGAAACTTGTTGAGTTTCAGAAATCTCGTGAAAAATGGATATCATATGGAAAGTATGAAATAAGAATGACATAGAGTATGAATTATTGGAATGCATCCTTAGTAGATGCTTTTTCAGGGGGAGAATAATAATGATATGCGTGGCTGTACTCTTTTTCTCCTATCATGGTATTTGTCATATTGGATTTTTTCATGGCAAGGTTTTCAACGAGGCAGCATAGAACACGCAAAAACTTCCAAAAGAGTGGAACATATATACGATGCATCTCATGAAAATATTGTTTCCTGTGAGTGTTATTTGATGATGGGCGTGATTGTACTCTTTTTCTCCTTTTCATGGTTTTTTTTCCACTGGGTTTTCCATGACAAGATTTTTAATGAGGCAACAAAGAACACGTAGAACTTCTAAGAAGAATGATATATATTTACGGAATGCATCTTGTGAAGATGATGTTTCCAGAAGGAGAAATATGATGATGAGCGTGGCTGTAGTTTTTCATGACAAGGTTTTTAACGAGACAATAAAGAACACCCAAAACTTTTAAGAATAATAGTATATATTTACGGAATGCATCTTGTGAAGATGATGTTTCCAAGGGAGAAATATGATGATGATGAGTGTGGCTATACTTTTTTTTCTGATCAAGGTTTTTGTCCCACTGGGTTTTCCATGACGAGGTTTTTAACGAGACAGCAAAGAACACACCAATGATAGACGTCTAAGGGAAATACTATAATCCCAATGATAAAGGTCTATCATATTCCAAACGATTTATCATACATTGATAAGTTCAACGAGACCGTAACAAGCAAGGAAGATGATCAAGATGAATCAATCTACGGAGCCTATGAAGAGACAAGACTTATTCGAAGGGGAGACTACGTCATCCACACGATTTATGAAGAAAATATCATTTCCATCATTTTCAGGGGAAGACTGCACTCTTTTCCTTTTACCATGGTTTTATCACAATAGATTTTTCCATGAAAAAGTTTTTGACGAAACAATCCACAATACTTCATTATACATAGATAATTAAGGGGGAGTATTATGAATGGATAATTATCCACGTATTGTGAAGTGATAAACATCACTTGCTATATCCACTTAACCTTATCTATTTGTAATATTATATTAGTTATTTTATGGCTAAGTCTTACTTGGCCGACTTATGTCTCCTATATATAGGAGTATTACCCCATGTAGAAAAGATAGAATAATAACATCAGAAACACTCTTCTCTCTTGTTCTCGTTGATCTCTTTCTCTTTATTATATTTATATATACACACATATATAAAAGATTAAAACACACGTATATGTATAATAGCTAAACATATATATATATATATATGATATACATATATGTATGTTAGTTTATAGAGAAATTTCAAAAAATACCACTTTTCAAGTGGCACTTTACAAAAATGCCACATTTTTGAAATCTTTAAAAAAATGCCACTTTTTCAAAATTATTTTTTCTTTATATTATTTATGTTTGAGTTAATTATTTTCTATTAGAGTTTAGTTTTGAGTGTTTATGGGGTTTTAGGTGTCAAAACATTTTTTAGGGTTTAGAATTTTAAGATATATGCTTTATAAATCTATAATTAGTGGCATTTTTGTAAATAGATATTCTTAAATGGTATTCTTGCAAATGTGCACATAAAAAGTGACATTTTTGTAATTGTCCCTAGTTTATAACAAAAATCATTTTATCTCAATTTATTGCAAGATTACCTTTTTACAGGAATTGCTTGGTGGGCTATATTGGTGGGCTTCATCGCTTATTGGATTAGTAATTTCATCATCCTCGTCATCATCATTTCCATTATATCACCGTCAGAGGCACGTGAGATTTATTGAATAAGAAATAGGTGTAATATCAATTGGTCAAGCAAGGTCAAGCAGATTTCATTCGTCTAACCACAGCTTAATCAATTTGTGCCTGGACTTATTCAAGGAAGTTCTGTCCACTTATATTTTACATAATCACATATATTCTACTTGATATTTTTATATTTGTCAACAACATTTACTTGAAATTGAATATGGATGATGAGGCGATAACAAAAATAGTACAAATCACTAAACCAATAAAAAAGACAAATAATTACGTTTGGCGAAATAAAAAATCGTCGTATTCGAATAGTGACTGTAGACTGTTGAATGCTATAAATAATAATAAAAATATATATAAATAAAAATTCAACAAGAAAGGTTCAAAAAAGAAAAAGAAAAAAAAAACTTCAACAAGATATTCACAGATCGCGATAAACGTTCATACTTACAAATACAAGTGACATGAATTCTAAGTGATATATTTTATATTATCCTAAAAAAGGTACATAAATTAGGGAAAGGTTCAGAAAATAGATAGTTGTAAAAATGTACAAAAATAGATATAAAAAGAAAAAACTAATTGTTGCCAAAAGATTAAAAAATGTTTTTTATAAAACAATAGGAACTTAAAGTCGTCATGTATATGCTGTATAAAGAGCTGTAACGGAACATCTCTCATAAACCCCAAATTTTCTTCTTCTTCTCTCTCTGGTAAGTTTCCGACATCACAGAGACTCTCATGACACTATTCTTTTGACTTCACACCCTCTCTCCTTAAACGGTTTCAACACTTCCAAAAAACTACACATTTTGCCACTCCTCCGGCCAAAAAACAAAAAATGATCACATGGCACGACCTCTACACGGTTCTCACGGCAGTGATACCACTCTACGTAGCTATGATCCTCGCTTACGGCTCCGTACGTTGGTGGAAAATCTTCTCACCTGACCAATGCTCCGGTATAAACCGTTTCGTCGCCATTTTCGCTGTCCCTCTCCTCTCTTTCCACTTCATCTCCACCAACAATCCTTACTCCATGAATCTCCGTTTCATCGCCGCCGATACACTCCAAAAACTAATCATGCTCTCTCTTTTAACAATCTGGGCTAACTTCACTCGCTCCGGTAACCTCGAATGGAGCATCACAATCTTTTCTCTTTCAACACTTCCGAACACACTCGTGATGGGAATCCCTCTCTTGATTGCCATGTACGGCGAATACTCCGGCTCGCTTATGGTTCAGATCGTTGTTCTTCAGTGTATAATCTGGTACACTCTTCTTCTCTTTCTCTTCGAGTATCGTGGAGCTAAGATTCTGATCATGGAACAGTTCCCTGAGACTGGTGCTTCGATTGTTTCTTTCAAAGTCGAATCCGACGTCGTTTCGTTAGACGGTCATGATTTTCTCGAGACCGATGCTGAGATCGGACAAGATGGGAAGCTTCATGTTACTGTAAGGAAATCAAACGCTTCACGAAGATCTTTGTGTGGTGGTGGTGGTACGAATATGATGATGACGACTCCTCGTCCTTCGAATCTTAGTGGAGCTGAGATTTACAGTCTTAACACAACTCCGAGAGGTTCTAATTTTAATCATTCAGATTTCTACTCGATGATGGGTTTTCCCGGTGGTCGTCTCTCGAATTTTGGTCCGGCGGATATGTATTCCGTTCAGTCTTCGAGAGGACCAACTCCGAGACCTTCTAATTTCGACGAGAATTGTGGTGCTTCTTCGCCTAGATTCGGGTATTACCCGGGTCAAACCGGGTCGTACCCGGCTCCCAACCCGGAATTTTCATCAAAAACCGGTGGCAAGAACCATACCGGTGGGAGGTCGAACAGTCATGATGCTAAGGAGCTTCATATGTTCGTGTGGGGATCAAACGGGTCACCCATTTCGGATCGGGCGGGTCTTCAAGTATTCGGTGGAGGAGCTGATATTAATGGAACCAATGAACAAGCTGGAAAATCCGACCAAGGGGCAAAAGAGATTCGAATGTTGGTCTCTGATCCGACGAACAGTGAATTTGGAGGCGAAGAAGAGTCGGAGAGAGTGAAGGAAGGAACAAACGGGTTACACAAGCTACGGTGTAACTCCACGGCGGAGCTAAACCCTAAAGAAGCCATCGAGACCGGACCGGGAAAACATATGCCGCCGGCGAGTGTGATGACGAGGTTGATACTGATCATGGTGTGGAGAAAACTGATTAGGAATCCAAACACTTACTCTAGTCTCATTGGTCTTATTTGGGCTCTCGTTGCTTTCAGGTAACTAAAATTCAAATTAAAATCAAATACTAAATTTATTATTGTTATGAGATTACTATATGATTGGTGATTGGATATTATGAATATGAAAGGTGGAATGTGGCAATGCCTAAAATCATACAACAATCAATCTCAATTTTATCTGACGCTGGTCTTGGTATGGCAATGTTCAGTTTGGGTAAGTCACATCATCTTTTTAACTCATTTTCGTACGGAAAATTGGGGTTGATGATTCGGATAATCGAAAATGGATTGGTAATATTTAGATTTTATCTTGGGTTGGTTCGTTACCGACATGTAGGGTCAATGATGCGACATGGTATTTATATAAAATGGTCGTGGTGGGAGGACATAGCTCGTGTTCTTGATTGTTGTCGTGGTCCCCATTTTTTAAGTGGAAGTTGATTGGAGTTAACATTTATTAGATTTAAGTTGTACATTTACATGTATGCTTCATTCATTTCTTGTTTTAGAGTGGAAACTAATTAAACTGATTGTAAAAAAAAAATGCTGAAGGATTGTTCATGGCATTGCAACCCAAATTAATCGCTTGCGGAAATTCCACGGCGACATTCGCAATGGCGGTGAGGTTTTTCACAGGACCAGCCGTGATGGCTGTTGCATCCATGGCTATTGGATTACGCGGAGATCTATTACGCGTGGCCATAGTTCAAGTAAATATATATCTATTCCATGTTGTTAAAACAATCTTTGCTAATATTCATTATGCTAAACTACTTAACGAATCTTGTTCTACCGTTTTATAGGCTGCGTTACCGCAAGGAATCGTACCATTTGTGTTTGCAAAGGAATACAATGTTCATCCCGCAATCTTGAGTACCGGGTTAGTACTTTATATTTGTTCGAAGAGTAAATCTTTTCGTCCATAAAATAAGATTACTAGTACAGTATTTGCTTTTTTAATCTTGTTGTTGACTGATATTGCAGGGTAATATTTGGAATGCTTATCGCACTACCCATCACGCTTGTTTACTACATTCTGCTCGGGTTATAAGCTCCAAGATTAGTGGAACAAAACTAGAGGATGTAATGTAACATAAGAGGTTTAGTAAATTTAGGGATCAAGATTTGATTTGAAGATCCAAAAGCCTTTTTCTTGTCTATATTTTTGTAGAGATCATTTGAGAAAGAAAGGGGTGACACAATGCGAGAGACAAGAGGAGCAAAACAAGGGCAACATGACAAAAAGCAACCAACAGAAGAAAAAGATTTTGCAATTTTTTCCTTTCGATGTGTTTTGAATTAGGTAGGTATTGGGCTGGTGTTAAAACGTCTCAATTTCTTTGTTACTATGTATCTTCTATTTTGGCGGAAAGTGTATTTTTCTCCTTATTTATCTCGTATACAATGTTCTCACAAAAGTAAAGATTGTTTTTTTTACCATATATAATCAATTTTTAATAAATAATAAAGAGTGATCCAGATTTTTATCACATGACTAATTTTTCAATTATGAGTTTAGTGGTTGAGTAAGTCATCCACCGAATTTTTTAATAAAAAAAAAACATATGAATAGGTGGTATAGTACACCACTTGACAAACCTCTAGGTTACCATTTAGATTGGTTTGAATTGTCACAATGAGACTTGTAGTTGGTGACGGTGTGGGAAGAAATGGGTTTGGCGCTTTTGCACTCAAACCTCTTTGTGTCAAGCCGTCTGATGTAATTGCCAGTCACATAAAAACATAGAAAATGTAAATCAACAAACATAAAAGTCATTTAAAAGTCAAAAGCAAAAAATAAAGCTTATTAAAGTGAAAAAGCTTGTCTTCCTTTCACTTATGTTTTTGTAAACTGCTTTACTGCTTTTATTGTTTTTGATTATTTTCTTTCCGTATTTTTGGGTATGTTCTCAAATATAGGAAAACGATTGAAAGTGACCCAGTTTTTGGGTAATGTTAGATTGTATTATTTTATATTCATATGTTAAGTAGAGTTTCCGACAATTACTCCTTATTTTGGGGTGGAGAAAGACGAATTTTTTAATATTTATCTTGATTTTCCGACTAATTTCTATAAGATAAGTGTAACTATGATAGTGTATTTATCAAACTTTTCAATATTTCGATGGAGTAAATGATACAGTGGCATATAGTAGCGATATAATTTTTTTTTTTTTGAATAACTAAGTCTGTATCTAGGTTCATTATGGTTCTGTCTCAAGAGACATTCAAACCAGCAATATTTAGATTTTACCTGAAATCTATACCAGTTAAGCTATTGGACACCATGGAAAACGAATTTACACTTCGTTCCAATTTTTTTTTATCAAACTAGGACATCATCACTTCGTATAAAAGTAGTTTCTTTGAATTCTATTTAGTTAATACTATATTGTGAAGAAAGTAAAGACTTTTAACATATAACAAATTTGCACATATAATTGGTTCAGCCCTATATAAGAATATAAATAAAGTTTAAATATTGGTTGGTGAGTGAACGTTGGGTTCAGAAAATATGTAACCAATTTATAGATCCATTCAATTGAATGTCGAAGTAGAAGGGAACATACTCAATGCTCATCTTTTCCTTCTAGAAAAAATCGAAAAAGTCTTCCAACACATAATCTACAATCACGGATTAAACAGGCCATTGAAAAGGTAACTAATTTGGTTAATCATCGAGATTAGCAAATTTCGTAATCAATAATAGACTTAAAAGAGTCGCAATCTTAAGACCAACATGCCTCGCACAAAAACTGTAATGAACTCCATGCACCTCAATCAATTCAATACGACGTATGCATTATTATTATTATTATTATTATTATTATTATTATTATTATTATTATTATTATTATTATTATTATTATTATTATTATTATTATTTTTATTTTTTCTTTCTAAACAATACGACGTATGCATGATATTTTATTTCTTGTTAGTTAATAATTATTATCGAAAACACTTACAGAATCATAAATATAGAAATTTTAAGAAATGCCATTTTTAAAATATTACTTTTTAAAAATGCCACATTTTCAAAAATTTTGAAAAATGCTACTTTTTCAAAATTATTTATTCATTAGATTATTTATATTTGGGTTAACTATGTTGTATTAGAATTTAGTTTTGAAGGTTTATGGTTTGTTAAGGGTCAAAATATTTTAAGGGTTTAGAATTTTATAATTTAAGTTTTAAAAATTATTAATCACTGGTATTTTTGCAAATGAACAATCCAATATGACATTTTTGAAAAATGACACACCAAAAATGATATTTTTACAATTGTCCCAATATTTATCGATATAGTTGTCACATAGTTTACCTAATAATAAAAAGTTTATCATTTCACAAGTTTCGTATATACGTTGATCTTTTTTTAAGTTTTTCATTTTTAATACTAAGAAGTTCTAGGCAGGTACATCTCTTTACACTGGGGATCAGAACATTTTAGATGGTCTCCTCCCATGTGCTTCTTGAACTTTTTATAAATAATTTACCTGTTGAGTTCTTTGGTTTTTTCTGTTTAAGGTTTTGTTATTCCACATCATTTGATTTTGCAATGCAACAGATCATAGCCATACATAATGATAGGTGTTGAAGTTTGTGAGTGACTAGCATATGTACTTATGAGCAAATGGCTGCTTCTTACTTGTATTTCTTCTTCTTTTTATGTCTATTGCCTCTCTATTATCCTCTCGGCCCACTCCATCATCTCATGTGCTCTCTGTACCTAACCTATAGTCTATAGATCTTCCTCTCCTTGTCTCTTTGGCACACTGTCTTCAAATGGATTTTACCCCAAGTCATCTATACATTATACATGTTTCAAAAAAGGTTCACTATGTATTGATGTAACCATCATATCAATCGGGCTTTACACTCCCCTGATTCCTTCCTCAACTCTGAAACAGCCAACATGTTTCTTGGGGTGGACCGTGGACAGCACATACGATCCATACCCCTTTGATAATTAAAGCAAATAATTGAGAGGTGTTTGTATCTACTATTGATCGTGTGCATGCATTTGAAGTCAAGTAGTAACAAAGAAATGGACCCAAAAGAAGAAAGCAATGTTGTCGTTATTTTGTTAAATACTGATCCATTTCATTAGACTTCTTACCTGTCGAAAACTTTGTATGGATCACAAAGAGTGGCAAAAAAATATTTTTTTTTTCTTACGCTTTTTCAATTAAGGATGCCATTGCCTAGTGTCTACCTTTTCCCTTTTAAATTCAAAATTTTCAGATTTTGTATTTGAGTTTTTGTTTGAACAACAATTAGGGTTTCTTGCAAACATGAATTCCAACAAGAGCAATACTAATTAAGAGTAAAGTTTCAAAAAAAAAAAAAAACTAATTAAGAGAACAAAAGCGGATAGAACAGTAGATCTCAGTGAATAGCATAAGGAGAAGAGTTGAGTTTAAAAATTGAATTAAAAATGATTAGGATTGAGAGGGGAATGGTGGTGTCCTCGTGTGCGTAGTTTCGTTCTCTCGTGGTACAGCATCATAGTAATAATTGCTATTCTATAATATACATCATTTTAAGCTTTTCGACATCATTTTTAGCTTTCTTCTATTAGCAAAAAGGAGAAGATATAATATATTTCTTTTAAGAAAATACAGAAGATAAATGAGAGGTGATGGTGATTGGTGAGTGTCGGCGAAACCACGGACCAATGGTTCGAAGTGTCCGACAAGAGTGAATCATTGGTTAATTGGCACTTTCAAACTCCTTTCCGTGTTACAACATTTACACTCATGCCGACTCCATTCTTCGTCTCTTTGTCATTTCCCTTTCTTCATCTTTCATTTTTCTTTTAGAAAAAGAAAAATCATAGTAGAAAAAAATAACCGAACACATAATAGACTTATACCTATATGTTTCTTTCACATGGGTGTTATGATTCATTGAAGGGCCGGCCCAAAGGCTTTGTCAGCCTAAAGCCCAAACAAAATTTATGCCCACTAAGAAACATTAAAAAAAAAAAAAATACACACCCTACTACTCATACGAGCTAGGGAACTGAGCATATTTTCTTCAGTCATAACCACTGCACCATAGCACAATTTTTGTGAAAATGATGCCCCAAATTATATATATATTTGTTATGCCTAACACACCACCTTTATGGGCTTTACCCACACAAAAAGCTCCTAAAAATCGAACATATCTTTGACGCCTTTAGTTTAAAGGAAAACATTACAGTTTCTCACTCTAAAGTGTAGATTTGTTTTACTCACAACATATTATGCTTTGTATTTGATATTATAACATGAAATATGAATAATAAACAGACAATGTTAAATGTTACAACATAACAACCATATATAAATTGACAGTTATATTTTTTCACATGTAACTCAAACATAACTAATATGGGTTGCTCTTGCTCCGCGTAAATATTATCATATTGGATGCACTTGATTTAATATATAGAAAATCTTGACCACGCAAAAATAGTTTGGCGGTGATTAGATATCCGACAATGTTGTGTAACCCCGAATGTTAAGTAATGAAACAAATGTTGCAAAATTTTTTTTTTGACAATACCTATATACCACACGAATTTTCGATTTGTAAAATGGTGAACACCCTAATGCATGAGGCGAGCTAATGAGATACGTCAAACACCATTTTCGAAATTTTTTGAATATATATTTTTTTTTATCTAACATGCATGTTTGTTCTATAATGATATCTTCTAGAGAATTTGTCGTCCTGAATCTACCCTCCACTTATATAGTTCACACGGAAGATCGTGTTAGGATATATGTGATGTTGCTGAGTTGTGTCGATGGAAATTTTAATGTTATAGCACTTGAGACAGATGAAACCAGAGACATTGTGTCAGAATCATAGCTTCTACAGTGGTAGCTTAGACAGAGATTCTGAAGCTTGAAGACCATCAATGTGAAGTTAGCATTAGTTCTAAAACTCAGTAACAAAGAGAGAGATTGAAAGTGTAATTGTACTCAAGATAAAGATGCTGATTTATATCAATGTGTTACGAAGAAGCTAGTGCAGGAAGTGGCTCAAGGGATGTCTGAGTCACAGATTGAAGAGCTACTAGATTGAGGCAAGAAAGTGAAGTCACGTTTCTTGGTGTGGTGAAATCTTTGGACTCTTATTGGTAAGACCCAAAGAGAGGGAGGAGAGTCATATGGGCTTGAGTGATTAAGGAAAGCTACATGGGCTACTTCAGGCCCAAGCCTATGTGTACTGAGTGGATCAAGAAGAACTGTGTAACTCAGACATGTGTCATGGCATGTCTGCTGTAGACTTAGTAGCTTCTCATGTAAGATTAAATGCATGGGTCAAGTTGACTTCTAAGGAAAAAGCTTTACCGGTAAAAAAGATTAAGGGTTTGGGGTAAAGCTGCTGGTATATAAAGAAAGAGATGTGGTCAAAATAGGTTGACACATCTAGAGCTTTATTGAAAGTTGTGTGTGTGATGTTATTCTGCCAACCAGATAGAGAGATCTGCTGGTGTGTTCGTTGCAGAGCTACACTTGCTAGAGATGGCTCATAGGGGTAGCATATGCTTGTGAAGAAACACACATGTTGTGTGTCGCTTGTCTCACCAGAGAAGACGGAAAAGTTCTGAGTTTGGTGATTGGGTTGTAGAGCTACACTTGCCAGGAAGGCTCAGAGTGGTAGTGTTTGTTTGTGGTTATGTACAGTGTTGCTCCACCGGAGAAGACGAAAAATTTATGAGTTTTGTGCTTGGGTTGCAAAGCTACACTTGCCAAGACGGCTCAGAGTGGTAGTGTCTGTTTGTGGTTGTACATAGGTTGTGTGCAGTGTTGCTCCACCAGAGAAGGCGAAAAAGTTCTGAGTCTGGTGATTTATGTAGCAGAACTCCACTAGTCGGAAAAGACAAGAGTGGTAGTGTCAATCATTGTAAATCTAGAAAATAGTGGTGGATGCCATATAGCAATTGTAGGTTGCAGATTTTTCTAGTGAATGAATTCTGAACAAGGTCCCAGGGATGTAGAGAAATCGAACCCTGTTAACAAATGTATTTGTCTCATTTACTTTATGCTCTTCTAATTCAATATGTTGTTGCATCACTCATTCATATAGATCAAGCACAAAAATATGGGGCTTTTAGATAGAATAGTGGACAACGTACCCGCCTCACAAAGTCTTAATCGGGTATCCAAACAAAGTTAAAATAAAATTTATTGCTATTACCTCAAATACCTTACAACAACAATTTCATGCTG
Source organism: Arabis hirsuta (assembly GCA_964056655.1). Lineage (NCBI taxonomy): Eukaryota > Viridiplantae > Streptophyta > Magnoliopsida > Brassicales > Brassicaceae > Arabis > Arabis hirsuta. Next base: position 14,628,752 of record OZ053307.1, read on the forward strand.
GTTGCCTCAATTCTTTCGTTTTACTCGGATGTCAAGAGTCTTCAACATCCTGTCTATATCTCAACGCATTATGATCGTTTTTATTGTGGTATACTTTTATTTATTTTCAATGGTTATATGCTAAAGAATAAATGTAAAATGGGAATAACTAAAATTCTGCACCAATAATATAATTGAGCATACTATGTCAAATGGAAATCGATCTCTGATTTCATATTGTATTTGTCTCCTTTTCTACCTAACATTATCTTTTGGTTTCCTTCATTTTCGTTCACATATCACTTATATATATATTTGATACATTCAACGCTACACTTCACTGGCTTTGATTGACAATGGATGTTGAACCTTATTTAAAGTTTAATTTTGGCTAAACTTTTCAATATATTGGCCTGTAGACTCTCAAACGGGCAACAAAAGAAGATTATAGAGAAAATAATGTGTGTGCTATTAACATCACCAATTTCGTTTTTTGTACAGAGGCAGAGGGTCTATTTCTCTTTCGGCCCACAACTATTTTTTCTTACATGAATTATTTTTTTTTTAAGTTATCTTATTTTTAGAATCTACCAATTTTTCCTAGCTACATTAGATCATATCAATATTTTAAAAACCATGTTTCTGGTCACTTATGTTATTGAAAAGTGAATGGGTATAGAAGAGACTATCACCAAGGATTGAGCTAATCTAAAAGCACTTTTATTGGGAAAATCTCACATCCCATAGTCTCTCAAATTTACAAATAATTTTAGTAAATGCAGAGATTAGTATAGACATCTATCTTTCCATTGTTACATGCTATCAACCATGAATTTTAGAACCACTTATTGTTTATCTAGAACAAATTATTTTCTTTCTATATCTCTATATGTTTCTTTCTCGATGACCTAGATCGAGGTAGAGTATCAATGGGTTCAAAATAATCTCAACATAGATTAATATGAACACCTATCTTTCCATTGTTACATGCTCTCAACCATGAATTTTAGAACCACTTATAGTTTATGTAGAACAAGTTATGATGAAATTTGTTTTAAGTTTGTTTAACTGTTTTTGAAATTTGGATTTTTTGCGTCAAACAGTGAAAGTGATTTTGATCATGAAGATCTAGTAGAGAGATTTGAGAACGAAATTGAAGAATGTGTAGCTCAGATTATGGATGAACTTCCTATTCCTCATGATGTCTATTCGGATAGCGAAAGTTATTCTGATAATGAAGATATGCTTGTTGATGGGAGAGAGCGTAATCGTTTAAGACGAGGTGATGGGGAGATTAGCCTATGGACAAGTCTCCTATAGTGGATTGCTTTTAAAGAGGATGTACTGAACTATCCATTACAACATTGCAAAAGTAAAGCTAAAAAGACTACTAAGTTCGCCCTAAAGAGTTTTGTCTCTGGATCAAGACCTAAGGCGACATTTCATCTTCAAGCTCCGATCATGGAATTGATCTCCTCCGCCGGACTTGTCTTTTGAGAAGCCATGCTTCTCATTCTCGGGATCTCAGTTGGGCTTACCCGAAGAACCATCTCACCATGGGGTGATATTCTTGTGCAAGCTCGAAGACCGCGACTCTCGTCTTGTTCTCTCCCTCTGTTGACTGGGCCAACACCACCGGTGAGGCCTCTCTCTCTCAAAATCAAAGCTTGCCCTCACAGTGTGAAGATGAAGAGTCCAGCTTCGACCTCCCATCATCCAGAGCCACTAGATCTGTTTCCTCCGGCACTGTAGGAGCCTTCACCACCGCCAAAGCTGCCCACTCCTCCCGACCCTCCACCGGTTCAGATTTTTCCAATCCTTGCTTTTTTCCACCATCCGCCGTACTCCAAATCAACCGGCGTGAGTTATCTTTTGTCGGATATGCTTTATCCCTTTAGACTGATATATTGGTATGATAATTGGTCCTCTATTGGACGTTTGATCGATGTCATGGGTCCAGTTTATCTTTCAATGTCATGAAAGATAAGAATGATAAGAAACAATCCCTTTAGACATATACAATTCACTGAAACGAAATTTTGGAGCATTAGTTGACCGCTTTAACTTTCATACCATACTGAGTTTCAACCATAGAAAGAAAAGCAGGAAACACAGTCAAAACTTCATTCTTTGTCTTTAACAAGTAAACCCAAGTAGCCCTTGAATGATCATCCACAATTGTCAAAAATTATATATAATCATCAACAGTAGCTACTGAGAAGGGTCCTCAAATAGCACTATGTAGAAGATCAAAGATGTCTTTACAAATATTGTTCTGATATGGAAATGAAAGCTTCTTTTGTTTTCCCATATGACAAACATGACAGTAATCAGATTGCTTATTCTTGTGTTTAGAAACCCCTAATACATCAGAGATAGGATCAAAACGAGTAAAAGAAGTATGGCCAAGTCGTATGTGCCAAACACCAATGTCCACCACTGCATTCACTTGAAATTTCGGAATATCTATACAGGTTTGCTATCCTTTTACCCTTCCCAGTCATTAACTCTTTGGTAATTTCCTGAATTACAAAAGAAAAAACATCAAAGATAACTCGAAAAGGTAGAGCAGATGTCAAAGAACTGATACTGATAAGGTTTGTAGGGGTCGGAATTCTCCATTATAAGACCGATATTACGACGAGATAAACTCTGCAGCGTCCTGACGATATCGGATCATGTCTACAAGGGTCCAGTCTTGTAGATCCAAAAAGGATATTATACTCATAATCAAAATGAGCTTATTGAAATTATGGGCCTAAATTAGATATATTGCTTAATGGGCCAATCCCATTTTATAAGTTGCCCATTTACTTAAACACTATATATATCTCATTGTACTCACCCAAAAAAGGGGGTTGAGAACTTTTGGCAGATAAACTCTCTTGTAATCACAGCTTAACATAAACATCAATAAAGAATTCTTAATATCAGTCTTTGTTCTAAGTTAGTCCGCGACATAGAAATCTCTAATCCCCAAACACCCTTGACAAATTTAACTGTGTAGATCCGACTCCCATAATTTGGCACCGTCTAAGGGGAACAGAGACTTTCTGACACAAAAGAATCGCTTTGCACATTTGACAAGAGAAGATAACCAACAACGTCAACTGTAGTGGCAACAACAGCGATGACTCTTCGGCATCGCGGCGAGGCAACACTGTTGCCACGGGTAGACAGGCAGGCAGCGACGCTACCGACATCACCGCGATAAATCTGGCAGCCTTTAATGAACTAAAAGACCTGATGAAGATATTGATCGAGAGGTCAGCTGTTCATGAAGACAAGCTGAAGGTTCTTACAACGGTAACCAAGACCTGCAAGAAAACGACCAAGATTAGCAGATCACGTCAGTCAGTCAGGCGGCTCAAGCCGCACACCCTCAGCTTCTCAACACCGTGAACTTAGCGAAGAACCCAGGGCGATCTACCACCGCCGCCGCCGCTGCAGACAATGATCCCAACTCCAGAACAGGCCAACAGAGCGACGGGCACAAGACCAGCTACTTCAGGAGGGATCGCGCTGGAGCACCATGCTACTTCAGGAGGGTTGGTGCGGACGGTCGGCATGAGCGACAACCCCCGCAGGACACGTACCTCAGGAAATCGCAGCGTATTTGCAGGGAAAGATCGATTTCGGACTCGTCGGAACGAAGTGGATAACGAGCGCGACCAAGACCTCGCCGACGTAGAAAGAGGTCTCTACTTGACCAAGCAGTTCGAACGCGAAGAGGAGCGCAAGGCCTTGATCCAAACTCAAAACGATAAGATGGCCAAGATGCAAGCACAGTTGAAGTGCGCCTCCTCCGACTTTAGAGCTACGCAGTCCCAGATGCACCGAGTCAACGGCAAGGCACCCAAAATTGATCGTGTGCTCGAGGAAGCGCAGAACACACCATTCACGGAACGTAACTCTAGGGTGAAATTCTTTGCTCCTGGAAGAATCAAGATGCATTCCTACGAAGGAAATACCTATCCAAAAGATCACCTTATGGCACTGTAGCCATGAGAAGAGCTAACTTCAGAGAAGAAGAAAGGGATATCAGTTACTGCAAGCTGTTCATGGAACACCTCAAGGGACCTTCCCTCCAATGGTTCTACAAGCTAAAATTTCGATTGATGACTTCAACTAGCTCTCTGAAATATTCGTGAAACACTACGACATATTCATGGAACGAAAAATCTTTGACTATGATCTATGGACTATACGACAAGGAGAGCATGGGAGTCTACGAACCTTCATGAGAAGGTTTAAAGCAGTATTGTCCAAAGTGGAAGGTTTGAGCAACACCTTTGCACTAGAGACTTTGAGGAGAGCACTATGGAATCATTCTCCTTTTCGTGAAAAGATGACTGTAAACGAGCCTGCAACCATACAAGACGCCCTCCATCGCTCTACAAACTTTGCTAAAAGCGAAGAGGAAGTCCGCTCACTTTCTCAGAAGTTGGGAAAATCCAAGCAGACAAGCGATCCACCGAAGACCACAAATCCTCCTGCTGCAAAAAGAAACAACAATGGTTTCGGCTCCGTCCAACACGAAAGAGGATTCAGAAGAGCTCATAATTATCATATCGAGTCGCCAGGATACGGTCGTGTTCGAGGTCGAGGTCGAGGTCGAGGTCGAGGTCGAGGTCGAGGTCAAGGTCGCGAGGGAGGCTCCTGGAATAATACATGGACAAGAGACCATAACACTTACAACGAAATGGCTTTCTACGAGTTCCATCAAACCGTTGGGCACTCTATTGCGAAGTGCCGTATTGTGGGACTCAGATTCGCCGCTGGCACTCCCAAAGATGACATTAGTATTAAGGATCTTGAGACTGATGTCAACACCGATAAGCCTGATCAAACATACGACGATAACCCAAAGCGTGGGAGAGGAAACAACGACAAACCACCACCGTACAAACCCTGACAGTGAATAAACTAAGTTACTTCCAACAATCTAACGATTTACGGGGTGACTTAATCCCTTAAAAGGATATGTAGGCAACTCATCTTCAGATGGGTTCAGTTGTCTCCTCCTTAAAAAGGGGGAGGAGTGGGTACGTATACTCGTATACTCCCATTTTCTGAAATAAATGCTAGATTAACAAATGATTACTTCTCGCTTGCATCTCATTTACGTCCATCACGGATTACTTAAATCTTAACTCAATCAGACTCTATCACCGTCGCTGCTAGCCACAGCGACAAACTTGTTTCATCATCCATACTTTTACATCACGAACTTGTTTCATCATCCATACTTTTACATCCACCAAGGGTTAAGCGTGCTATATAAATTGGTAATCACTATGGGAGCGACCGTGTCGTTGTAATACATGGTCACAAATCGAAGTGATTGCCCCAAAACCCAGCAAACTTTGCTGGTATCATCGCAAAATGTTCATTATAGGAGCAGCCGCGTCGTTGTATTACACGCTCGTAAACCAAAATGTTCATTTAAAAACCCAACAAACAAATCGTTGGTCTCTACGCGATAACGTATTTATTATAGGAGCGGCTGTGTCAATGTAGTACATGGTCGTAAACCGAAATGATCATCAGAAAACCTAACAACTTAATCATTGGTCTTTACACAATAACGTGTTCTTTGTACGAGCAGCCGTGTCGATGTAATACATGGTCGTAAACCGAAATGATCATCAGAAAATCCAATAACTTAATCGTTGGTCGTTAAACAATAACGTGTTCGTTCGCGGAGCGGGCATGTCAACGTAGATTTGCCCGTAAACCAAGATGATCATCTAAAGATCCAACAATCTAATCGTTGTCATTATGCAATAACATATTCATTCGTGGAGCGGGCGCCTCGACGAAGGCTCGCCCGTAAACCAAGAAGTTCATCAGAAAATCCAACAACTTAATCGTTGATAATTATGCAATCACGTTTTTATTCATAGAGCGGGCGCGTCGAGGAAGGCTCGCCCGTAAACCAAGAAGTTCATCAGAAAATCCAACAACTTAATCGTTGGTCATTACGCGATAACGTGGTTGTTCCCAGAGCGGGTGCATCGACGCAGATTCCCCATAAACTGAAATGATCATCATAAAATCCAGCTAACTTATCGCTGGTCCCAACAACAATATAGTCGATCTTTGGAAATGAACCAATCAACGACAGCCTGCCTTAAAACCATGACAAACATTGTCTGGCCCGAATTAGTAGTCTTAAAATGATAACGTAGTTGGAGAAGGCTTGTCGATGACGACTCGCCGGTAAACCACATTTGCATCAAAGTCAATAAATATAAACAAGTCATCGGCTTGTCAAGTAACCAGTCAGGCTCATCAGCGAATCAGCGTCATGGGCTAAAGATTTAACAACAAAAAGATTCACCGAAAGACAAGAACAAGAATAATGAAAGCTGTTTTCATAAATATCATCTCAAAAGACAATGATAAATCTGAACAAATGAATAAACTGCCAGGCTGAATCAAATACTAAGTCTAAAATCAAAAGTATGGCAAAATACTAAAACAACAAAAAACTAAGACGCGGTCTACTCAACGTCGTCGACAATTTCAACGGCTTCCTCAAGATGAACCACGGCCGCAAAGTTTGACAAATCTTCATCGCTTGACGAATCAGAAGAGCTTGAACCTGAGTCAGCATCCGACTCAACGGCATTAGCATCCAATTCTTCAACGCGATCATTTATCGCGCTAGTAGGCGAATCCTTAAGGATCACTTCAAGTTTGCTCACATGCTCAGCAAACACCTTATCTGCAAGCGATAGGCCCGCCTCCTGCTTCTTAAGGTCAACAAGCTCTTCACCAAGATCAGGTGAAGAAAATTTACGAACTCAATGTTACTCCAAACATCAACAAGATCAATTATGTCAAACCTCAGCTAGCCGTTGATTATTTTGATCTTCTCTGTAGCGCGATCGAACTTTGCCTCGTACTTCACCGCTAGCTCGTGCTTCGTTTCTTCAACAGCCCGCCACATAGTCACATCTTGAAGTTTGGCGGAAACATCTAGGCGGTTGGTTAGGTCTGCAACTTCTTACTTTAGGCGCTTCTTCTCGGCTTTTAATTCTATAAACATCCCATCCATCTCGTGATGCCTATCTTTGATCTCCATTACGGTGGCTTCGAGATCAGTGTCGCGGTCTTCGGCACTCCTTTTTATTTATTAAAGTCACTATAAGCCTCACGAACATTAGCAAGCTGACAAGTTCTCGAAGGAGCAGTCACGTAGTTAATGGCGAGCTTGTTAAGCGAAAAAAAGAACTACCAAACAAAGAGACGGATCACGGAAAACAAGTTAGAAGATCATAAAGAGGAAAATGGAAAATCGTTATTCTACATGAGTCATCACAAAGTCATACCGTTATGCAATGAAAAGCCATGCTTGAGACACTCTTGCGTTAGACTCTGTCCTAGCCTCGGCAGCTCTCTTCTCATGAGCAGACGGTTTTTTCGCATTGTCTGACATCTCTGGTGATGAATTCAACGAAGTAATTCCAAAGCTACAAACAAGTAACTCAATTTGCCTCTTCGCTGATGATCGAAGTCAGTTTTGCTCCGGAAAGGTCGCCTTGTTACCGAGTCATCGAGTCACTGAGCAACTGAGTCACCAAAAAAGAAAATTGAGACCGAGTTGACTCAGTGACCGAGTCAACTCGGAACGAGTCAACTCAGTGAGTCAACTCGCCCGAGACAACTCAGTGAGTCAACTCGCCAGGTCTTGAATCACCATCTTCTTCCTCTGATATCTCCTCGTCTCACTGTCGCCTTGCCTCACCTCGCCTTACCGTCGCCCCGCCTCGCTTCACCTCGCTGTCGATTCGCCGAGAAGCCCGATGACCCAATGTCCCTCTTTGTCGATCGGAACTTCTCTCCACGTCGATCGGAGTTTCTCTCCACGTCGCGACATGAACTCCTCCGCCTCGATCGAAGACTGCCCAGATTTGTTGTGAGACGACAACACGCGAACCTCGGCTCTCTCTCTTCACCGTCGACTCGCCGAGAAGCCCGATGACACCACGTCTCACCGGCGGACGCTGTCTCTTCTCCACCATGAAATATCGATCAAAAATCTCACGGACCTCGCAAACCAAGACTCGTTCACCTCGTTGGAAGTCGCGAACCAAGACTCGTTTACCTCGTTGGAAGTCGCGAACTAAGTCTCGATCATCATCTCTTCGAAAGTCACGTCGCCAATCTCTATACTCGATCTCCGATGGTGTTGCCATCGCGATTGAAGCTTAATCAACGAGCCGAACCATCCCGAACCGTTGTTGTCGCCTCAAACCACCGTCGTGTCTCTGCATAGAACCGACCGAATCTCTCTCACCACGAACTGCTGCTCCGTCACGATTACCTCACCGAGAAGATTCATCGGATCACTCTGTTCCACCTCGACGCGAACGGGTTACGGCTCCAGAACCGACGGTGGAAGCCTTCGCCGGAGGTCAAGGAGGCTAGGGTGGTTGACCGGAGGGACGAGGAGAGAGGATTTTTTACCTTTTGATTAGAGAAAAAGTGAATCCGTAAAGAATAACGATACGGCAGCAGACTTATTTATACCTGGAGGATTTCCTAAAATCAATTTATTTTTTTGGAAAATTTCCAGAAGGCCTCAAGGCCCACTAACGCAACAATACCATCAACTCCATAAATCTTCCAAGTAAAGAAAAAGAAAGCAAGTCCAGGAAAACACGCAGACATCGACACAATCTAGAATAACGTAAACTTCCCGAGTTTAATGACAAGACGTCCACGCTTGGTAATTTCGCAGTCCAACATATCGATCTCAGACTTCGATACTACCAAGCTGGGGGCTAACTGTAGGGGTCGATTTTCTCCCCTATGAGATCGATATAACGATGAGATCAACTCTGCAGCGTCCTAACGAAATCGGATCATGTATATAAGGGTCCAGTCTGAATCTAGGCCCAAAATGACATTAGACCCATAATCAAAATGGGCTTAATGAAATTATGGGCCTAAATTATATATATTGCTTAATGGGCCAAACCCATTTTATTAGTTGCCCATTTACTTAAACACTATATATATATCATTGTACTCACCCAAAAAAAGGATTGAGAACTTTTGGCAGAGAAACTTAATCCCCAAACACTATATTCTCAGTCTTTGTTCTAAGTGAGTCCGCGACATAGAAATCTCTAATCCCCAAACACCCTTGACAAATTTAACTGTGCAGATCCGACTCTCACAAAGTTCAGGCAAAATTCAGGAATAAACAAGACATTTTGGAGAGTAATGTCCTTATTTATTCGAATCTCTCCAACTCCACTAATCTTGACCATTGGACCAGTAGGAAGATTGACTGAACTATCAACATAAGTGTTCAAAGAGGTGAAAAGAGATCTATCACACGAGACATGATGCGTAGCACCAGAATCTAACACCCATGAACACTTGGACAAAATACTATTGGAAACAGTCAAGATACCTACAAACTTGAATGTAGAGGAAGAGAAATCAATACTAGAAGGAGCATGAGTAGGGGAAGAAGAAGGAATAGGGAGAAAAGACTGAGATATACTACCTACAGTAGGGGAACTCAAATTCTACAAGTGAGAGCTGACGAACGCAATGAAATGTTGAATTTGATTTGGTGTCAAGTTACTAACCAAGGATTCCAAACTAGCCTGCTGAGTATTAGAAGAAGTGAGAGCCACCTGAGCAGTCACAGGAAGATAAGCCTGTGCAGGGAAATGTTGAGACTTTTGAAACGATTTGCTCTTTGTTGAGAATCCAGGAGGAAAACCATGCTTTCTATAACATCTTTTAGCAATATGTCCAACCTTATGACAAAAGGAACAGATGGGTCGACCTTTGTTTGGACCATTCTGAACATAGCAAGTCAAAGAAGGAATGCTTTCAATAGGAGTAGCAGCAGAAACCTGAAAAACAGTAGCAGGAACAGAAGCAGAGAAACCTTTTTGACTATCATCATGATCTAAGATTTTGTAGACTTCAACCAGAGAAGGTAGAGCTTTCTTAGCAATGATCTGGCGACAAATCATTGCATAAGATTCATTAAGACCAGCTAAGCAGCTAAGAACTTCACTATCTTAGCTGTTTCAGCCTTAAGTTGCATAGTGGCTTCCTTTCCATAAGTACAAGGAACTTCTGGTTCATCAGAATTCTCTAACTGATCCAACGTTTTAAGTTGAGTATAGTAATCAGAAAGAAACATAGAACCCTGACGTAAATCTTGTATTTGTTGAGTAAGAAGAATTGTGCGTGGAAGATTAGTCATATGAAAACGACTATAGAGATCACGCCATATATCAAGAGCATCATTCATACGCAATATACTACGGTAAATCTGTGGAAAAACCGAGTTCAACAACCATGATTTAACCATACTATTGCATCTAGACCAGAGACGAAATTGAGGATCTGATTCCAAATGTCTAGGGAGAGATCCATCAATAAACCCATTCTTATTCTTAGCATCAAAGGCAATCATCATCGCAGCATGCCAATCATCATAATTCGTACCATCAAGACGACCTGGATGATATGCGTTGTGCATATATAACATAAATTGAGTCGGATCGGAGTAAATCAGCACTGCAACGGCTCGCGAAGCATCAGGAACGACAGATTGTTCACCAGAAAGACCATTCGGAGGAGAAGTTGCAGCTTGTGCCAATTTTTGAAGAGGAGTAACATCGGATCGAGTGGAAACTCAAGTCCGAGTTGATCGTCGCAGAATATTCCTCAAAGACACCATTTCGTATGAAGTCGGATGATCGGGAAATGAAATTGAGCTCATAAATGGTGAAATCAAAGAGAAACAAAGAGAACTAGAGCTGGGATGGCTCTGATTCCATATTACGAACTGAGATTTGAATGAGAAGATGGAGAAGATAAAGTTTGTTGTGAATAGATTTTTTTTCTCATTAAAGAAAAGAATAATACACTGTACACTTAGCTTATATACTGATATGTACATCTAACTAACAGCTAACCAATACAATCTACTAAACCAATGTCTATACAATAAAACCGGAATTAACACATTCAATAAAAGGATAAAATTTATAGCATTTCAAAGTCGTTGATAGTTTTGTTCCAACACTTTTTTCAGATGTCCGTATAACGGTGGAAGTAAAGACATGTGATGACTTTCTACATGGTATGTCTGATTCTTATGGAGATAGTTAATGGGTCATGTTAATATGGGTCTATATTTTTTTTTTGCTAAAATAATATGGGTCTATATTCTTTGACCAATTTACATATGTGATTAGAAAACTGAAAATTGTTATATTTCAAGTATATGATGTCGAAGAGGAAATTAAGGCTTAGGTGGATTAATAGTTATTCATACACAAAACATACAGATTCTAAAGATGGGTGTTTAGGAAGTTAAAGTAGCAATTGCCTTTAAATGCATAATATATGAGAACGCTAGACAAAGCAAAATTTGATTTATTTAGTTTCGATTATGGTTTAGTTTGTGAATTGACTTCGATTGTACTGAAAAGAAGAAGAAGAAGAAGAGTAAGATTGATTGAGATTGAGCACACTTTCCTTTGTTTTTCCTTACTACTACGCTTCCCTTTCTTCTCTTTTATGAAAAAAATTCACATTCAATTTTAAAACATTAAAAACAGAGGTAAGGGATTCCAATTAAATTAATGAATCCATCCAAATTCTGCCATTTGATAACTCTCAGTGCTCCATTTGTTTATCATTTGTGTAAACGTTTTTCTTACGGAGACTAAATACTTAAGGAATAACAAAAAACAGTAGAAGATAATTGTTTTAAGTTATGTAATAAAAACTCCTTCCAACAATTGAGAGACGTGAAGCTTATTTCTAGTTCTCTACAAATAAGACAACCATAAACTTATGTTTTCAAAGACAAAGAAATGAGTTATAAGACACAACGAAGTCTAAGGTAACTATCCTTCTCATTTCTGATCACTTTCATTTGTTGTACTTGTTGCATTTTGGTAATTAATTATCTTTCTCAGGTTATTTCTCTGTTATTATTGTAACAAGAAACCAAGAGGTTCATCTGATTTTGGATTGTGTTTGTTTCTTTCTCGAATTCTTTGAACGTCTCTTTCTTCTTTTTGGTTTTTCAGAATATTGTTTCTACTTGTTTGGCTTTGGAATGTTATTTGAACATCTTTTTATTTGGAATTTGGATGGTCTTCTACTGGATTGTTTATGTTTGATTGGAATGAGTTGCAATTTGTAGTTTGTATTTGTGTGTACCAGGTTTAGAGACTTGTCCCGAATTGCAGGTTTCATTCAGATATTTCGGTTTAATCGGGTATTTCAAAACCGAAATAACCGAATAAAATCCAAACTCGAGCAAAATTCGGTTATTTTCGGTTTTGAAACCCGAACCCGACCCGAACCCGAAAAGAACTGTCCCGAACCGACCCGAAAATTCGTAAAACCCGAATGGATATTATATTTATATACCCGAAAATCCGATATCCAAACTATCCGACCCGATACCTAAATTATCCGACCCGATACCCGAATCTCCATGCCTAAGTGAGAAAGAAAGAGAAGAGTCTTACATAGTGAAAATCATATTTAAGCAAATGATCTAAATATGGGATATATACGACCAACGACTAATTCTTGTAGCCGCGGGCGAAGTCACATCACATGTAACTGCCACACTATGGTCTCTTACCATAAACGACATATTTCTTATTAATCAATGTTGTCACATGCTTCGGACTTCAAGTTTTTCTGTTTCATTACTTCTTCTCCAAAATAGAAAACTATTCTTTATGAAATTATTTGTTTTCATCTTGTTTACAAACGTCTATGCAAACGACATGGTAGATATATATGTGGATAACATTAAAGTAATAAAGTCATATAACATTGATATAACTTTAACGTAATTTCTTTTTCAAAAAAGGAATAAAAAAACTTTAACGGAATTTTTTTATTGAAAACTTCGAAATTCGGGCCTAAACTTTAATTTTTGTGGGTAGCCTTTTTAACCGATATTTAGTCGAGTGGTTTCTACTACTACTATTGTTATGTGGCACCAAAATTCAAACTCATATAGTTTTTTTTTATATTATACTAACTAAAAAAAAAACTGTTTGGGAGACTTTAGATTATCCACATTAGCATGTAAATAGTTTGCCACAAGCTACGTCAGCGAAACCTCTCACTGAATTTAGAGCCAGTCCGTTAATCAAATGACTTGGCAAAGAATCTCAAAAAGCGCCTCTTCTCTTCTTGCTAAACAAAACGTTTATGCCTTAAACCATTGTCTCCTACATGGCCACGATCTCTTCGATGCCAAACTCTTCTCAGCTTCCTGGTCTCTCATTTTTAACACCCATCAATAACTTTTTTTGGTTTTAATGTTAAGATTTTATACCAAAAAATGTTTAAGTTACAAACTAATATTTCCTACATTACTTACCCTTACATACTTACCCTTACAAACGTACCCATATTGGAACCTAGCAAGATACAAATCATACCATATCGGATGAGTAATATGTAACTCTTATAAAATAAATACAACCAGAAAATTTAGAAAAAAAAAAAATCATATCGGATGAGTAATACAACCAAAATAAAATTCGAGGAGAAAAGTAGAGTTACTATCACTTGGAGAATAGGAAACAAGTCGATTCCGCATTGTTCGATCCACTGAAACTTTGATCACGTTCATCGGAGTTGAGGTGGAGGTAAAGATTCTTGCGTTTCTTTCCCTCCAAATAGCATAGACAATAGTCTGGAGGAGAAGTTTGGTAACTTTCCCATCAACAACTTATTCTAGATTTGAATTAGTTTCATTATCTCCACTTCAGTTCTAAATACGATTTGTAATTGATGTATTAATTTCATGCTTTTCCTCATGCAGAGACATCACTTCAATATCAGAAGCATCAAGTCGTATGATGACAAGATCAGAAGCAAAGCTGGATGCGCATGAAGCAGTAAAGAAAAAACAACAATATATGTTTTGAAGCGAGTGCTTAGCGTATCTTTAATTTTGTGCTTCTCCCATAACTACCTTACAAATCGTCTCCATGCCGAGATGAAATTTCTTGCATATTTTTGCCTAAAGGCAAAAGATTAAGGTCCATTTAAATTGATAAAAAGAAAATAGTACCGAGCATCCTCCAATTTGGCTTGGATCAAGAAAGGGTTTTACACTGTATGTTACAAACGAATATGAGATGTTCAAGTCCATAAGTAGGGTTGACATTAGTATGGTTTCTGGCTTCATTTACCTAAATTTGATTATTTTGTTTTCGTAAAGTATTTGCAAACTATAGTTTGGTATATGATCACTATAAAATACATTAACTACAAAACTTGAGACTTCTCTAATGGAAACCACAATAATTTGTTTCCACACTCAATGAAAGAAAAACATATAATGCCAATAATGAATCTCCCTAAAAAATTTTAAGTTCGAATAGTTTAGGTGTTTGTCTAACAGCTTTCATGAATCATCCCATCAAGTTAGATTCTCTTGATTAATTGTTCTCTTTATTAAGTTCTTTGCAGTTCAATTGTAGAAAATGCTCACAGGTTTAAGTACATGAGTTCTTCTCTTCGAGTAAGTTATTTTACCGATTTTACTTTTATGCATTTTGTCTCTCTCATTTCCCATTAACTATTTTCAGTTTTCTTACCGAGTGATTTTATACAGTAGAATCCCCATCATCTGTTTCCATGAAACAACATATGTGAGACATGACGTTACTTGTGATATCTTTTAGCTCAAGTCTTAATTATCTTGTGTCTATATGACTTAATCTATGCGAGAAACATATAGAATATATGTCACATTAAGCTTTTTTAATACACCAAAAGTCTATATGCATTGGTCGAAGATGTTGAGATCGTCGTAATATGGGGATTTATATGTTCAAATCAAACCAAGTGGCAACAAAAAGAATCAACAGCTGCTGGTCTGAGAGCAGATGTGCCATGTTTTGATTTGAATTAGAAGAATTCACATCCAATGAAAAAGAAACTGTCACATGAAAAATATTATTTGGACAAGTAGCCGAAGTGATATCTTCGTCAACAACAATGTCTCACAAATTGAACTAAACCATATTTCAGTAAAACAGAAAAATTGTGTTACTGGATTTTTCGTTTGATGTAGTCTTCAAAATTTTTGTGGACTTCATTTGTAGGTTTTCACTTTTGGTTGTAGATAGATTGATACAAGAAAGATCCATAAATAAATGATAAACAATTAAACAAATGGGCGTGACGTGGTGAAAATAAGCTAACGATTTGTGGAAGGTGAAATAGGTGTTATTAAATAAATAAATAACTTAAGTTTGGCCAAAAAAAAAAACGCATTCCTTAAATATGATTATATTTAGCAAAATAAAATAAAATAAAGTTACTACACGAAAATAAAAGTGTTTTTGTTGAGGCGAATCTAATGACAAAGATTTATATAAACCAATAATGGTATACCAAAAAAAAAAAAAAGGAAAATTGCAAAAATACTATTTTTTATGTGTACATTTGCAAAAATGCCATTTAGAAGTATTCATTTGCAAAAATGTCACTAATTATAAAATTTTAAACCCTATATTTTAAAACTCTAAACACTAAAAAATGTTTTGAATCCTAAACCCTTATAACTAAACCCTAACTGAACATAATTAACTAAAATATAAATAATATAATAATTTTTTTTTTTGAAAAAGTGGCATTTTTGTAAAAATTTCAAAAATGTGGTATTTTGTAAAATGGCACTTGAAAAATAACATTTTTTGAAATTTCTCAAGAAAAATAGGTGGAAAAAATAATAGCAGAAAAATGTGAAAAAGATAGTGGGCAAGAGAAAATTAATTGTTTTTTTAACTCTTAGAATTAAAGCAATTTTTGAAAATGATGAAAAAAAAATTAGGATTTATGGACAGATAGAAAAACCTGCAGTTTTTTGGGAAATGACTTGTAATTTATTATAAAATAATTAAAATATAATATTCAATAAAAGTTTGTCTCTGTTGAAGGTGAATCGAACGATAAATTTTGGTATGCACCAATAATGGTAAATCAAAGAAAAGAAGTGGAAAAGATGGAAGCATAAAAAATGTAAGAAGATAGTGGACAAAAGAAACTGTTTTTGTTTTATTTCTAGAATTAAAGCAGTTTTTAAAAGGTAGATGAAAATGCTACAGTTTCTTTGGAAATGACTTGTGATTTATTTTTTTTACTAGTATTATTACGCGTGCTAAAGCACGGAGATTGTTTTCTGTAATTATATATATCAATGTTTTTTAAAATAAAATATTACTTTTCCAATAAAATAAAAAAATGTGAAAAAGATAGTGGGCAAGAGAAAATTAATTGTTTTTTTACTCCTAGAATTAAAGCAATTTTCGAAAATGATGAAAATAAAAAAAATTAGGACTTATGGTTTTTCTGTAATTATATATATATATATATACGTTTCCAATACGTACCCGCTTCCTAAATTTTTTTAAAAATGCGCTTCCACGCTTCTTGACGCTTCCGCTTCTGCTTCCGCGTACCCGCTTCTGATTCCATGCAGCTTAGGATATGGCCATAAAATCTAAATACTAATCTCTAAATTCTTTATAAGAAAACTATTAAATTTTTTCACAACTTTGAGAAACAAATCTATTGCAAAATTTTTTTTATTAAATAATGAGATTATAATTTCTTTAAAAATGTTAAAAACATATTTTTAAATCAAAAGAGAAACATTGAATTAGTTTGCAAATGTGAAGTTAAACAGAGTTCGAGAAAATGAAGATAATACAGATGGGTGCTAAAATTGATTTGTTGATCTTAGCAACCATTTGAACCTTCTCTTCAATTTTTAATTCAAAGTTCGCCAATCTTTTTTTCTATCATATGGAGTATCTAGCACATCAGACGTGTTATGTTTATTTTCATTAGAAGTAATGATAAGAGCATATGTTTTTTATGTATAAAAAAGCATTCACGTATGAAAAGAATCAGAAACAATGTTTTTTATATAAAGAAATATTACTTCTCTAACAAAAAAACTCTCAACTAAAAAATGTTTACTATCCAACTTATGTTTTTTTGTTAACAATCACTTAGGATATTAATGATAAAACATTTTTTTGTTTGAAAAAACGTAAAGAGAAATGTTTAATGATATCGATGAAAACACACAAATTAATTTAATACCAAATTATGATGCCAGCTCCAAAAGAACCAAAACACATGTTATTGTTTATTCTTACAATGAAGTAGGCTAAACTTGAAAACTTAGGTCTACCATTTTAAAGTTGACCGCAATATCTTTTGCACATTAGCTTCCATTGGACTGTACTATCTCAAGAACTTTTTTTTCCCCTAAAAGAGACCATGAAAAAGAATCATTAGCAATGATGATGGCTTGAATGAAAAAAACGACAAAGACAAAAGCTAGAATATAGTATCAAAATAATTTATACCTCTTGCGAATAGAATGAGAAGAGAAGTTGTCTTGTGTTCCAGTCCACTCTCCCGATGGCCTATCACACGTTTAAAAAATAAATGTATATATATATAGAGAAATAGGAATTTGCTATTTCAGAAATTGAAAAGTGAATGACATCGGTTTACTCCATATACCAAGATTCACGACATAATGGCACTTGTTTACGCTATGACATGTGTTTTCATTGATCAAGGACAATGGCATCGCCTCTCTCTCTCGTGTCCTCAAAACTTGAGTTACTCCAAATGGCATCATTGTGCTCCACCCTCACCTACATAGCAAAATTCATGTGGACCGAAGGTGATATCCTTGGCTCCACCGTCTTCTTTGTCTCTGCCGTAGTCTTCGTTTACCTCTCCGCCACATTCCTCATTCCCTTCCCCATTGATTCACTCCCCTCACTCGGTCCTGCAATCTCAAACCAATGAAAAAAAAACACGAGAAGATTCTAGGCAAATCAGAGTTTCGTCTCTTTGATTCATGACATGATTGCTTTGAAGATTCTAGGCAAATCGTAGACTTTATGCATTGGTTGAGAGCATATGAATTTGAGAAAATGAGAAAAAGAAAAGGAAAAAAAAAACGATGGAGAGAAAGTGAGAGCGAGAGGAAGGAGAGATTGCGTAACCGTTCATGAAATTAATTTTTTATGAGGAAGATTAAGCATTTTAAAAATTGTGAGTTTAGTTTCAAATGTCGTGTGACTATAAACGTGGTGTGTGGTGGGTGAGTAATTTTAGGGATTTCTAGAAGCAAGTTATTTGTTTTGTTATAGAAACTTGTGATTTAGTATGATAAGAATTTTTTTTGTCAAAACTTGTGATTTATTATAAAAGGATAATTATAATCTCTTTTAAATAAAATTTTGTCTTTGTTGAGTGCGAATTGGATGATAAATTTTGGTATGCACCAGTAATGGTAAATAAATAAAAAAGAGGTGGAAAAGATGGTAGCAGAAAAATGTGAAAAAAAGATGGACCAGAAAAATTAGTTAATTTTTGCTCTTTTTATTTCTAAAATTGAAGAAATGAACAAAGAAACATCATAATTTAAGACTTAGGACATGTGGTAGACGAAGAATGATGTAATTTTCTTGGAAAGTGATTTATGATTTATTATAAAAAGATTAGAATATATATTTTCAATTACAACAAAATTCTTGAGGCCAATCGGGTGCACCAATATTGGTATATCAAAGAAAAATAGGTGGAAAAATGATAGCAAGAAAAACGTGAAAATATAGTGGACAAGAGAATTTAATTTTTTCCTTTTTTGTTTTTTTTGGAACGTTTAGAATTTGATTGAAAAATGTGAAATCCCGAAAGATGAGAAGAAGCAAGAACAAAGCAACAAAGTCTGAAAAAACACAGCATCGTACCCAATGACAAGGGGACTTAGGATGCTACATACAACCTTCACTCGTAAGTAACTGATGTAACCAGGACGGACCCCCCAAAGCAAGATAAAAATTGAATCTTCCATCTCTTGTTACACTCTTGGCTATCTCACGAGCAATGTGGTTCGCCCTCGGTGACT
Organism: Arabis hirsuta; assembly: GCA_964056655.1. NCBI lineage: Eukaryota > Viridiplantae > Streptophyta > Magnoliopsida > Brassicales > Brassicaceae > Arabis > Arabis hirsuta. The sequence continues at coordinate 14,647,713 of OZ053307.1, forward strand.
CCAACTCAAAAGAACAACTTTCAAACCTTGTTTTGAGTCGACTTATATGATCAAGGAAAATACGGTACCGTGGCCATTCCCATTGTTTTGATAAGGCTTCTTGAATAGCCCGGCAATCAAAAGCAATGGACACATTCACGAACCGTAAATCCAACAAACTCTGCATTGTCCATGGCAAATATCTTTTTTTTTTATTCCTAGAATTAAAGAGTAAAAGCTTAAAACTTATGACACATGGCAAATGCAGAAAGGTGCAATTTTTTGGGAAGTGATTATTGTTTTATTATAAAAATATTATAAGAGGATTAAAATATCTATGGTCAACAAAATTTAGTATGTGTTGCGACGAATCGAATGATAAATATTGGTGAATGGTAAATCAAAGAAAAAGATGGTTAGTAGAAAGAACGTGAAAAATATAGTGTTAAAGAAAAAATTAATTATTTTATATTTTTATTTATTTAGAGTTAAAGAAGTTTTCGAAAATGAAAAAACATAAAATAGTAGAATTTAAGATTTATGACATGTGGCAGATAGAGATAGAGAAAGCTTCAGTTTTTTGGGAAATGTGGAATGTGTTATTTTGTTTTGTTTTTTATCTAGACTTCAAGTTTTTCATCTGCATAAGTTTTGTTTTGTTACCAAATAACACAAGTTGCTAATTAATTTTATTTAAATCTAATGTACTGTTGAGGTGAATCGGACAAAAATATTGGTATGCACAAATAATGGTAAAACTAAGAAAAAGATATGGAGAAAATGTTAGCGGAAGAAATGTGAAAAGGTAGTGGGTGAGAGAGAAATTTAAATGTAAAGCAATTTTCAAAAGTGAAGAAAAATAAAAGACTATAATTTCTAAATTTTTCATACATATTAAAAAAAGCAATTAATTTTTTATTATAAATATATTAATTTTTATAATAAACAGTTTTTAAGAAAATCTAACCAATAATATTTAATAATTTTTTTGAAATTCACAATCTATTGGCATTAAATGATAAAAATGTATTGAAAATACTAAAATTTTATCTTTGTGAAACATTTTTTTGTTGAAAAAATTCATCTTTGGGCGAATGGATATATAATATTTCAATAAAATTTTGTGTATGTTGAGGCGAATTCAGACGACAAATATTGGTATGGACCAATAATGATAAATCAAAAAAAAAAAAGAGGTGAAAAAAATAGTAGCAGAAAGAACGTGAAAATGATAGGGGGTGGCAGATAAAAAAAACTGTAGTTTTTTGGGAAATTACTTGTAATTTATTATAAAATATTTGTGTTCAATAAATTTTTGTTAGAGATGATTCAGATGATAAATATTGGTATGCACTAATAATAAACTAAAGAAAAAGAGTTGGAAAAGATGATAGCAAAAAAAGCGTGATAATAAATGAGTATTTGCATTGGTTAACCATAAAGTATAATGAAAATAGGTAACTAACCAAAAACTTTGCAAAACAACTTATGGTTTTTCAAAAAAATCCCAAAACTTTTAGTTATTTTCCTAATTTTTATATAATTTGTGGTTATCAGGCAATTTTACCCAAAATAAATAGTGGGGAAAGAACTTTAATTATTTTTATATTTTTGAAAATTAAAACAAAATTCGAAAATGAAGGAAAAGGAAAGACTAGAATTTAAGATTGATAACACGTGGCAAATGGAGAAAGCGGCCGTTTCTTGGAAATTATTTATTATAAAAGGATATAAAACGATTCCGATCTGACTACAAGTAGACGAAAGCACTAAATTTATAGGACCATTTATCTTTCTAAATAAAAAAATATTAAAAACATATTTTTTTTTCTTTTTATTCTATTTTATATTTTATCTTTCATCATTTTACTCAATTTTTATTAATTTTATATTTAAACACATTCCAATTTTTATCCATTTTCTCTCCAACTTTGTCTTTCCCCGAGACATCCTCTCTTCCATAATACACACTATCTCATCTCTTTACTCAAATTTTATTAATTTTATATTTCAATACACCCTATTATTTTAACCAAAAATACTTTTCTTCTTTTTTTTACTTAATTTTTAATAATTTTATATTTAAAGACACATATTTTTTAATGTCTCCACGATCTCTAATTTTACACTTACTGCAATAAATGGAGAGCTTTGACAAGAACTGGTTTGAACCGGCTTACATCAATACTAACGTTCTGTTGTACCAAATAAACCGATTTAAACGTTTTCCAGCCGCGTTTCGCAACCGCGGACGGATCTCTCACGATCTCGTGATCGCGACCGTACTACTTAACCAGCGTGCTCTCCTCCGCCTTGATCTTGTACTCCAAATACCTCAGATCCATCCCTTTCGACGGTTCCTCATAATCCGTCTTCGCCAGCCACTCAAATCCACCCATCGGAACAATCTGAATCACCACCGCGTTCTCCGGCAAAAACACCATGTTCGTTAACCGTGCGCCATGCACGCCGACCATCACGTCGCATGAGTTCACTGTTTCTACGAAACTCGCCACGCCTGTCTTCGCTTCAGCCACCACCACTCTGAATCCGATCTCTCTCGCCAATCCCGCGATCTCGCCAGAATTCACGAACGTACGCGACCTCCCTCTAGACAAAACAAGAATCCGCGGTCTCCTCCGCTCTATCCTTGTCACGACGACGTTTTTCAACGAGTATGTATCTCTTAGGAATCTCCGAAAATCGGACATGGAATACTCCGAGTTCGAAGGATCGATAGCTAGCTCTTGAGGATCGCGATTGAGACCGACCATGACGCGGCTGAAACAGTGCGTTTCATCTTCTTCGTCCATGTAAATCAGTTCGTAACTCGACAGATTCTTCAAGATTTCCTTAAATTTGTTGATCTACAGTAGATTCTTGTTCGTCACGAGGAACTGAACCTCTCCGTTGAATCTACGAGCGGTCGTGTACAGAGGAATCAAAATGTCGGAGAAATTGTTCATCGCGTAGCCTCCAAGAGAGAAAAGCATCGCGGGAACGCTGTGATTCGTAACGCAACGCCATAAACCAGCGTTTTCTGATTGTTCCACGTTTCGTGTTAATTTCACCGTCCATTCCCTTACGTGATTCATCGCCCTCTTCTCGCGTAAGGTCTCATACGCCACGTGGAATTTCCCGAAAATGCAGACGTGATCGCTACAAGAACAGTCGCGGGTTTACCGTGGATTCTTACGTCGCCGGTTAATTCGTATAACTCTCTTCTTGCTAGCTTGTTACATATAGGTTTCATTGTTTCCTCCGTTTTACTTTGATCTGAAAATTCACCCAAAAAATAAAACACTAATTATAAGAACAATTAAACTGATTAAAAACCAGCATCAACTGATAACTGCAACTTCACTATGAAAGAAAAAAGCTAAGTAATGATTTGTTTCTGCGATTTCTAGCGTTTCGAAAAACGCAGTAAAGGGGACTTACCGATTAGGAAAGCGCTGAGATAAGGTTTAAAGACTGCAAAGAGTGAAGACGAAGAAAAGAGAAGCAATGAAAGCTCCATAACTAAGTCTCTTCTCGTCGTTTTTGCCAAAGCTACGAGCAAGTATTGTACCGTAAAGAAGCTCTTTCTCCGTCATTCTCTCTTGTCTATTAGGTTAACTTTTTCTTCCTTGTGATGCAAGTTTTAACTCGCTAATGTAGAGAGATTAGTGAATGAAAGTGAAATAGAGGATTGTATGAAGTATTTTAGAACTTTGTTCTTTACGATTTTGGACGTGTTCGATGATTGTGAAGATCATACATTTGTAAATTAGTATTTAGTGTATTATTAAAAGGAGAAGATTTTTATTAGTTTATGAGTTTATTGATCGACGACATTGGAGAGAAAGGGTTTGGAGGACATCTTCAATAGTAAAAAATCTATGGGAAAAATGTCAAAAAAGCTCGAAATTTAAAAAATGGCCAAAAAAGCTCCAACTTACAAAATGTCATTTTAAGCTCATATTTTTTTGTTGACTTTTACAGAAAATGCTAAAGTTTTGTTGACTCGGCCATTTTAGACTCGACGTTAAATAGACCATTACGGTGTTAAAACTCTATTAAGGCATCCGTTAAGTCAAAACGACACCGTTTTGAGTTTAATAAAACGACGTCATATTACGTGTTCAGATTTAACAAAATATCGAAAAAAACTCCAACTTTCAAATTGTAGCAAAAAAAAACTCAAAGTTTTTGTTGACTTTTAAATAAAATGCTTAACTTTTGTTAACTCGGCCGTTTAAGGCTCGCCATTAAGTTTTCGTTACCGGAGTTAATATTAGCATTAAATTGGGTAGTTCAGACAAAAAATATATCGTTTGCAGATTATTTTCCGTGCCACATTGACAAGGTATGACGAATTTGGCTATAATCCTTGCTTATGCCACGGATTACAAGGCTATCTACAATGTGTGTGTGCACCTCCGGTTGATCTTTGGTTGATTTTACAAGGTTGGTATAGGTTTGAGCGTGTTCCTTGTAGGTGTTGGCATTTGGCTATACAAATTCGTTAAAAGGCGTAGAAATATCAAGCGTGAGAAAGAGTTCTTTGAGCGCAATGGAGGTCTTCTGTTGCAGCAACAACTGGCTTCAGAATAAGGTTATGTAGAGAAAACAATTGTGTTCAGTTCCAAAAAAATAGAGAAAATACTGAGAGCTCGGTTTGGACAAGGTGATTGGACATTGTGGACAAGGTACAGTGTACAAAGGAATACTCGATGATGGTATACTCGTAGTGGTTAAGAAGTCTAAGGTTGTGGACGAAGATAAGTTGGAAGATTTTGTAAATAAGGTTGTTATTCTGTCTCAAATCAACCACCGCAACATCTTCAAAATACTAGGCTGTTGTTAGAAACCGAGGTTTCATTAACTTCGCTAACGAAAACTTAACGACGAGCCTTAAACGGTTGAGTCAATAAAAGTTAAGTATTTTATTTAAAAGTTAACAAAAACTTTGAGTTTTTTTTGCCACAATTTGAAAGTTGGAGATTTTTTCGACCTTTTGTTAAGTTTGAACACATAAAATGACATCGTTTTATTAAACTCAAAACAGTGTCGTTTTGACTTAACAGATGCCGTTAACACTGTAATGGTCTATTTAACGTCGAGCCTAAAATGACAGAGTCAATAAAACATTAGCATTTTCTGTGAAAGTCAACAAAAAGTATAAGCTTAAAATGGCATTTTGTAAGTTGGAGTTTTTTTTTGTCACTTTTCGAAAGTTCAAGCTTTTTTTGATATTTTTCCCAAAAATTCTATAGAGTTTTTAATTAAAATACATGTTTGTAAATTGGTATTTAGTGTATTATTAAAAGGAGAGGATTTTAATTAGTTTATGAGTTTATTGATTGACGACATTGGAGAGGAAGGGTTTGGAAGACATCTTCAATGGTACAAAATCTATAGAGTTTTTAATTAAAATAATATTAATATTTTTAATATATTTTAATTTGAGAACTTTATGTTAATTCTTCATCTCCAATGATGAGATATTTAATGGGGTTTTCAGTAATATCAATAATATATGTTGTAACGCCCGTGAACCAAAAAGTGGATTTTGGTGTTGCGTCGATCGACGCAGGGGTTGTGCGTCGATCGATGCACGTGTTTGGACTTGCGAGAAGTCGGGTTCTGGGTGGTGCGCCGATCGACGCAAGTGCTTGCGTCGATCGACGCAAGTATCGGCAGGTTGGCTATTTAAGTCGAAAAACGGGTTTTTGGGCAAAAAAACCAAAGAAAACGTCTGTTAAGAGAGAGATTGGGGGTTTGGTGTTGTTTCCCTTCCTTTTCTCTATCTTTGAGACTTGTGTTCGGATTGGTGAAGCTGTGGGATCATGGTGGATCCGTGATTGACGAAGGAGCAAGGAGATTTTGGATTGGTTGATCGTTCTTTGTGTTCTTGAGCGTTCTTGAGCATTTTGATCCGTTTTCCTTTCTAAAAATCAAGGTGAGTGTGTGACCATGGCTTATCTGGGTAAAGGGTTTGATAGGATGCGATTGATTGTTGTTTGTGGTTGGATTTCATGTTGTTTTGGTAGATTTATGGGTTCTGCGGTTGGTGCGTCGATCGACGCAAGTGATGTGCGTCGATCGACACATGGGCACATGCGCCGATCGACGCAGGGTTGTGTGTCGATCGACGCAGGTGTGGTGCATCGATCGATGCATAGTGGTTGCGTCGATCGAAGCACGAGCTGATGAGCTGTTTTTGCGTTTGATTGTTCGTGTGTTGCATTGTTGATTGTTCACCCTGGTATTGTATCGTTTTCTTATGCCTGTGTGTATAGCCAAGTAGATGAGATGACCGTCTCACTGGGTATTTATGATAATACTCACGCATCTCTTATAACCATGTGATGCAGGAAAAGACAGTCTGTGATCGTGGAATCAAGGCGAGGAAGAGGAGATGATCTAGTGTCTCGATTGAGTGGTTTATGATGTTAGCATTGATAGGTTGTTGATGTTAGAATTGAGATGTTTAATATGAGATTTATTGAATGGTTTAATGGTTTATCTGCTTATTGATTTCCGCTGAATGTTTGTTGTATTGAGAATTTTAGCATGTTGAGGATTAGCATTTATGGGGATGCTAATTCGGTGCTAATATATATAAAAAATAATAATATTACGGGACGGGTTATCACAGTTTGGTATCAGAGCCCTTACGGTTCTAGGGTGGGAGAACGTAGTTGATTAAATGTTAGTCAATTGCGTGTGTTGAATTAATTGATTATGTGAGTTAGTCAATTGATTGCTGTGTGGGTTTGGAGTCCTAGATCATCTTCTCCGAGCCTTCAATGAGATTCCACGTTATGTGTTTGTGTGATTTCTGTTTTTCTAGTACTTAGTATTCTGCGGGTTAGTGCAGAGTGATGGCTAGAGTAACTAGAGGCAGAGGTCGCGGGGGCCGTAGAGGTCGAGGTGGTCGTGCTGGGCGTGGACGTAGGCGGAGACTTGGGAGTGAGTCTGCTGCCACGTGGGTGTCCCAGGAGACTACGCGGGAGTAAGTAGCTGACTCGCAGACGTTTCAGGAGGGGTCCGTGGGTGTGGCAGCTACGGGTACCAGTATGAGGGCTGGTGGGGCCAGTGTGAGTCTCGGGGTAGCTGGTGGTGCGGGGGCCCGAGTAGGGGTGCTCCCGTAGGTTTGGCCCAGGACCGAGATGATCGTTTGGCGGGTTTGCTGCAGTTGATTCTAGAGAGGTTACCAGGTGGGGTATCGGCTCCGGATCAAGCTCCGGGAGTTCAGCCAGGTGGGGCTGGGGTTCAGCCTGAGGTGGCTGGTGTGCAGCCAGTAGTGGCGGGTGGTCAGCCAGGAGGAGCTGATGTGCAGCCGGTTGTGGCGGTTGCGGAGGAGCTCCCATCCTACCTTAGGATGATGGAGCAGATGCAAAGGATTGGCACCAGATTTTTCTCAGGCGGTGCCAAGCCTGAGGAGGCCGATGAGTGGCGGCGGAGATTGGAGCGTAATTTTCGCTCGATCAGGTTTCCTGAGAGATACAGAGTGGACCTAGCGGTTCACTATCTGGATGGTGACACACATCTCTGGTGGAGAGGCGTCGAGACCAGGAGGGTTCAGGCCGAGATGGTTTGGGAGGATTTCTTGGCAGAGTTTAACGCCAAGTATTTTTCATAGGAGGCGGTGGATAGGATGGGGTCGAGGTTTCTGAACCTGATTCAGGGAGGTCGGACTGTGAGAGAGTTCGATTTGGAGTTCAGTCTGCTGTTGGTACATGCTGAGAGGGGCATGGAGGACGAGCAGGCCCAGGTGAGGAGGTTCCTCGGGGGACTTCGAGCAGATCTGAGGACTCGCTGCAGGGCGAGTAAGTTCACCGCGAGGGCGGAGTTGGTAGAGACAGCTGCTGTGATCGAGGAGGATCTCAGGGAGCAGGCTGTGGTGGTTAGTTCACAGGTTGTGGCAGCAGACGAGTCTGAGCAAGGGTGGTAGGCCTGCACAAGGACATAAGAGGAAGTGGGAGAACACTTTGGAACCGAGTTAGAGGGTTCAGGGTGATCTGAGATGCTTCGGGTGTAACGCCCCCAATCATTTATAGACCGGAAACGCTACTAACGAATACTTAGATGTCCGGTCAGAGGTTCTTGGAATATATCCAAATTCTCTAGACAAGACTTCTAAGCGATCATCCCCATTAGATACATCTCAAAGCTTGCCAACCCGAGACATACGTAATGGTTAGTTCGTCCGGACAAGGACTAGTATCACATGGAACCCGAATTTATGCAAACTTGATTTGTTTTTACATATAATTTATACATAAGTTTTAAATATGATACAAGTATATACAATTGTGAGTCTAACACTCCAAAACGATCATGTACATAATAAACATTATTCATTTACAAAAGGCAAGAAAATCTACTGCTGAATTTTCTAATGTTCCTTTGGCGCCCGGTGGTCTACCCGTTAATGGTTACCTGCAACACAAGTAGAGTCGTGAGCACTAGTTGCTCAGTGAGCCTAGGCTCTCCTAACATTTAATAATCAATTCCCAGCCAAACCCAAAATAACAATCAACACGCAAGCAAGCAAATCTAACAAAAGAAATGCAATAAGTTATGCAATGTCAATATAAGGTCTTTCGCGTAGACTATTTCCCTCAACGTCAAATCACCAGGTATCCATTAGCCCAAAGCCATAAAGGCTAAAGACTTAAGATCCTTCACCATTCCAATGGCCTTATGTATATAAGGATTCGCACCGAAAATTCTGCATCGTCATGCAGTACACGGCCAAAGGCTGCAATCCCGTCTCTCCGTGTCTTCATGTACATAGACTAATACTCAACGTACTAACTAAGTCATGGCTTTCAAGGGAACGTCTTACCGCGATCATCATAATTTATAAGTTTTACTAACAATTAAGTTATAAGAAAACTTATAACTTTGCATCAACAATTCGACTTAGTAATTTTCACATGCTAAAGCTTTTAAGTACTAGCAAAAATATAATCACGCAGCAATGAACCTCACTCGTAATTTAATTAAACATACAACAAGCATCACCGAGACTCACCTTTGACTTAACGAATGATCGCGGTTCGACCAAAGGTTTCTACGGGCGTTTGCCTTAGACTTTGAACTGGAATCTACTCGGAACTGAGCTTGTCGTGGACTATCTAGATCTTTTGGAGCTTAACAGAAGTTGAACCTACAAATTTAAGATAGGTCGAGCCATCGGATCAAGAAACTAAGATTAGATTCATGATCGGCACGAAAAATCACCTTGAAAACGGTAAGGTTTGATCACAGGAAACTTACCCTAAGTTTTCCCAAACCTGCTCGACAAGGCTCGCGGCACAACTACTCTATCGTTCGCGGTGGGCTAGACAATGGACTACTCGGTTCGGATGGACTGATCGTAACAAACTATCACGGCTAGGTTAAAACTTTGCGCCTCTATGGTTCGTGGTAAAAGGAACAGGCTATTTATAGGCGCGGGTAAGCAGGTGAAGAAGCTAGATGCCTCGCGACCACCTACCAAGGCCGTTCCATCGAGCCTTGCCCGTGCTGTGACACGCGTCTTAGACCGTGTCTCTGACCAGGCGTATGTTCGACACACACCAGCATGTGCTCGTCCCGCGTAGGCACAACTCGGGCGCAAGCCTGCCTGTGGCCTACCCACGGCCGAAGCAGCTCGGTCACTAAGCTAGCTGCCCAACTTATTCATCAAGCTGCTTAGGCTTAAACGAGGGTCATTACATTCTCTCCCCTTTAAAAGAATTCGTCCCGAATTCTTAAGAGTTTGTCAGTCCAGCTTCCTGGATTCCAGTAGGTTCAAAATAATTCTGGGTGAGACTTTCGAAACTTTGCTTCATCTTCCCAAGTTGCAGTCTCACGATGTTGTTTTCCCTAAAACACTTGAACTTGTGCGATTTCTCGATTCTTCAATCTTCGAATTCGTCTCTCACCTATCCTTAGTGCTCCTTGAGGATACTTTTGATTAGGTCGAAGGTCCTCTATCAGTTCTGGTTATACTGCATTTAGGTCACGGACATGTCTACGTAACATCGATACATGGAACACTGGATATAGTCCCTTGTCTGAGGGAAGGTCTAGTTTATAGGCTACTTTTCCTATTCTTTCTATGATGCAATAAGGTCCTATAAACCGAGTGGCCAACTTACTTGGCTTTGCAAATCTATCCTTCCCTTTCTGAGCTTCCACTTTTAACATGCACGACCCATTCACCAACTCTGAAAATGATTTCTCTTTGATTCTGATCAGCATACTTTTTCTGTCGGTCTTATGCTTTCTTCATATTCTCTCGTACTCGACTGATTTTATCTGTCGTCTCTTTCACTATCTCGGGGCCGAATTCCTTTCGTTCTCCAACCTCCGTCCAACAAATAGGGGTTCGACAAGGTCGTCCATATAGTGCTTCATAGGGTGGCATACCAATAGTAGCATGGTAGCTATTATTGTATGCAAATTCTACCAAAGGTAGATGGTTTTCCCGACTTCCTGCCCAGTCCAACACACACATTCGGAGTAAGTCTTCCAGAGGTCTTATTGTTCTTTCTGATTGCCCGTCTGTCTCTGGATGGTAAGATGTACTCATATGCAAATCAGTTCCCAAGGCTCTTTGGAAAGCTCCCAGAATCGAGCTGTGAATCTTGGATCACGGTCTGATACAATACTTGAGGGAACTCCATGTAACTTTACTATCTCCTTTAAGTAAAAATTCGCTAAAACTTCCACATTATCGGTAATCTTTGTTGGCAAAAAATGAGCACTCTTTGTTAGGCGATCTATAACAACCCATATCGTATCATTACCCCTTCCTGGTGCCGTAGGCAAACCTGAAACAAAATTCATAGCAACCGCATCCCATTTCCATTCTCGGATCGGTAGGCTTTGTAACAACCCTGCTGGTACTTGATGTTCTATCTTGATTTGCTGACAGGTTTGGCACTGTGCTACCCATTTTGCAACATGACGTTTTAGTCCATGCCAATGGTAGTACTGATGGATATCTCAGTACATTTTAGTACTTCCTGGATGGATGCTAAGTAAGGAATGATGTGCTATCCTTAAGATTTCTTCTCGCAAACCTTGTCCTTTTGGCACCGTTATCCTTTTATTAAGAAGTAGCATTCCATCCTCGGCCAAATGATATCCACTTGCATTCGGTTCTCTCCGAACATTTAGTCCTTCTATGATTTTCTTTAGTTCTTCATCCTCTTTTTGTTCTTCTCGAATGCGTTGGAGTAAACTTGCTTGATTCACCGCTTGTAGACCCAATGGCTCACTAATTTCTCCTTCTAAAGCTGCTAAACTTATCTTCTTGAATTCAGTGGCTAGGGTCATTAGTATTTTTTCCCTATCAACACCTACTTTACGGCGATTTAATGCATCTACTACTACATTTGCCTTACCCGGGTGGTACACAATGCTCAAATCGTAGTCCACGATGAATTCCACGATAATCTATACATAATCGCATGCTTCCGTCCTTTTTCTTAACAAACAAGACTGGAGCTCCCCATGTGATGAACTAGGATGAATAAATCCCTTTTCCATAAGGTCTGCCAACTGCTTTTTCAATTCAGCTAACTCTGCTGGCGCCATCCGATATGGTGCCTTAGCTATCGGAGCCGCTCCCGGTTCCAATGTAATGGTGAAAGGATCATTACGTGATGGAGGTAACCCTTCCAAGGGTTGGAACACATCACTAAATTCAGTGATAATTGGAATTTCCTCGAGTTTCATTTCCCCCTCCAAGTATCCTCCCACAATGGTCAAGGTAACTAAGTAAACCTCCCCTTCAATAAGAGCCTTCTCTGCTCTTAAGGCCGTCACAAAAGATATCCCGGGGTTGGGTCTTATTCCTTGATATGTTATGGACGTGTCCCCAAGTCCCTCAAAGGCAATTCTTCCTCGTCCACAATCTAGATGAGCCATGTTCGTTGATAACCATTCCATTCCTATGATGACTTCGGAATGCTCTAACGGGGTAACTAAAAGGTTTGCTAGAAATGTATATCTTTCAATAATGATAGGAATTCCCATATAGCAACTTGTTGCATATAGGATTTGATCGCCAGGTGTTAAGATAGGCACACAAACCTTTACTATCGTAAAGATTCCCTCAAATCTCGAAGCGACCTCAGGAGTCACAAAACTATGTGTTGCTCCTGAGTCAAACAAGACATGTGTGGGAAAACCACAAACACGTAATGTTCCTAGATATGCATAAAAGATTTTGTTTATAAAACTTATACTTATTGACAATCATTAAACATGTACTACCATATTTTTTTTTTCTTTTAACACAGTAAACATTCACATAAGTTAAAACCCCTATTTACCTGAAATGGGACCTTGAGAAGGTCTTGAAGTTTCAGGTTTATCTAAAGAGTAAACGCGTCCCGTGGTCGATTACCGCTTGGGTGGCAGTTCATGGCTGGTTGTACATCCATGGCGCGTATTGCAGGCGGTCATGAAGTTTGCTCAGGTGGTTGTGTCACTGGACATGAAGTCGCATAGTGTCCCTTTCCCCCACTTCTAAAACATGTACTGTAGTCAGGCACAAGCCTAGACTGTCTACTGTTGGGGCATGCTCGAGAGTAATGGCCCCAACGGCCACACTTATAACATTCGGGCAAGGATTCCATTGTAGGAGTTCCTCGGCAAGGATTCCATTGTAGGAGTTCCTCGGCCCGCCCGGTTTCCTCTTCCTCTTCCTCGGCTATTTAGTTGGTTTGATCCCTGTCCTCGGCTTGAGGTCTGTCCCCGATCTACCTGGTTCCTTGGCCCTGGGCCTTGAACCCGCAGCTGTGATGACTGTCTAGCGTAAAATGTTCGTTCAATCTCAATTCCCTCTTCTACGTTCACAGCTCTCTCAACTAACTCAAAGAGACTCTGATAGTCTATAACTAATAATCGGCTCATAATCTCTGGTCTGAGCCCCCGTAAGAACTTTCTAATCACCGACGCCTCTCCATCTGGACTGTAGTGTGCATATCGCCTTAGCCGAGTAAACACCGCTTCATAATCTTGTACACTGCGGTCTCCTTGGATCAACACTGTGGTGGGAAATACTTCCTTTCGAACTCCCTTCGAAAATCAATCCAAGTTGGGTCCACTATTCCATAATGGTTCCTAATGCTACTCCACCAATTTGCAGCGTCCTTCATCAAGTAATGTACAGCAACATCCCTTTTAAAACTATTCGGACAACGTGTTGCGTCAAAGTTCCTTTCTATGTGTTGCAACCATGCATCCGCCTCAAAAGGGTCAGTACCTCCAAACAACTGTCTTGTGCCTAGGTTCTTCATCATCATCACCATTTTAAGGACGTCTGGTGGTGATGGTTGTGGATCCTGCTGATGTACTCTCGTTGTCGCTTGTTGATCCCCTAGTCTGCCAACCAACTCGTGGACCAACTCCATCAAATGGTCCTTGGTGCTCCTCGGCTCAGGCCGAGTCCCACTTGGACCTTCTCTAGGAAGATCAGGAAAGTCTCGGTAAACTCTATGACGATCCTCTGGTTCTTCCGGTACCTCAACATGTCCATGGTAAGTAACTGATGGGCTTCCCGAGGGTAAAGATCCCTCGTACCCCGACCTACTAGGTCCCCCATAGCTAGTATCCTGTCGCCTATTAACCTCTATAGGCCATGACTCAGTCGACTCTGATGACTTGATAGATAACCTTCCAACGCGTCGTGACTCCTCAGGTTCGGGATCACCAATATCTCTTACTCCTAACTCTGGTGTCGGATGGGGAGAGTTCTCTGCTGTATACTCTGGAAATTGTTCCTCGGATGACTCCTCTAAAGGATCAGATTCTACGGAACTATATAATCGGGTTGTCCATGCCCAGGAGGTGGTCCCCATGGACGTCCTCCCCTCATAGACCTCGGTGGCCCTTCGTGAATACGCTGGTGTCGCGGATGAAGCCGACGTGGTGGCGATACCATCTGCACCAAAGAATTAGGTAAGTCTTAACCCAAATTTTTAAACAAAGGAACATATCCAGTTTATCCTAATTGCCTTTTGCGACACATTTGACTCGATAAATCAATTGAAAACCAAGTCCCATTCAAGCATCGTAAAAACTATGCTCTGATACCACTTTTTGTAACGTCCCCAATCATTTATAGACCGGAAACGCTACTAACGAATACTTAGATGTCCGGTTAGAGGTTCCTGGAACATATCCAAATTCCCTAGACAAGACTTCTAAGCGATCGTCCCATTAGGTACATCTCAAGGCTTGCCAACCTGAGACATACGTAATAGTTAGTTCGTCCGGACAAGGACTAGTATCACATGGAACCCAAATTTATGCAAACTCGATTTGTTTTTATATATAATTTATACATAAGTTTTAAATGTGATACAAGTATATACAATTGTGAGTCTAACACTCCAAAACGATCATGTACATAATAAACATTATTCATTTACAAAAGACAAGGAAATCTACTGCTGAATTTCCTAATGTTCCTTTGGCGCCCGGTGGTCTACCCGCTAATAGTTACCTGCAACACAAGTAGACTCGTGAGCACTAGTTGCTCAGTGAGCCTAGGCTCTCCTAACATTTAATAATCAATTCCCAACCAAACCCAAAATAACAATCAACACGCAAGCAAACAAATCTAACAAAAGAAATGCAATAAGTTATGCAATGTCAATATAAGGTCTTTTGCGTAGACTATTTCCATCCACGTCAAATCACCAGGTATCCATCAGCCCAAAGCCACAAAGGCTAAAGACTTAAGATCCTTCACCGTTCCAATGGCCTTATGTATATAAGGATTCGCACCGGAAATTCTGCATCGTCATGCAGTACACGGCCAAAGGCTGCAATCCCGTCTCTCCGTGTCTTCATGTACTTAGACTAATACTCAACGTACTAGCTAAGTCATGGCTTTCAAGGGAACGTCTTACCGCCATCATCATAATTTATAAGTTTTACTAACAATTAAGTTATAAGAAAACTTATAACTTTGCATCAACAATTCGACTTAGTAATTTTCACATGCTAAAGCTTTTAAGTACTTAGCAAAAATATAATCACGCAGCAATGAACCTCACTCGTAATTAAATTAAACATATAACAAGCATCACCAAGACTCACCTTTGTCTTAACGAATGATCGCGGTTCTGCCAAAAGTTTCTACGGGCGTTTGCCTTAGACTTTGAACTGGAATCTACTCGGAACTGAGCTTGCCGTGGACTATCTAGATCTTTTGGAGCTTAACCAAAGTTGAACCTACAAATTTAAGATAGTTCGAGCCATCAGATCAAGAAACTAAGATTAGATTTATGATCAGCACGAAAAATCACCTTGAAAACGTTAAGGTTTGATCACGGGAAACTTACCCTAAGTTTTCCCAAACCTGCTCGACAAGGCTCGCGGCACAACTACTCTATGGTTCGCGGTGGGCTAGACAATGGACTACTCGGTTCGGATGGACTGATCATAACAAACTATCACGGCTAGGTTAAAACTTTGCGCCTCTATGGTTCGTGGTAAAAGGAACAGGCTATTTATAGGCGCGGGTAAGCAGGTGAAGCAGCTGGACGCCCCGCAGCCACCAGCCAAGGCCGTTCCATCGAGCCTTGCCTGTGCCGTGATACACGACTAAGACCGTGTCTCTGACCAGGCGTATGTCCGACACACGCCAGCGTGTGCTCGTCCCGCTTAGGCACAACTCGGGCGCAAGCCTGCCCGTGGCCTACCCACGGCCGAAGCAGCTCGGTCACCAAGCTAGCTGCCCAGCTTATTCATCAAGCTGCTTAGGCTTAAACGAGGGTCATTACATCGGGTGTGGTGGCATGGGCCACAGGGTGGCGGACTGTCCGAAGAGGAGGGGGGATCGGGCGGGTCAGGTGTGCTACCACTGCAGGGAGCCGGGGCACATCAAGCCCAGGTGTCCTAAGCTACAACAGATGGCGGTAGCAGCGATGCAGCCGTTGACGGTCCAGCCTTTGGCCCAGATTGCGGTGACGCCGCGGGGCTTCACTTTGGCAGAGGCCGGCGGTTCTAGCGCCAGACCGATCACAGGTAATTCCGAACTTGACTTTTAAAATTCGTGGTTGTGTGAATTTTGTCTGTTGGGAAATTGTGAGTCTGTGCTAGAATGTTAGGGCTCTCATGCACATGGGATTGTGCAGGGATCTTAGTTGTGGGCGGATGTGAGTCCCACGTGTTATTCGATTTGGAAGCTACGAATAGCTTCATTACTCCGGAGTGTACGGAGGGTAGCGGGATCCGGAGCGATTCCGGGGAGCAGCCGGGAGTAGTCAAGGTTACTGGTGGTAGGACGTTGGCTACTTTCGGGCAGGCTCGTTGTGTGGACGTGCTGGTAGCGGGAGAGTCGATGCCAGCAGACCTGATCATCAGTCCGGTGGAGCTGTACGATGTCATCTTGGGGATGGATTGGTTGGATCGGTACACGGTCCATCTGGACTGTCGGCGTGGACAAGTAGTGTTCGAGCGTGAGACGGGGAGGTTGGTGTTTCAGGGTGTAAGACTGACTTCCGGGAGTATTGTGATTTCCACGATACAGGCCGAGCAGTTGTTTCTCAGGGGCTGCGAGGCGTATCTGGTGATTATAGTGATGCCTGAGTCTGTTGGAGGTGTTGCAGTTGAGGATATTCGAGTTGTTCGAGATTTCCAGGATGTGTTTCAGTCATTGCAAGGATTACTGCCATCGCGGTCGGATCCGTTTGTTATTGAATTGGAACCCGGGACTACTCCGATATCTAAGGCACCTTACCGTATGGCTCCACCAGAGATGGCAGAGCTGAAGAAGCAGCTGGATGATTTGTTGGATAAGGATTTTATTCAGCCGAGTATTTCACCGTGGGGAGCGCCGGTGTTGTTTGTGAAGAAGAAGGATGGTAGTTTTCGGTTGTGCATCGATTATCGGGGACTTAACCGAGTCACCGTGAAGAACAGGTACCCTCTGCCGCGCATTGATGAGTTGTTAGATCAGTTGCGAGGGGCTACCTGGTTCTCCAAGATCGATTTAGCTTCAGGTTACCATCAGATTCCGATTGATGAGGCAGATGTTAGGAAGACTACTTTCAGGACGAGGTATGGGCATTTTGGTTTGACAAATGTACCAGCAGCGTTCATGCGGTTGATGAACGGGGTATTCCAGGAGTATCTGGATGTGTTTGTGATCATCTTTATTGATGATATTCTGGTGTATTCTGATATATCATGGTTTTTACCCATTTTCAACCATGATATAAAGTCATTTTTGTAGAGTCTTTTTGGTGTTTTTGTGCCTTTTAGAGTCTTTTGCAGGTAAATGGTCGTTTGGAGCTTAAGAGAAGCATTTGGAGCATTTTGGAGTTTCGAGGAAGGAAGTGCTGAAAAGATCCAGTCAAAAGTGAACAGAAGGTTGACTGTCGATCGACAGTGCTCAATGCTGTCGATCGACACGGGACTTGACGAATCGAAGAAGTTCTCCAGAGGCATGGCTGTCGATCGACAGTGCTCTATGCTGTCGATCGACACGAGCTTTAATAAAGAAAAATCCTTCGCAGGCCTGAAGTTTCCAGACGTTTTCCCTAAAGCTCAATCCGATTTTTATACCCTATATATAGTTTTACTTAGGTTTTCATGATCTTTTATCTTGTTTTCCATTAAGACTTGAGAGATATTGCTAGGGAGAGCTTTTACAAAGATCTACAGAGTTTTTCAGAGTCTTTCATACTGCAAGCTTCAAACCTTTTGTATCTCTAACTTTATCTCTTTATGCATCTAATTTCATTCATGACGTTTGCTTTATTCAACATGAGTGAGTAGTTTGCTTGTTAGGTTGTGGGGAATTCTAGGGTTTGATGAGAAATTGATAGGATTGTAATTTTGCTAGGGTTTATCTTGAGGGTTCTTCATCTAGATTGTTTCTAATGCTAGATCTAGTTTGATCACCTAGTATCTAGATCTTAGGTTGCTTTAATAGACACGGAAGTGTTATTAACAACTGGACATAGTCTTAGATGAGCAAAATCACCTATTTGCAAAGGAATTTGGCTTAGGGATTTTGTGAACAATTGAACTTGAACTTAATGCTTGTCTAGATTCAATAAATTTGCAAAGGAATTTAGAATTTAGGGATCTAGGTATAGATAGTCTCTGCAACGGAAGTTGATTGGCTTTACCTTAGTGTTTGAGTTCTAGAACGGCACTTATTAAACCCTGCAGTAATTTTATCCTCAATTTTGAATCATACCTGAAGCACTACCCATCGCCTAACTTTTGTCTTTTTGAATTACATAACAACCAAAATCGCTATCTTTTGCTCGTTTTTATTATTCGTTTTTCATTACATATTCCTTGCTTAGCATAATTTGAATACTTAAATTGATTGTGTAAATTGATTCCCTGTGGATTCGATCCCTAAGTACTACGAGGATCTCTTAATTTGAGAGAGTAGCTCAGGGTAAATTTGAGCAGATCAAATTTTGGCGCCGTTGCCGGGGATTCGATTTTACCAATCGATTTTTGTTTTTATAATTTTGTCTAAGTTTTAATTTTCGTTTACTTACTTCCGCTTTCTTTTGTTTCTGTATGTTTCAGGTGCATGCCTAATCGCAAGACCAGAAGCAACAAAGATCAAGAGTTAGTGGACTTAATTCCTGAGTTAGGAGTTTTAGAGCGAGCCAACCGGGCAACGAGAAAGGCAGCCAGAATGGTTAATCCAATTGTGCTAATCAGAGGTGATGATGGGTCTCTTCATGACCAAGAGGGTCTGAGGAGAAATGCCCAAGGTCAGAGAGTGGACGACCATGGGGCTGTGATTGAGGAGCAACAGGCCGAGCAGCAGATTGCGCAGCGCCAGGAGCCTGTTGCACGTGGGCGTACTCTGGGAGAGTACAACAGGCCTGATGAGTTCTATGCTAACAGGGCAGCGATTCGTCCTCCTGCTTTCCAGAGAAACGATTTCGAGCTAAAGCCTGCGTACTTTACGCTTGTAGCTCAGCACCCTTTCCATGGGCTATCGTGTGAACACCCCATGGATCATATAGAGCGGTTCGAGGACTTGGCATCTAGCATCAAGGCTAATGGAGTCTCCAGCGACTACCTTTACTGCAAGCTTTTCCCCTATTCACTTAGTGGAGAAGCAGCCTACTGGCTGAAACAGTTAGAGCCAGGCTCACTGACCACTTGGGAGGACACCAAGAACGCTTTCCTCAACAACTTCTTTGATGAGGCACGGTCCGAAGATCTTAGGACAAAGATCTCTATGTTCAAATAGGGACCGACTGAAGCATTCAAGGCTTCTTGGGTGCGATTCAAAGCCTATCAGAGGGATTGTCCTCATCATGGGTTCAGTGATGTTCAGTTGTTGGGTATCTTCTTCAGAGGAGTCGACTGGCGCTATCAGATGGCGTTGGATGCTGCATCTAACGGGAATTTTAACACTCGATACCCAGAGGATGCACTTGTGCTTATCGAGAACTTGGCTTCTAGCAATAGTACCAAGAATGCTGATTTCGAGAGGAAGAAGTCGGGTGGCAACATGGATGGAAGTCAGATTGCTGAGGTTAAGGCCAAGATTGACTCCGTGCATAATCTTCTGGTGGGGAAGAAGTCAGTTCAGTTTGCTGCTGAAGTAGAGACTTTCGAGCAGGATGAAGAAGACGTCAACTACATCAGTGAGAATGGTTTTCAGGGTCAGCGGTTTGGTAATCAGCAGGGTAACAGAGGCTTCAATGGAAATCAGAGAACTACGTTCATTGGGAATCCGGGTTCACCTAGCTACGCTCCTAAGCCTCAGTCTCAGAAGACCGAGTATCAGAGGCCTTTCCAGAGCAACTACAATCGAAACTACGGTTCATCTTCTTACCAGGCACCTCCTGCTAAATCAGCAGACAGCGAGATGAAGTCTATGCTTGAGCAAATCTTGGAAGGTCAACAGAAGCTGACTGTTACCTTTAATGGGAAGATGAATGCCATGTACCAAGATTTGAATGGGAAGTTTGAGGCTTTGAACACCCATGTCAAAAAGTTGGACACTCAAGTTGCTCAGACGGCCGAGAACTCTAGAAGGCAGGAGGGGTTTCTTCCAGCCAAGACAGATGCTAACCCAAGACACTCAGTAGCAGCCATCACCACAAGGAGTGGGAAGGTCCTCATCGAGCCTGTGATGAAGAAGGGACTTGGTGCAGAGCAGTTAGATGAGTCAGGCGAATTTGATGAGAAGAAAAAAATTCCAGAGACTTCGCTGTCGATCGACGGTCATCAGTGTCGATCGACAGGAACCTCACGGATCGTCTCCAGACCTCCAGAGGTGCTAGTGTCGATCGACAGCAGTGATAGTGTCGATCGACAGGGATCCCAGAACTGCACAACTTCTTCTAAACCATCGGATGTCGAGGTTGAAAAGGTGTACAAGCCTAAGCCACCTTTTCCTAGGAGTCAGAAGAGGTCTAAGCAGGAGCTTGAAGACGCTAGGTGCAAGGCTATCATAGATAAGTTGGTTCTAGAGCTCCCCTTTGTTGATGCCATTAAGATTAGTCCTGTGATCCACCGGTATGTGAAGAAGATGGTCAGCAAGAGCTTGAGTATAGAGGAAGGAGTGGCTATGATCTCTGAGCAGGTTAGTGCGGTAATTCAGAACCGGATTCCAGAGAAACTCACAGATCCAGGAAGCTTCGTGTTGGATTGTTTGATCTTCAAGGATAGGTTTCCGAGGTCTCTCTGCGACTTGGGCTCTGGTGTCAACCTAATGCCACTCTCTGTCGCTGTCGGTCTTGGGTTGACGGATTTCCAGCCCACTAGGATTTCTCTCATCCTCGCGGATAGGTCAGTCAGGATTCCGGAAGGGATACTGGAAGATGTACCAATCAAGGTCGGTGATTTCATGATCCCTACCGACTTTGTGGTCCTGCAGTACAACGAGGAGCCCAAGGATCCTCTTATTTTGGGCAGACCTTTCTTGTCCACAGCCGGTGCTTTGATAGATGTTCAGGGAGGCTGTATTACCTTGCGAGTGGGTGGTTTCGAGATGAGGTTTGAAATGGATAAGCTGGTAAAGAGACCCACCATCGATGGACAGACCTTCTACGTTGATACACTCACTGACCTTGCACAGGAAGTCTTCAACGATATGTACCCCATTGATCCCTTGGAAAGGACTTTGGTGAATTCTGTGCTACAGAAAGGTCAGATTGATGAGGATGCAAGGGGATATGCTAGGATGATGGATGCTAACAAAGAATGGAGGAAAATGGTTGCTAGTGTGAGTTTGGGTGAATCATCTGTGAAAACTCCACAAGTGGGCGATTGGAGCGAACAGAAAGCTCCAAGGCTTGAGCTTAAACCACTTCCAGCAGGGCTAAGGTACGCTTTTCTTGGTCCTAATTCCACTTACCCTGTCATTGTTAACTCTTCGCTAAACAATGTAGAGCTCACCTTACTGCTAAGCAAGTTGCGGAAGTTTCGCCCAGCTCTTGGCTATTCTCTTGATGATATTGCAGGTCTCTCTCCGGATTTGTGTATGCATAGGATACATCTTGAGGATGAGAGCAAGCCATCTATTGAGCACCAGAGGAGGCTTAATCCAAATCTGCAGGAAGTTGTCAAGAAAGAGATCTTGAAACTTCTAGAGGCTGGGATCATCTACCCCATCTCAGATAGTGCGTGGATTAGCCCTGTTCATGTAGTGCCTAAGAAAGGAGGAGTCACAGTGGTAAAGAATGACAAGAACGAGCTGATTCCGATGAGGACTGTGACTGGGCATAGGATGTGCATCGACTACAGGAAGCTCAATGCAGCCACCAGGAAGGACCACTTCCCCCTGCCTTTCATTGACCAGATGTTGGAGAGGCTGGCAAGCCATCCCTACTACTGTTTCCTAGATGGGTACTCTGGATTTTTCCAAATCCCCATCCACCCAGAGGACCAGGAGAAGACCACATTCACTTGTCCGTATGGCACTTTTGCATACCGCAGAATGCCTTTTGGACTTTGCAATGCTCCTGCAACTTTCCAACGCTGTATGATGTCCATCTTCACAGACATGATTGAGGATTACATGGAGGTCTTCATGGACGACTTCTCAGTCTACGGTGATTCATTCAAGGGCTGCCTTGAAAACCTGGAGAAAGTGCTTGCCCGATGTGTGGAGAAGCACTTGGTTCTTAACTGGGAAAAGTGCCACTTCATGGTGCAAGATGGCATTGTACTTGGCCACAGAGTTTCAGCAGATGGGATTGAAGTAGATCGTGCCAAGATTGAGGTGATGACTAGTCTGCAACCGCCAACTTCCGTCAAAGAGGTCCGGAGTTTCCTTGGACATGCTGGCTTCTACAGGAGATTCATCAAGGATTTCTCCAAAATTGCTCGCCCACTCACCACATTGCTCTGTAAGGATGTCAAATTTGATTTTGATACTGATTGTTTATCTGCTTTTGATCAAATTAAGCAGGCTTTGGTGAGTGCTCCAATAGTGCAACCTCCAGACTGGGATTTGCCTTTCGAGGTAATGTGTGATGCCAGCGATTATGCAGTTGGAGCAGTGTTGGGTCAGAAGAAGGACAAAAAGCTGCATGCTATCTACTATGCTAGTAGAACGCTTGACGAGGCTCAGAAGAACTACGCAACAACTGAGAAGGAGTTGCTAGCTGTGGTTTTTGCTTTCGAAAAGTTCCGATCTTACTTGATTGGAGCCAAGGTAATAGTGCACACGGATCATTCAGCACTCAAGTACCTCATGCAGAAGAAGGACGCTAAACCAAGACTGTTGAGATGGATTCTCCTTCTCCAAGAGTTTGATATTGAAGTGAAGGACAAGAAAGGGGTCGAGAATGGTGTCGCGGATCATCTCTCACGCATTCGGATTGAGGATAGTGTTCCTATTGATGACTACTTCCCTGAGGAAAGTGTGCACTTTATAGAGATTGGATTTCAAGTGAATGGGTATGGAGTTCAGCAGGGTCCGAAATCGAACAGTCTACCAGAAACCTCGCTGTCGATCGACACAGGTGTCTGTCGATCGACAGGATGTCATCTGCCCAAGTCCCTGATTACAGAAACTGCCCTGTCGATCGATTTTCAACATCACTGTCGATCGACAGTGTGTCCAGAGACGAAGAATCAAGATTTAAATGCAGTTTCAGAGGGAGATCGACCTTGGTATGCAGACATTGCAAATTACCTAGCTACAGAGGACCTTCCTACCGAACTCAAAGGGTATGAGAAGAAGAAGTTCATGCGTGAACTCCGGAGATACTATTGGGATGAGCCTTATCTCTACCGGCATTGCTCAGACGGCCTCTACAGGAGGTGTATTGCAGAAAGTGAGGTTCGAGATGTACTTATCACTGTCATGGTTCTGAATATGCGGGGCACTTTGCTACTTTCAAGACAGTGTCAAAGGTTCTTCAAGCAGGTTTCTGGTGGCCTTCAATGTTTAAAGATGCTAACTCTTTTATTTTGATGTGTGATGCTTGTCAGAGAAGAGGGAAGATTAGCAAGCGACATGAGATGCCACAAAACTTCATCCTGGAGGTTGAAGTCTTTGATTGCTGGGGCATCGATTTCATGGGTCCATTCCCATCTTCTTATGGGAATGAGTACATTCTGGTCGCGGTGGACTATGTTTCCAAGTGGGTGGAGGCAATTGCTAGTCCAAAGAACAATGCTGCAGTGGTCGTTAAGCTGTTTAAGACCATCATCTTCCCAAGGTTCGGAGTCCCCAGAGTTGTCATCAGTGATGGTGGAACGCACTTCATCAACAAGGTTTTCTCTAAACTTTTAGAGACATATGGTGTTCATCATCGCGTCGCGAGTCCTTATCACCCTCAGACGAGTGGGCAAGCGGAGGTTTCTAACAGGCAGATCAAGAAGATCCTTGAGAAGACAGTGAATTCCACAAGGAAGGATTGGTCTACAAAGCTGGATGATGCGCTCTGGGCCTACAGGACTGCTTACAAGACACCCCTGGGCACTACCCCCTTTCATTTGCTTTATGGAAAAGCATGTCATCTTCCAGTCGAGCTTGAGCACAAAGCAGCGTGGGCCGTGAAACACTTCAACTTTGACATAAAGCCTGCTGCGGAAAGGAGACTGATTCAGCTGAACGAACTGGACGAGATTAGACTTCATGCCTACGACAATTCCAAGTTGTACAAGGAAAGGACAAAGGCATATCATGATAAGAAGATCATCTCCAGGAACTTCGAACCAAATGACCAGGTATTGCTCTACAACTCTCGTTTACAGCTTTTTCCTGGTAAACTGTGTTCTCGTTGGTCAGGTCCTTTTACAATCAAGGAGGTTCGACCCCATGGAGCTGTAATCCTGCTTACCAAAGACGGACGGGAATTCACAGTGAATGGCCAAAGGGTGAGCATTACTGGGCGGAAGCCAAGATTCCAGAGGGACACATTGTGTCCTTGGATGATGCACCGGAAGCCTGAACTCCGACACAGTCAAGCTAAGGACTAAAAACAAGCGCTTAGTGGGAGGCAACCCACTTGTAAGTTTGTCTGCTTAGTTCTCGATTTAGTTTTTACTAATTTTGTTTTAGTTTTAATTCTCATTCAAAAAAAAAAAAAAAAAGGATGGAGTTTTCTGACAGGCCCGTGTCGATCGACAGGGGGCGACTGTCGATCGACAGCCCTTGCAGATAGGCCCAAAACCGAGGTAAGTCTTCTGATTTCCAAAAACCGTAAGCCCATTTCAAGCCCAAAAACGTTTTTCTTATTTCTACATATGATTTTGAGGATCAAAACCGTTTTTTTTTTTTTTTTTCTCCCCTCTCTTGCGATTTCAAAGAAGAGATTTTGACAAACCCTAACTTTCTCAATCTTTCACCAAATCAAACGATTTTTGAGTCTATCTCATTCGGATTTTGTCCCTCTTTCCGTTTCTACCATCGTTTTCGTCATTATCCAAAGGTATGGCTCTCTAATTCTTCTTTTTTTTTGACTTCTCGAAGAAAAAAAGGTGATTTTGAGGTAGAATTGGTTCGATTCATGTGTTGTTCATGCTTCATATACACTTCTAGAGTGAATTTGGACTAGTTTCGTGCATTGCATTGTTTGATTTTGGTCGGTTAGGGTTTGACATGAGAATTTGGGGGTTTTTTAATGTGGTTCGATTTGGGTTGAATTTTTGGTGTTATCGTGGTACATTGGACTCATAAGGTTGCTAGGATTGGTCACGAATGTGTTTATCCTTGAGATTTGTGGTTGCATTTCGCGAAATTGAGACATTCAAAAACTGTGACAGAAACGCCTCTGTCGATCGACAGGATCTCTGTCGATCGACAGGGTGCTCTCGGATCGAATTTTCTGTTTTGCTAATTTCGGTCCCTGTGTGTTCGGTTTTTGGTTTTGTTGCGCAGATGCCTCCTAAAGGAATATTGAAAAAGGGCAAGAGGGCAAGGGAAGACACGGGATCGAGTTCACACTCTCCTCCTGCACCAACCTATGTCATTCGTTGCTTTGCTAATCCCAAGTGGCCACGGGATGAGAACACGCCATTCCGTATTGAGTTTGAGTCGGAGGATCGGACGCTAAGGGACGTTTTGCAGGATCCATTAGTGGATAATCGAGAGATGCGCAACAAGTGGGACGATTTCAATTCGTTGCTCTACAATGAGTGGCTCAAGGTTCCAATGGCGCCCACTAGATACGCTGATAGCGTAACGATGGGACGTTTGCGCATTCGTGATGAAGTGGAGACATTGTTGCAGAAGGTTGGGTTGGAGAAGTTGTGCACCTATGACGAGGGCTTATACCCCGATCTAGTAAGGTAGTTCTTTGCCTCGTTGAAGTTGTATATCACCGCGGAGACTGAGGAACAGAAGTTCGATCCGAGCTATTACACCTTGAGCTTCATGGCTAGTGGGAAACGATTTACGATTTTCGCTAGAGATATTTGTAGGGTATTTGGATTTCCTGAGGTTCCGGTGGCAAATTTACCTGATGACATTGCTGGGGGGGTACATGCGCTTTGGTGTCACATTGGAGCGGGTTCGTTCCAAGTGGGGAGCTCATCCCACACCGATATCCGCCATCCAGTCCTTCGTTATCTGGTTCGACTTTTCTCTACCACGATCTTGTGCAAGATGGAACCGGGCAAGGTGAGGAAGCTCGAGCTAGTCTTGCTATCGTATGCTTTGAGGGACATCCTCCCTAATGCGACTTGGAGCACTGGGTTTCACCCTAATATGGCAGTCGTCTTGATGGAGCATCTTCACTCGCTGAGACACATTCCGCTTACGACGACTCAGTTTGGAAAGAGGGTGTTCACCGTGGGGAACCTACTCACTCCGATCTTCCAGCACTGTCAGGTCCCCCTACCCAGTTATTATTTTGATAAGAGCGATGGCTTTGTGGATCTGGATCACTTGAAGCACGCACACTGGATCAAGGGTGAGGCTCCAATTCATTGGGTTTTTCCCCTCGCGGTGGGAGGATCTAGGATGGTTGCGATTCCTAGTGTAGTTGACTGGATGCCAGTAACTACGGATGCCTCTTTGCTCCCTTTCACTCCACGAGAGGATTTGCTCATGCCAGTCAGGACCACTAGGAAGCTGAAGACGCGGGGCGTTAGTACTACAGGAGCTGGCACTTCTCAGACTCCGCCACAGACACACTCTACGGTTCCTTCACACCAGCATGTATTTCCACCACCTCTTCATGATCCGGCGAGTGTTGATCAGAAGTTGGACTGGATCGCTCGTGCTCTTAAGGCAGTGTGGGATACGCTTTCTTGCCAGTCCAGCTGTGTTCGTCCGCGCACTCCATCTCCACCGCGTCCGGCTTCACCACTAGCTACATCACCTGAAGGCACCTCTGATTTCCAGTCCGCAGAGGATTAGGCCTCACACTTCATCCTTTTTCTATCCTTTTTATTGTTTGCGTCATTTTCATTTTTCTTTGAGTCAGTTTGTTTTAGATTTCCTAGGAATGCTTGAACGTGCTTGCTATATGGATTACCACTGTTTTCCTCTTGATCGTTTGTTAAGTACTGCATGCTTAGAACTTGTGCAATTCTTGAATCAACAAGCGGAAAACAACAAAGTTCCAAAGTTGACATTTTCCTTTGATTTCCTTTGCCAACTTCAGGCTTGATAACACTGGGGACAGTGTTGTTTAAGTCTGGGGGAGGTAGTTGCTAACTTAGTTTTTGTTTTGAGAGTCAGTCAAAACTAGTTAGGAACAACCCTTCTTTTGGTTTAGTGGAGTGTCCTTTTCAGCGTGTGACCATTCTTCCAGAATCAGTTTCAAAGTTAGACTAATGGGAAATCCTAGGATTGACCAGTTGACTGGAGACGTCTGCTACTTCTAGTATAATCCGCCAAGTCAGAGCTACTGCACGGTTCTCTTTGGGATCGATGTTCATAGAGCTTGACTCCTCATTCGTACCTGACAAGTGCTATCTCCTGTTGAAAGTAATGGTACTCCTCTCCCTCTATTCACCTTATAAAAAAAAAAAAAAAAAAGAGAAAAATACAGTGATTTTGGTTAGGATTGGGGTGAGATGATAGCTCTTGAGTATAGGATGAGGAATAAAATCCAGTGAGTCTGTACTCAAGAGGTGATCACCCAGCTCAAAAGCAGCAGTCTGAGTCCCGTAAAACGGATGAAGAAGACGAGCAATCTCACGAGCCTGTCTCCTCACAAGGAACAATAGTAGTGAGTCACGACCCTGTCTCCTAACAAGGAACAACATTAGTGAAATATGCACTGCTTTGAGTTCAGCAATCATGAAACAATAAGAATAGAGAACAAAATAAGTCTGGGGGAGAGGAGGAATACCAAGTGTAGTATAGATTGATTTGTCATGGTATAGTCTGGGAATGAGTCTAGAAGGTTCTTGGCATTGAGAACATTGAGACCAAGCGATGAAGGCTAACGGATTATGCTGTGAAGTTGTGGATGAATTTGGAAGGCTGCAAAAGTCTGCAGAGAAGTACATGGTGGTCTGATTCTGTTTGGTTCTGGATTATGTGGTTCACTAGTTGGAAGGGCCAATTCGCTGCATCAAGGGAAGGTATGTTCTGTGTTTTCAAACCTCTTCCACAGTTTTGGTTTATGTTTTGCTTGAGGGCAAGCAAAGGCTAAGTCTGGGGGAGTTGATATATCATGGTTTTTACCCATTTTCAACCATGATATAAAGTCATTTTTGTAGAGTCTTTTTGGTGTTTTTGTGCCTTTTAGAGTCTTTTGCAGGTAAATGGTCGTTTGGAGCTTAAGAGAAGCATTTGGAGCATTTTGGAGTTTCGAGGAAGGAAGTGCTGAAAAGATCCAGTCAAAAGTGAACAGAAGGTTGACTGTCGATCGACAGTGCTCAATGCTGTCGATCGACACGGGACTTGACGAATCGAAGAAGTTCTCCAGAGGCATGGCTGTCGATTGACAGTGCTCTATGCTGTCGATCGACACGAGCTTTAATAAAGAAAAATCCTTCGCGGACCTGAAGTTTCCAGACGTTTTCCCTAAAGCTCAATCCGATTTTTATACCCTATATATAGTTTTACTTAGGTTTTCATGATCTTTTATCTTGTTTTCCATTAAGACTTGAGAGATATTGCTAGGGAGAGCTTTTACAAAGATCTACAGAGTTTTTCAGAGTCTTTCATACTGCAAGCTTCAAACCCTTTGTATCTCTAACTTTATCTCTTTATGCATCTAATTTCATTCATGACGTTTGCTTTATTCAACATGAGTGAGTAGTTTGCTTGTTAGGTTGTGGGGAATTCTAGGGTTTGATGAGAAATTGATAGGATTGTAATTTTGCTAGGGTTTATCTTGAGGGTTCTTCATCTAGATTGTTTCTAATGCTAGATCTAGTTTGATCACCTAGTATCTAGATCTTAGGTTGCTTTAATAGACACGGAAGTGTTATTAACAATTGGACATAGTCTTAGATGAGCAAAATCACCTATTCGCAAAGGAATTTGGCTTAAGGATTTTGTGAACAATTGAACTTGAACTTAATGCTTGTCTAGATTCAATAAATTTGCAAAGGAATTTGGAATTTAGGGATCTAGGTATAGATAGTCTCTGCAACGGAAGTTGATTGGCTTTACCTTAGTGTTTGAGTTCTAGAACGGCACTTATTAAACCCTGCAGTAATTTTATCTTCAATTTTGAATCATACCTGAAGAACTACCCATCGCCTAACTTTTGTCTTTTTGAATTACATAACAACCAAAATCGCTATCTTTTGCTCGTTTTTATTATTCGTTTTTCATTACATATTCCTTGCTTAGCATAATTTGAATACTTAAATTGATTGTGTAAATTGATTCCCTGTGGATTCGATCCCTAAGTACTACGAGGATCTCTTAATTTGAGAGAGTAGCTCAGGGTAAATTTGAGCAGATCATATTCGAAGAGTCCTGAGGAGCATGAGTTGCATTTGAGAGTAGTTCTGGGGAAGCTGCGGGAGCAGAAGTTGTTTGCGAAGTTGAGCAAGTGCAGTTTTTGGCAGCAAGAGATGAGCTTTCTTGGCCACGTTGTGTCTACAGACGGAGTGTCTATGGATCCGGCTAAGATAGAGGCTATCAGAGGTTGGCCTAGACCGATGAGTGCTACGGAGATCAGAAGTTTTCTCGGGTTGGCGGGTTATTACCGGAGGTTCGTCAAGAGGTTTGCGAGTATGTCGCAGCCGATGACGAGGTTGACCGGGAAGGATGTCCTTTTTGTTTGGTCTTCGGCTTGCGAGGAGAGTTTCGGGAAGTTGAAGGAGATGCTGACGAGTACACCTGTGTTGGCGTTACCCGAGCCGGGTGAGCCATATGTGGTGTATACAGATGCTTCAGGAGTTGGTCTGGGATGTGTACTGATGCAGCAGGGGAAGGTTATTGCATATGATTCGAGGCAGTTGAGGAAGCATGAGTACAACTACCCTACCCATGATTTGGAATTGGCTGCAGTGATATTTGCACTTAAGATTTGGAGGTCTAATCTGTACGGTGGGAAGGTGCAGGTATTCACAGACCACAAGAGCCTGAAGTATTTCTTCACTCAGCCAGACCTGAACCAGAGACAGAGGAGCTGGATGGAGTTAGTCGCAGACTATGACCTGGAGATTGGGTACCATCCGGGTAAGGCTAATTTAGTGGCTGATGCTTTGAGTCGGAAGCGAGTTGCTTCAGCTCAGTACATTGAGGTTGTGCGTGATCTCACAGGAGCCGTTGAGGTTAGAGGCAGCTAACCAGACAGACTTACTAAGAAGGATTCGGGTTGCGCAGGAGAAGGATCAGGGGTTGATTGATGCTTCTAAGGTGACGGGTTCTGAGTATGTGGTCTCGGCAAGTGGGATGATACTGGTGAATGGCCGGGTTTGTGTACCCAAGGACGAGGATCTAAGGCAGGAGATTCTGAGAGAGGCCCATTCGAGTATGTTGTCTATTCATCCGGGAGCGACCAAGATGTATCGTGATCTGAAGCGGTATTATCACTGGATCGGGATGAAGAGAGATGTAGCTAGCTGGGTTGCAGCGTGCAACGTATGTCAGCTGGTGAAGGCTGAGCATCAGGTTTCGAGTGGTTTGCTGCAGAGTTTACCCATTCCGGAGTGAAAGTGGGATATGATTACCATGGAATTTGTAACAGGGTTACCAGTGTCGCGGACCTATGATGCGATTTGGGTTGTTGTGGATCGTCTGACCAAGTCAGCACATTTTCTTGCCATCAAAAAGACCGATGGAACGGTGGTGTTGGCTAAGAAGTATGTGCGTGAGATAGTGAGGCTGCATGGGGAGCCAGCGAGTATTGTGTCAGACAGGGATCCGAGGTTTACTTTAGAGTTCTGGAGGGCATTTTTCAGGGTGAGATGGGCACTAAGGTGCACATGAGCACTGCTTATCATCCTCAGACAGATGGGCAGTCGGAGAGGACTATTCAGACTTTAGAGGACTTGTTGAGAATGTGCGTGCTAGATTATCGTGGTCATTAGGTGGATCATCTGAACCTAGTTGAGTTTGCGTACAACAACTCATACCAGGCGAGTATTGGGATGGCTCCATATGAGGCTCTGTATGGGAGGCCGTGTAGGATACCATTGTGCTGGACTCAAGTGGGGGAGAGGAGCATGTTTGGTGCGGATTTTGTTCAGGAGATGACGGAGAAGATCCGTGTCTTGAGACAGGACATGAGGGAGGTTCAGGATCGGCAGAAGAGTTATGCTGATAGGAGACGGAAAGAGCTGGAGTTTGAGCTGGGAGATCTGGTGTATCTCAAGGCAGCGATGTTGAGGGGTCCTAACAGATCCATTTAAGAGAATAAGCTAAGTCCGAAGTTTATGGGTCCATTCAGAGTGGTGGAGTGGGTCGGACCAGTGGCTTATCGGTTGGAGTTACCTCAGAGTATGAAGGCTTTTCACAAAGTTTTCTATGTTTCGATGCTGCGTTAGTGTCTGCATGAGTCTGAGGATGTGTTGGCTAGGATCCCGGAGGATCTTCAGCCCAATATGACGTTGGAGGCGAGGCCTGTGAGGATTCTCCAGAGGAGAGTCAAGGTGCTGCTCCGGAAGAGGATACCGTTGGTTAGAGTCGTGTGGGACTGTGACGGTATTGAGGAGGAGACTTGGGAACCAGAGGCGAAGATGAAGACTAAGTTTTCGAAGTGGTTCGAGAAGCAAGCGGTGGCTTGAGTTGTCTTTCTTTTCTGGTTTCGGTTTGGTAGTAGCATGTGGCTACGGTTGTTGTATTTTCATTTTGTTGTAATGATTATACGTTTTGAGGAGTAATAAGATGTGGTATTCTTATTTCTTGTGTTATAAGATGTGTGTATATGGTGTCTAGGGACTCTAGAGGCGGCAATCCTATGGGTAGTCAGGTTGTCCGTTTGCTAGAGGGGCTGGGAAATAGAGGTTTTATGTGAGTTAGAACCCGTCTATTTCCTAGGGAGAGTCTGGAAAAGACGGCTTTATGTGTGATTAGAGCTTGTCGTTTTCCAGGGACTCTAGGCTGGGAATGGAAGTTCTATTCAGCTTAAAGCTGGTTCATGTTCTAGGAGTGGCTAGAAATGGGCTTGTTCATGTTCTAGGAGTGGCTAGAAATGAATTTCGTGTTCTAGGAGTGGCTAGAAACAAAAGCTTTATGCGAGTTAGAATCTGTCTATTCCTAGGGAGAGTCGGGAAAAGAAGTTCTATGTGAGTTAGAATTGTCTTTTCCAGGGACTCTGTGAGTTCTTATATGTTATGACTTGTGGAGTCATGGGTTGTGATGACTGGTAGGTCATGTGATGGCTGGGAATAGAAGTTTTATTCGGCTTAAAGCTGGTTCATGTTCTAGGAGTGGCTAGAAATGAGCTTATTCATGTTCTAGGAGTGGCTAGAAATGAGCTTATTCATATTCTAGGAGTGGCTAGAAATGAAATTCGTGTTCTAGGAGTGGCTAGAAACGAAAGCTTTATGCGAGTCTTATTAAAGCTGGTTCATGTTCTAGGAGTGGCTAGAAATGAGCTTGTTCATGTTCTAGGAGTGGCTAGAAATGAGCTTGTTCATGTTCTAGGAGTGGCTAGAAATAAAATTCGTGTCCTAAGAGTGGCTAGGAACGAAAGCTTTATGAGAGTTAAAATCTGTCTATTCCTACGTAGAGTCCGGAAAAGAGGTTTTATGAGAGTTAGAATCGTCTTTTCCATGGACTCTGTGGAAACACCCATGGTGGTTGGGTTGTTTCGAGTGGCCTAGTGGAGGTTACAGATGTGATGATATTCCGGGTAGGGGATGTCATGAGGTAGCCACAGAGGCGATTTCGGTCGACAGGTACTTATGATGCATGTTTCAGAGTTTTGCTCCAGGAAACGGGTGTGTTTCCTGCATACTGAGGGATAGTGGTTCTCTCTAGGGGCCAAGTGTGGTCCTTACATATACTTTGAGGGACGGTGGTTCTCTCTTGGGGACGAGTGGGTCCATGCACACGTAACTCAAGGGGTGACGATCCTGCGAGTGAGTGCGGTGTATATGAGCTATGAGTATGAGTTATGCGCAGTAGAATCTGAGCGTGGTCATGAGTATGAGATTGGATGAACTTCGGAGATCAGGAGTGGATCTCAAGTGGTGCTGACCGGGTAAGGTCAGGATTGCAGCCGTGGTGAGACGGTGCAATGAGGCTAGTAACTCGGGGATCAGGTGTGATCACGAGTGGTGCTGGCTGAGGGCCAGGGTTGTGTTGTGGACATCGAGTCTAGGGTTATTATTGGAGTCTGGGATTCGGTTCGACAATTCTGGTAGCATATGTTACACCGATGGTCATACATGTTCTTGTTTGATTGTTGTACGATCATTTGGTCCAATGCAGGGTCAACGGTTGGTCGGACATGTTCTTGTTTGATTATTGGACGGTCAATCGAGCAGCCCTAATCCGGATCATGAAGCGTGCATCGTTGACGTTCCGGATGAATCTGGGCGAATTTTAGGCGAGAGTGATAGTCTTAGCAGGACGGGTTAGGGGGTTCGAGTGTATCTCGAAGGATATTAGCCGCGTTCGGGTCAGGTGGTGGAGACCGTAGTGAGACGGTGTTGCATGATTCGAGGTCAAATCCGTGTTAGTGGGGGAGAATTGTAACGCCCGTGAACCAAAAAGTAGATTTTGGTGTTGCGTCGATCGACGCAGGGGTTGTGCGTCGATCGATGCACGTGTTTGGACTTGCGAGAAGTCGGGTTCTGGGTGGTGCGCCGATCGACGCAGGTGCTTGCGCCGATCGACGCAGGTGTCGGCAGGCGCGCCGATCGACGCAGGTGCTTGCGTCGATCGATGCAAGTGTTGGCAGGTTGGCTATTTAAGTCGAAAAACGGGTTTTGGGGCAAAAAAACCAAAGAAAACGTCTGTTAAGAGAGAGATTGGGGGTTTGGTGTTATTTCCCTTCCTTTTCTCTATCTTTGAGACTTGTGTTCGGATTGGTGAAACTGTGGGATCGTGGTGGATCCGTGATTGACGAAGGAGGAAGGAGATTTTGGATTGGTTGATCCGTTCTTCGTGTTCTTGAGCGTTCTTGAGCATTTTGATCCGTTTTCCTTTCCAAAAATCGAGGTGAGTGTGTGACCATGGCTTATCTGGGTAAAGGGTTTGATAGGATGCGATTGATTGTTGTTTGTGGTTGGATTGACCATGGCTTATCAAACGCAGGGTTGTGTGTCGATCGACGCAGGGTTGTGTGTCGATCAACGCAGGTGTGGTGCATCGATAGACGCATAGTGGTTGCGTCGATCGACGTACGAGCTGATGAGCTGTTTTCGCGTTTGATTGTTCGTGTGTTGCATTGTTGATTGCTCACCCTGGTATTGTATCGTTTTCTTATGCATGTGTGTATAGCCAAGTAGATGGGATGACCGTCTCACTGGGTATTTATGATAATATTCACGCATCTCTTATAACCATGTGATGCAGGAAAAGACAGTTTGTGATCGTGGAATCAAGGCGAGGAAGAGGAGATGATCTAGTGTCTCGATTGAGTGGTTTATGATGTTAGCATTGATAGGTTGTTGATGTTAGAATTGAGATGTTTAATATGAGATTTATTGAATGGTTTAATGGTTTATCTGCTTATTGATTTCCGCTGAATGTTTGTTGTATTGAGAATTTTAGCATGTTGAGGATTAGCATTTATGGGGATGCTAATTCGGTGCTAATATATATATAAAAAAATAATATTACGGGACGGGTTATCACATATGTTAAATGATTTTATATATGTTCTGAAAACCTCTTTCATTAATATTTTTTTAAAACATATCAAATTACAATGAGTAATTTCATATTACTAATTTTGTGTTTTATTTTATTAATTTTAATTAATATCAAGTAAAAATAATATTTATATATATTTTAAGTTTATATATATTTTAAAAAAAAAAGAAAAGAAGAGTTTCTAAAAACCTTGTGTCTAAAAGAAGAGTTTTTTTATCATCTATATATTAATTGATGAGACATTAGGTGAAAATATCCTATGTGTTATTCAACGAGGAATTTAGGGGATAATTAATCAAACAATTATAAAATCCTAATGACTTCTAATATACACATCCTACAAAACCCACTAATTGTCTTTATACAAATAACCTAAAAGCCTAAGGAGATTTTAGCCCAATATACAAACACACGATATTGTTATTTGTACACAATACCTTATATATAAATATATATACTAGAGATTTTCTACGCATTGCGTGGGGTATAAAAAATTAACATGGTAAAAATTAACATAATAATTTCTAGTTATTAATTATTTGTGTATTTAATATTATATAAATTTGTTGTTTATAGTAAATAATTATCTAAGTTAGAAAACTAAGTATTTGTAGCAAATTGTTGAACATGTAAACCATTATATATATATATATATATATAATGATATGATATGGAAGACATTTTCTTTGGTACAAATCCTTAACTTGTATGTCTGAATCAATATTTACTACGGTTTCCTAAAAATATGATTGGTCGTCTTTTTTCATTAAATACGCCTGTAAAAAACTTATTGATCAGACAAGTTATAGTATGTTTTGCTTCTACCGAAACAGCTACATCATCTCAACATAGGTGTTGGAATACATCTTTTTGTTTATTTCATTAGAAATTTGAATCATATGGAGAATATTTGATGTTTAATTGTTTTTTGTCTCACTATTTTGCTGTGATTTTTATCTTTCCCATCAATTCATTGGTGAAATGATTCTGTTTTTTTTATGGATTTACAATTTGTGGTGAAGTAAAGTTTTTTTTCGAGACTCTTGTTCAGAAAAATTACTTTGTCCAACACAAATTGTATCAATTACATTAGAGGGTGATTGATAAATTGGTTTTAAAAACTTTAAAAGCATTTTTAAAACGTGTAAATTCTAAATTTCTCTAATCAAACTTGTTGGATTTACCAACCCTAAAAATTTTAAAATCATTTTTAATTTTCTCACATCATTTTTTTTCTTGTTCATGTTATGGTTTTTTTATGAAAGTTTTTCTTTTGTAATTTTTTTTTATATTTTAAAATCAAAGTTACCTACATAAAAGGCAAACAACTAAATATTTTTGTTTGTATAGGATATTATTGGATTTGATATACATAAGTTTACATAAAAATTATATTATAATTTATATAAGAATTATATAAATGTACACAAAACACTTAATTGTAATTTCTTTAAATTAATTTACAGAAGAATTAGCTACTAAATTGTTAGAATTAATTGTTAAAGTTATTAAATGCAATTATTTTTTTTTAATAAATAAATTAAAAAAGATAAATATCAAAAAATTAGATGACACATGCAGTCTCTCATGACTTGAATTTTGAGAATCCTTACTATATTATATAAGATTGAGGAGACATTTTGAAAATTATATGTGTCAATTAATGAGTAACTTAAAAGAGAAATCAATTAAATCAACCAACAAAACATTCTAATTAATTAGATTTTACCTCTATATATCGTATGTATCAATCAAAGACAAATTTAAGGGACATATCATTTAAATTAATTAATCCAAATATTATAATTAATTATATACATCATGGTTAAAATCTTAATATATTTTTATTATTTTTTTAACAAAGACTCACAAATGCATGTGCCATAAATTTAAATACAACTAAATCGTAACATTGTAATATTTTTAGAATATTATATAACATCCTAAGTCCTATGTATATTAATTGAAAAGACATTCACATGATATAGTTGATGTATCAATCAAAAAATAAATTAAGGAATTTCTCAATAATCTATTAAAAACTAGCATGACATACTAAATAAAAAAACCTAACAAAGAAAACTTTCTCAATCATCTTAAAGATTTAAACTGACTCAATGACACCTTAAATTTAAAATATTGGTCCGGCTATTGAAAATCGACTCAGTCAATTATCAGCACTCACAAATTTAAAATGCATGTTGATTATTTATTGTTACTTTTCTGTTAAAATAAATGTAAATACTTTTAGTTCGACCATCTCCAATGTCTTTCTCTATTTTGAACTCTAAAATAAAGAAACTCTATAATAGAGTTGAGTTTTACTCCAATGTATTCCCCTATTTTTTTGTCTAAAATGATTATATTAAAGCATATTCTCTTTCTATTTCATTACAAAATACTTTTTATTTGTAAAATTTACAAATTGACCCCATTTATTTTATTTTTGCAAAAAATTTCAATAAACTATAATTTTTAAAAAATTTAACATTTATTATACAAATAAATCACATTGCATCATATAAAAAATAATGAAACATGGTAGATTTTGATTTAACCATCAACAATAATATTTTCACATGTTACTTTGTGCTTCATAAATATTCATTAAGTCATTAATAACTTAATATATTAACTTTATTTATATTTAATGAATATTCATGTTTCTTTATGCTTAAAAAATATTATTTAACTTAACATAATATTCACTAGAATTCTCTAATTTGTTTTTTAGTCATAAGTAAAAGAAATAAAAATTTTAAAGGACTATTTTGCAAATAAAAAATTGTCTCAAAAATAGAGGTGGAAATAGATTTCCTCTATATATTGAGGAAAATTTAGCATTTCCCTACTTTAGAGGTGAAAATAGAGATGAGTTGGAGACAAATTTCCTCTAAAATAGAATTTAGAAGTGAAAACAAGGATGATGAACGAGAGATGCCCTTAGCTGCATATAACTATTGAGTTTTATAGCTTTAAACACAAGTCGTAGTACCAAATTTACATTAGTTTGGAACTACATAAGTTAAATATAACAGCTATTTTCTAATATTTTTGGTTGTCTATGTTCGAACTGATAAATTTTAAATTTATTTCATATAGTTATATCTTTTTAATATTTTCTATATATTACCAAAAAGTTTCAATATACAACTAAAATTTATAATCCTGCACTTTGTGCGGCTCAGTAGGTTTTAAATGAAGAACCGATTATCCTATCGTTTTTAGTTTTTTTTTTTTTAATTACGAGAAACTCTCTTGAAATCCATGAAGAACCATCAATTGTAGATGTTCTTAGTAGAAAAGCAAGTCTTAGTAAGCAGCTCATTAATTGTAGATTTTTCTTCTTTTAGATTCGTTTTAAGTAAATTAGGTGAAGTATGCACGGGTTTTATTTCTTGT
Organism: Arabis hirsuta; assembly: GCA_964056655.1. NCBI lineage: Eukaryota > Viridiplantae > Streptophyta > Magnoliopsida > Brassicales > Brassicaceae > Arabis > Arabis hirsuta. The sequence goes on from OZ053307.1 coordinate 14,685,733, forward strand.
AAATGTTTATGAGTTATAAATTATATATATAGGGTTCAATTGTATGAAAATTAGTCCAAGTTCTCACAGCACACCATTGTGTTTTATAGAAGGGAATATGCAAAACCAAAAAAAAATATGTTTCAATCCTGCCAAGTGCCAACCACGTTCAATTTAAAGTTTACAGGAAATCCTTAGTCAAGGGCCCTAGTGCTCGTGAAGTCTTAACCGCGGGTGCGAAATCAAGGTGGTTTACGATTTAGGGGCGTTAAGGAAGATCATGCGATTCCAAGTGAAAAAAAAGTCGGAAGCTCTAAACCTAAGGCGAGAAGATGAAAAGATACAAAGCGAGAGAGGTGAAGGGTGAAGAAGGTTGGAAAATCGGAGATGAAAAATTTGGACTTCAATTTTCGAAAGACACATGGCAGCGTGTAAAGTGATGATGTGGCGCATAGATGGAGAGTGGCCGGTCCTCTTTTATGTATGGAGGATGCGGACCAACCCTAGGATACACATTAATGAGACCCAATGGTCTGTAGAGGCTTGTTAGATTTGGCATGTCGAAGTACTTTGCACCCACGTGGAGGTACTGTCGTTACGTGATTCTCTATGAGAAATAATATCCATACGATCAGTGATCATGAAATGATCTAACGGTTACGCATAATCGCCATTACATTGGGAAACTCTAGACCATTGATCGTGGCCCTCCGAACTAAACGGGAACGTGAGAAGCGTCCATTTGAGAACAAGACAAATGAAACAAAAACAAAGTAAAGAGAAAGCACATGTCACATGACATGAACATGAACATGATTACGAATTAGTCAGCTTTCTTTTCCCAAATCTGATTTTGACGCTTTATGTACAGAAGAGTTCTCTCGTTCAAGTTCTTCATTCGTGCTCCAAGTTCTCTGTTTCTCATGCTTTTTGTCCCAATATACATACATTTTTCAACATATATGATGGTGAGAGAGATTCAAGAACCGTTTAACCTAAGCCTTCTGGTAATTTCTGCAACAATATATGTCTAGTTTTACTACTTTGACTTCTTCTAGTTTCCAGATTATATGTTCCAATTCGATTTATTACGTTTTTTTCTTAGATTTCACTCCTTTTCATGGACCCATTAATGGTCTTGCTTCAGTTGCTTTGTATGATGATTTCATCATGTAGAGATCTAAAGGAATCTTTCTATTATTAACTTGACATTCACGAAACATATTTCCATTAGACGTTTTTTTTAGTAGAAAGAGTGCTCTTAGGCTTTGATTATTTGTTTGTGTTTGCGTCTGCGTTTAGTGTATATTTGCGTTTACGTACTGAATCTACAACCTCTTCTTTTGTTAATTACAAAAGAATGTTCCGTTTTCATTTGGCTTTTTGCGTTTGAATTTTGCAAATCACTTAATGAAAAAACTGAAACTCTTTTCTATTTCACAAACATAAACGCAAAAAAGTTGTGTTTGAAACAATAAAAGCCTTAAAAATCTGTTTCTGAATGGCTGCAGGAGAATTCTATTCACTCAGGATCTGTTTCGTTTGGACGATTTGAGAAGGAAGCTTTATCATGGGAGAAGCGATCATCTTTTTCTCACAATAGATATTTAGAAGAGGCTGAGAAATTCTCTAAACCAGGCTCTGTTACTCAGATGAGAGCTCATTTTGAGGCTCATTTCAAGAAGAAAGGGATCCGATTTCCGACTTCTGTAGAAGCTCAAACATTGGGAGAAGCTGTTCATCATCATCAAACCGGTACTGAGAAAGATGAGAAGTTGTGGGATAGCATGAGTCAGTGTAGCCACCACAGCTATGAACAAGACAAATGTGATCAAGAAAGGAGTCAATTCGGCGATTCTTGCGTGAGTTATGATGATGAGCATAGTTCTCTTTCTGTTGCTATGGAGAAATCTGAGATTGGTTGCAGTGAGATAACTCTAGAGGATGAAAAAGAAACGAAAGTTTCCTCTGTAACTAGATCGAAGCCTTTGAAAAATGTTCGGAAAGCGATTACTTATGCTGCAGGGTCTACAAAGAAGCATGCTGTCATAACAAAGGCATCTCCAAGTTGTAATTATACTAAGACCAGTACTATTGACACTAAGAGGTTTATCACTCTCTTTTCATGTAACTTTTAAGTCTATGTTTTCACCATTCTTAAGGGTCTATTTGGTTTTGGTGGCAGGCAAAAGGAATTGAAGCCGAAGAGGATTGTTAAAACCATTGCATCTCAAGCACAAATATCAAAGAAAACTGAGAGAGTATCTCCTCTATCTACAACAAACAAGTACAGGTCCAAGAGTTGTATTGATTCTGCTACGAGAGAGAAGAGAACACCTACTAATGGTTTCAGTTTCAGAACTAATGAACGAGCAGAGAAGAGGAAAGAGGTAGAGAGACATAAACTAACTTATCTCTTACTTACTCTGTTTCCAATTTCACAGTTCACTTTTCGAGTTTACGAGGGACATTTTCTGATATTGCAGGATGTAGTGCGTAAAGCTCTCGACTATAAAGCAAGACCAATGCCTAAAAGTACACAAGCTAGACCTCAAAACACGTTGAAAGGTCAAGCAAATGCAAGAGATGATGCTCAAGAACACTCATGTAAAGCTAGTTGTGATAGGTCATTGGCAAATGGACCGGCTAAGAGTAAACTCAATACTTACAAACAGAGATTGGATCTAAAGAAGAGTCTTAATGGCATTCTGACGAAGAGCAGCGACCAGACCGCGAGAAACAACGTGAACCGAAAGAGTATGGTGGTTAGGCTTTCTGCGGTTGAGGTTGCTTTGTGAGCAATTTACTGTCTCTGCATTTGTTGTTTGGATTCAACTTCAGCTGCAATTAGTACTACGGCATCAATTGTTTGAGTTTACATATGTGTTTCTATGTTATAATGTTTAGAATATTATACATAGAAACGCAAATTAATACAAATGAACATTTAGAACCTATGTAACTTTTATGTTAGAATCACCATTTCAATAATAAATTTCTATAAGCTTTCTACCAATTACTATCCGGTTATTGTCGAGGGTAGCTTCTATTTATTAGTGAATATATTGTATTTATTATATAGATTTGTATCTACCATAGTTTAGGAAATCTCATCTCTATATAAACACATGTAATTCCTATGTTATGATTCATGAGAGTAAATATAATTCTTCCTATCTAATCTCTCATCATCTCTAATACTATTTAGATGTGTCAGGGGCATTACTATTTAGATGTGTCAGGGCATGGGCATTTATACAAATTTTTTAAATTTGTATTATGTATTTATTTATTTTGGCGTTTTGACATATTTCACACATTAAAAAATATTCATTCTTTTTTTTGTTGAAAATATTCATTCTATTTATTTTTATGTGAAGCTTAAGGTTTTTGCATACAAATTAAAGACATTTTTTAAAAATTTGTATTATAAAATAATCTGCAGAATTCAAATATTTGAAAACACTAAAATAATAATTAATTTTACATGAAAACTTTAAAACATCATTTAAACTGAAAAAAAAATCCTAAAAACTTCATGAAACAGATGTAATAATACTGTATATAGAATAATAGAAAAGTATATTCATATTCAGTATAACACTAACTAAAATTGGTTTAAATTCAAAGTTTATTGGGAAAATTAACTCCAGTACCACAATTTCAAAATTAACTTTCCCAATGTACCACAATCCTAGATTTCTTTCCGTCAATACCACAAAGCATAAGTGAGAAGACTCATTTGACCTTGCACGCGCCCATCCCTCGCGTGTGCGTGTTTTGAGACCAGGCTCCTTCATTGAGGAAGCACGTGACGATGCTAGGACTATTAAGTCAGAGCATGGAGACAAGGTGGAGACCGAAGATGACGCTCCAATTGTGCAGACTCCTAAGAAGAGGACGAAGCCACGAGTCAAACCTGACCCGCCAGGTTCTACCCTCTCATCTCAGCAATCCCTGCGAGACCTTCGAGCCCGGTTTAAGATTTCCAGAAATGTCAAGTTTGCTCTTCCTACCTCTTTGGAGCGGGCTGACGCTCCCCGGATGGTTACTTTACCGTGTACGAGGCTTATTTCTACTTTTGCTTGAGTATGTGTGGGAGTAGCATATCGCCTTGGCGTAGATCACGCCTCGCGGACTCCGCCATCTGATTAGAATCTTGGCGCTCAGCTATGAGTGCGACCGCGATATTACTGCACTCCACTTGATGAATCTTCTTGAGATCTGGAAAACTGGTATCAAAGCTAAGATCAACTATTTTACGGCGGGCATAACCTTTTATCAGATCATCAAAGGTTTCCCTAGTAAAGATATCTTTTGGTTTGAGAAGTTCTTCTTCGTGAAGATAAACGAGGCTTTCATTGGTCCTAACTGGCTTGATAGAATCTTGACTGAGTGGGGAACTCGCGGTAGCGGTTCTCATAGCTTTTTAGATTTGTGTTACTCATAGCTTCCGCTTGGTGGTGATTTCTAATGTCTTTGTATTTTTTGTATGTTTTGCAGCCCCGAGGCGCTTCTTGAAGTTCCCAAAGATCACGAACAGACTTCACGAAGCCTTTGTTGCTCGGAGGTGTCATTGGAGGAAGCACTTCTCCCTTCGCAGAGTTGAGAGAGCTAGAGCTCGGCGCGCTGGTTCCACTCTTCCAGGTTTGTCTCTGTTTTCGAATGACACCGATTCTAGTGCATTCATGTCTACCAGACCTACCCTCTATGATAAGAGAGCCTTAGCCAAGAAGAACCCTGTCGAGGCGGAGTGGGATACCGAGGCAGAGCAGTTTACAGAGCTGGATACGCACACCGAGGTTGAGCCAGACACCACGCCTGGCACACACATCGAGTCGGCCATACCGGTTCCCGATGACACTACCGCTGACCAGTCTTCTCATCCTTCAGGCTCGGTTCGCACAGCCCTGGACCGATATGGGTCGACTCTAGCGCTTTGTCCGTCCACCTCCTCAGTGATTCGTCATGAAGAAACAAGTCGCAGAGATGGGAACCGCAAGTATGGAACGGATAGCAGAAGAGAGCCTCGTTTCGATGGGAGGGCTCTGAAGCAGCCGAGACATTCCTCTAGTGATCGTGGAATGGTTGCTACTGACACTGACTGGACTGCTGCATCCATGCTTTCCAAGATCACTTTTCCCGGTACTGGCTTTATTTCTCCCGATACCCTCCAGGGCGAAGGGAGCTACGCCGAGATGGCTCATCATGGAGTCCAAGTATGTCACACCCTTCCTCCTACTCAATTTTTAGAACAAGTCTTTTCATTTTCCTTATGGACTTTTAACCTTGCATTCCTTTGTCGTATGTAGTTCATCTCCCACCTGAACAAGATGACTTTGGATTACAAGGCAGAGTCAAAGGCAAATAGGCGCCAGCTCGAGGACGCGCGATGAGATACCAAGGAGTACAAAGGTGATGCGAGCATGGCGACGAAGCGATCTGCCAAACTGGAGTACGAGGTAAAGCAACTCCACGATCAACATGGTAGGATGCAGAAAGACAACGAGGATTTGACTTCCACAGGCTAGAATACTGTTTTGCCAAGCTAAGGGCATTGGAAAAACAAGAGGCGAATGTGCAGCATGCCGTTCACAAGGCAAGATGCGAGATGACAACCGAGTTCCAGGAGACCCTTACTTGTATTGAGAGGCAGTTCGATGTCGTTGAGTGGGCTATGCAAAGGAGTTTCGACCTTGCTCAGGCCGAGGGCAACCTACAGCTCATCCAACAGGTTTGGAGCGAGACTCCTCCGGATCTTGAGACTGAGGAGGAGGATCTTATCGCGGCGGTTGCTGAGTCGGAAGGAGCCCATCAGACGCTTGCAGACGAGGTGGCGAACCTTAGGAGGATTCTTCATGCCCTCTCGGTTGGGTTGGATGACGGTGACCATGTCCAGTTAGCTGCAGCGTCGCTAGGTGTGCGCAACTTCTCAGGGTCCAACAGTGAGACTCCGGGTTTATCCGGTCTTAGTGCTAAGAGGGTTGCATCGGGTCTAACTACTACAGAGTCGTCGGCTCCTGCGCAGTGTGTACTCGCTCTTGCCCTTGTTGAGCCTACTGTCGTGCTTGTGGAGCGGGTTACCGATGTGGTTATCCCCGCTTCAGGAGATACATCTGAGAGTGGCGAGTATGTTCCTTCTGCCAGTGTGGATGCCGAGATGTCTGAGCAGGTGCCCGTGGAGGTGATGACTAACAAGGCTGCAGAGCAGGTGCCCGCGGAGGATGCGACGAATGAGGTTGCAGTGCTGGACGGGACGGAGGTCGTGGCGACCGCTTAGCTTTACTTTTTCTTTTGTTTTTTTTCGGATTTCTAGTGTGTTGCTACTCATTTTGCTTAGATTCTGGATTTGGTTTTGACACCTGGATGGTTTTAGTTTTTGTTTCAGACTTAATATTTTTTGCCCTGCTTTAATGCAGGATGCTATTATGATTTCGGCTTTTGGTATTCTTGTCTTGTTCAGTTAACAATGCTTTCCTTCGTGAACAAATACTAAGTATTGCAACCACTAATTATTGCTCGTTGTATTTTTAAGAACGAAATTAACAACATGCTTGTTGGACTTGTAGTGATCATTTTGGTTTGCTGCCAAACCCGTTGTACTCGTAAGAAAGAAGTTAACGACATACTTGTCGAGCTTCCTGGCGATCGTTCTGGTTTGTGGGAAGACGATGCTGCCATATCCACTCCAAAAGTCGTCTCATTCAAGTAACCTAGTTAGCGTTCGGGTGGTAAATATCTCCTGAAAATGAGTATGCCTTAGGATTTTTAAGACTTGTTTGACGTGCGGTCGAGTCGCTATTGACACGCATGTTCACGGGCCTTGCGTTACCAGTAAAACCAATGGTCTGCTGGCTGGGTTTTAAATGATCTGTTCTGTTTACGAGCGAATCTTCATTGACACGCCCACTCCGAAAAGAACAGTTTTAACGAGACCAGCGATCCGTTTGTTGGGTTTCGAATGACCAGTTCGGTTTACGTGCGAGTCTTCATTGATACGCCTGCTCCAAAAAGATCATTTTTAACAAGTCCAACGATTTGTTTGTTGGATTCATTGATGAACATCTTGATTTACAGACTTGTTCCTGTGAACGCATCTGCTCCGGCAATGGACAATCATTTGTATAGCGCGCTTTGCAATCCTGCTGAGGATGTGGTAGTCAGATCTGAATTAAGTGTTAGAGTTCATTACTGTGGCCATCAGCAACGAAATGAGGAGTGACATGTCTATTCTGTTAAGACTTAGTCTGTAAAAGAAGTAAACGAGATTTTATAAAAAAACTTGTGATTTTTATTCATCAACGAATTTTTTACAAAATTATGGGAGTATACGAGTATACGCACCCACTCCCCCTCCCTTTTGAGGGGGGGACAACTGAACCCATCCGAAGACAAGCTTCCTACGTACCCTTTGTAGGGATCAAGCCATCACGTATTTCAGATAGTATATCTCAGTGGTAGTACTTTTTCAAGTGCCTGGCATTCCATGAGCGTGGTATCAGAATGTCTGTCATGTCGACTAGCTCATAGACTCCTAGTCAAATCACCTTCCCAGTTCGCAACAAGCTTGCCTGCCTTCCGCTCGGCGGTGTTCTAAAAAACCTCGTGCAGCACTAAGTCTCTTTCGTGGAACCGTCGTTCCTTGACATGTGAGTTGTAGTACCTAGCTGCAGCGTTCAAGTAGTTTGTAATCTGGACCAGCGCCTTGTCGCAGGTTTCATCGACAGTGTCTTGCCAGTCGAGTAGGATGAGATTGTTGAGTGCTTCGTGTTCTGGCAAGAGCTGGCGTCGGATGGTGGGGAATTGAACTTCCGTCGAGATGACGCATTCGGTTCCGTAAACAAAGACGAAAAGTGTCTCGCTGGTTGCCCGTCGTGGAGTTGTTCTGTGCGACCATAGGACGCCGTCTAGTTCGTCTGCCCAGCGGCCTTTCTTCTCATCCAGACGCTTTCTAAGGCCAAGGATAATTGAATTGTTGATCGACTCGGCTTGGCCATTTCCTTGCGGACACCACGGAGTGGACTTCTTAAGTCTGATTTTCCACTTATCGCAGAAGGCTTCAAATTTAGCAGAGATAGATTAAGGGCCATTGTCCGTGATAATCTCGTACGGGATACCATATCTGCATATGATATGCTTCCACACAAAATTTTGGACCTGGGTATCCCTAATGTAAGCATAGGCTTCTGCTTCCACCCACTTGCTGAAGTAGTCAGTCAAGAATAACAGGAAACGCTTTTGTCGTGATGGATGGAGAGGTCCAACGATATCCATGGACCATCTCATGAACGGGTACGGCGATGTCATCGAGGTAAGCATCTCCGTGGGTTGGTGAATTTTGGGAGCGTGACGCTGACATTTCTCACACTTGGCCGAGAACTTTTCGCACTCGCTGATCATCGTCGGCCAGTAGTAACCATGTAGCTTGATCTTGATAGCTAGCGCCTTTCCGCTAGAATGATTTCCGCAGGAACCACCATGCACCTTTTGCATGATTTGTCTAGCAGTCTGGCCTACAACGCAGAGTAGCAGTGGTCCTCAGAAACACCACTTGTAGACTTTGCCGCGTAGCAGAGTATAGCGAGCGGTTTGGGCCCTAAGTTTGCGAGCTGCCCACTTATCTGGAGGGACCTCACCTTTGTCAATGTAGCCTAGTATGGCGCCGAGCCAGCTTTTGTCGCCCCCATATTCCGTGTCTTGAGAATACACCTCCATGGGGGTTGATTCGGTTACTGGTGCGGGCTTGTCGTTGATCGCTGTTGTGTCGGGGAATGGTGTGAGATCCCCGTCTATGCGCTCCCTAGTAGGAACGGGAGGAACGTCGAGATCTTCCACCGGATCAGTATCCATCGCTGGAAACTCATACTGCTTGGCCGGGTCTGTCATCACGTTGGACAGAGTGACCATCCTACCTGGCTCGAGTAAGTCTGTAGGAGGGGTGGCTTCAGTTGACGGATTCACCTTGGCTGGTTGATGCATTTCTGTTGGTGAATTCGCCTCGACAGACTGGGTAGCAGAATTGGTTTGCGGATTTGCCTTGGCTGGCTGATGTATTTTTGTTGGTAAATTCGCCTCAGCAGGCTGGGTAGCAGAATCAGTTTCAAGGGGTGTTGGTGCTTACCGCATGGTTAGTTCTCTCTCATGTTGGGCCTCGTCGTCTTCGTCAGAAGAATCAACTAAGTTATGCAGTCGTTTCCTCCGTCGAACCGGTGGTGGTTCAGGGGCTAGCTCTTCCATCTCGACGTCTTCCCCATTCGCGATTCTCTCCGCTAACTCCTTTGCTTTTTTGGATACTTGGGACTGGGTAAGGATGTTAACCGGTTGCAGCAGAGTAATGCTCGGGTGCTCGATGAACTCCACTTGAATGATACGCTTTAAAACTTTATCGGATATAGACGCGAGGGCTGCCAATGCGTCAGCGTTAGTATTCTCCCCCTCAAAATCCGGGTTAGTGAAAAATGTGTGAACTGGGAAGCCAACTCCTTTGCCACCTTCAAGTAAGCTTCTATACGGTCGTCTTTTGTTGCGTATTTTCCATTGAACTGGTTGACCACTAACTGACCCATTCAATCTGGAGTCCCTGGGCTAGTTTTAGGCTAGCGATGAGGGCCTCATACTCGGCTTCATTGTTTGATGCGGGAAAATTCAGACGAAACGACTGCTCGAGTATCTCGCCAGATGGTGATGTCAGACGGATGCCTACCCCTGAGCCGGTCTTGGAAGATGAGCCGTCGACGTGGAGTCCCCAAGGCGAGTCATGGTTCTTGTTATTGTTGCCTTCCTCTGGAAGTTCGATTAAAAAATCAGCTAACACCTGATATTTCGCACAGTACCGGCCACAATATTCTATGTCGTATTCGCTTAGTTTGACAGCCCACTTGGCAAGCTTGCTAGACTGACTTGGACTATGAAGGACTGATCACAGCGGGAACATGCTGAACACCACAATTGAGTGGGATTGAAAGTATGGTCGTAACTTTCGAGCGGATACGAGGACGAACAATGCTAGTTTCTCCAATTGTGGGTACTGTGTCTCTGCATCAGTAAAAGGGTTTTGCTGATATAGAAAATGCCGCTCACTGCGGTAGGTGATATTGCCGTGTATAGAAACAATGGCTCCCCATTGACTGGTTTGGCAAGAACAGGAGGTGTAGCCAGATACTTCTTCAGTTGCTGGAATGTTTCCTCGCACTTCTTAGTCCTCTCGAAATGTTTTATTCTGCGTAGAGCGTCGTAAAATGGTAGGCACCTGTCAGTGGAGCAGGAAATAAATCTATTTAGGGCAGCCACCCTTCCTGCCAGTCGTTGCACCTCGCGCTTGTTCCTGGGCGAGACCATCTCGATTAGGGCATCAATTTGTTTTGGGTTCGCTTCGATGCCGCGGTGGGTGACTAAGTAGCCAAGGAACTCTCCGGATGTGACCGCGAATTGGCACTTAGTGGGATTTAGTTTCATGTTATGGAAATTTAGCCGTTCGAAGCATTCCGCCAAGTCTGAGATGTGCTCTTTGTCCTCTAGGGACTTTACCAACATGTCGTCAAGGTAAACCTCCATTGTTTGGCCGAGTTGAATGGCGAACATCTTGTTTACCAGACGCTGGTATGTTGCTCTAGCGTTTTTTAGGCCGAAAGGCATCACCTTGTAGTAGTAAATGACGCGATCGGTGATGAAAGCGGTCTTGTTGCAGTCGTCCGGGTTCATTATTATTTGGTTGTACCCCGAGAAAGCATCCAAAAATGATAAAAGTTTGTTCCCTGCTGTTGCCTCGACCAGTCGGGCAATGTGTGGAAGTGGAATACTGTCTTTTAGACACGCCTTGTTAAGTCGGTAAAGTCAACATAAACTCACCATTTCCCATTTTTCTTCTTGACGACGACCAGATTGGCGAGCCAGTCCGGGTACTTGACTTCTGTAATTGATCAAACTTCAAGAGTCCTTCCACTTCGTCGTTGTTGGCCTTCGCCTACTCAATTCCAAGTTCACGGTGCTTCTGCTTCATTGATTTAAAATTTGGATCGACATTCAGCTCATGAATTGTTATTTTGATGTCAATACCTGGCAGGTCGTCAGCCGACCAGGCAAAAATGTTGATATTTTTCTTCAAGAAAGAGATGAGTCCTTCCTTGAGCAAGGGGTCGAGTGCGGCACCGATTTTGACGTACTGCTCCGGATGGCTATCGTCGATACAGACCGCGATGATGGGATAACATGTTGGCCGTGCTTTTTTCTAAAGACCCTCGTCGATCTGTAACTGCTGTATGAGCTTGGACAGCCCTTTACTGGTTCTCTATCCGTCTTCATCTTCTTACACGTTTTTTTAGAAGTCATTTCAGTGACGGGGTTGCGATGCTTGTGTTCTGCGAGTACGCACACGTGTGACTCCTTTTGACTGCCTAGGATCGTCTTTATCCCTTGCGGGGTAGGGAACTTTAGGTAGAGGTGGTAAGTCGAGGTCACTACACGCATAGTGTTAAGCCAGGGCGTGCCTATGATAACGTTTTAGATTGTAGGATGGTCTGCCACTGAGAATTCGACTATCTTCATGACTCCACCAGCCTGGACGGGCAGTTGAATGGTTCCCATCGTCATTGTTGTGTCTCCGGAGAAGCCCGTCAGAGGCTTTGGAAAAACTTTAACTGCTGACAAGTCAATCTTTATTCTTCTCAAAGTATCACGGAAGATTACGTCAACCGTGCTACCAGTATCCACCAAGACTCGTGCGATATCGCGGTTGTCAATGATAAGCTCAATGACAAGTGGATCATCATGTGGCCTGTCTATACCTGTTGTTTCCTTCTCTTCGAATGCGATCACGTTGTTCGGGAAAGAAGAGAGTACCAAGAAATTGACGCTGACATCGGCACGTCTTTGGAACGCTTTGATAGATGAGACCGTGTCCGAACAGTAATGAGATCCGTCCATTATCATGTTGATCGGCTGTCTTGGTTTGTACGGCTGCTGCTCGTCGTCTCTTATGCTAATATTGTTACAAAGCTTCCCTTCTGCCAGCTTCGTGCAAGTCTTAGACCCAGAACGCGACATTTCGCAGTGGAGTGTCCAGCAAAGTTGTGGATCGCAAAATGCTGTCTCGTCGTAGGAATTTTGACCTCTCAACCAGGTGTTGCTCCTTCCTCGACCTCCGCCACAACTTTATCTGATAGTTATGAGCTCTTTTAAAGCCTCCCTCGTGGTGCACGAAGATAGGATTTTGACTCGCGTTCTTGTTACTGGCTTGACCCTGCGTTTGTGCCGTGCTGGGTTGGCTTGCGGGTTTGGTCTTTGCATATTTTTGAGCTAGGATACTAACATCCTCCTCATTTTCTGTGAACTTAGTAGCGCGGTACATGGCGTCCTGGATCGTCAAAGGGCGGGTTACTGCGATTTCTCTACGGATGTCTGATTTGTGCCACAGTGACTTCTTCAAGGCTTGAATGGCACCTTTGTCTCTTAGTCCTCGGACCTTTGATAGCACCGCATTGAAATGGTCGATGAAGTTTCGAAGAGTCTCGTTCTGCCCTTGGTTCAAGGTCCACAAGTCTGCATCTTCTGTCTGGGCTTCATGAACATGGCGTACTGCTTCATGAACACCTTCGTCAACTGCTTAAAGTTATCAATAAAATTGCGCTCTAGGCGGGAGAACCATTTGTAGAGCTGGACCCTTCAAGTGTTCGACAAACAGAAGATATTGGCCTGCGACCTTTTTTTTTCTCTGAAATTGGCCCGTCTCATCGTGACGAAGAAGGACGTAATGTGTTTCGTCGGATCGGATTTGCCTTCATATGTTGGCAGCCTTATCTTCCCCGGGTCAGATACGCACGCCCTGGTGATCGTGACAGTGAACGGAGTGTTCTGCGCCTCTTCCAGTACCCGGTCTCGCTAAGGAGCCTTACTCGTAGCTTTGTGCATCTGGGATTGAACTGCCTTCATGTCCTCGGCCGCTCATTCCATCTTCGTGTGCATCTCAGCTATCTCGGCCTTCTGGATACGCACTGCTTCGTCATGTCAGTCGTGGAGCTGCCGAATCCAGAGGAGATCTTCATCGCTAATGTTATCATGTTTGGTCTCCTCGCCTCCTCGGGTTATCCTGACTCGATGGGCTTCGGTGCATTCGGTGTCTGCACGTCTTTCTAGGTTAACCTCAGTTGTTACGTCCTCATCGAGGTTGACGACTGGTGGTGTTCTTCCTGCAGGCTGCGCGCCTTGCTCCAAAGGTCGGTTGGTTCGCCTTGCTTGGCTTCCTTCGCCTGTCTCTGAGGTAGTGTAGAACGGCAAGAAAGTTCGAGTTCTGGGTACGTCATCTAGCGTTGAGAAGAGAGTGGTCGGGGCGAGTCGACCTCCCTGTTGCTTAAACAAGCCCTCGCCTCGGCTGCGGCTTACCGTAGTGAGGATGTCGAGTCTTACGGTTACTACAGAGTTGACCTTGTCTTGGTTTTCCCATTTTTTTAGCATCGCATCCATCGCCGTCTTGATCTAATTCAACACTTCCAGTGCAGGCGGCGCCTCCGTTGCAGATTGGTTGACGTTCTGTGTAGTATTTCCAGTAAGGTTGGTTTGGATCTCTCTGTCGCCAGGGTTGTCAACGGTGTCGTCGACGCGGTTGCCAGCGGTCTCGTTGACGCGGTTGCCAGTGGTTTTGTCGATGCGGTTGCCATCAGCGTTCTCAACGTGGTTATCATCGGCGTTCTCAACGCGGTTGCCCTCAGTGTGGACGTTGCGCCTGTCGCCATCGTTATTGTCGACGCGGTTAATATCAGTGTGGACGATGCGTCTGTCGCCATTAGTGTTGTTGATGCGTTCGATGGTCATCTTCTAGGTGCTTTGTGATGTGATTCCTTCGAGTAAGAAGATTTGTTGTGTATCCCCTTAGACGGCACCAAACTGTGGATGGTAGAACCTGCACAGTTAGATTTGTCAAGAGTTTCAAGAGGATTGAGTCTTCCAAGTATGAAATCACAAACACAAAAGGATTGAAGATAATTCTTATTGCTGTTTCTATCAAAATTAAGAATACAAGAGTTTCGGTGTACAGAATTGCGGATCCCCTTCTCAAAGGAAATACATTGGTATATATAGTAAATGAGGTTGGCTAGGTTAACCTCCTAGAAAACAGGGAGTTTTCCTTATCCTCCTAGAGTTTTCTTTCCTTGAGGTCGGCTACATCTAGTGGGCTGCGCCAGCCCGCTCGGCCCATCTCGTCATGTCTTGGACTCAACCCGCCTTGTCACGTTCAAGGCTTTACTTTGTCGCAGGCTTACCTTTCGGGCTTTTTGGTTATGTCGGCCTACTTCTCCAATGCAGGTGTATCCTTCTCGTCGGTTAGTATCATTAGTCTCACTAGGTTTGTCATTCGAGCATGGTCGTGTAATCCGCCTCGTGGGATATGTAACCTCGTCAGATACCGGATAGCTGGGTTCGTACAATCATTTTCGGCTCAGTCTCCACACTTAGGCATTTTCAGCTTTGATCTTACCGGGGTGAAATCCGACCCCCACAACTATCACCTTCTGTAAGTATTTGTATCCAGTTATGGACGCTCCAAACGCAAAGAACATATATTTGAACAAAGTCTTCCCCTCCAGTGTCCTTGTCGTCTCTATGTTAGTTATGGTCCCCAGATTTGTTGTCTTCAACAAATGCCAATATTTTGCTAAGAATCGATAACTATATTCTTCATTGTCGCGTGCCCTTTTCAGGGCCACCTCCTTTACATTCCAAGCCTTCATGTAGAAATAGTCACATTTAGTTCAGACAACACCAAGTCAGGCAGTTCACAAGCCCGTGGCCCATTTTTACCATGTGCATATTTAGCTTGTCCCGAGTAATACCGCGGTTGCCTTTTTCCCACGCTGTGATCTGGAACTAGCATCGCATGTATGCTTCAGTGTGGCTGTGCGTATATCTATGTTATTGGATTTCTTTTGCTTTGTTGCGTATATTCGCCAATTGCATTTCTTGTCATGACAAACCGCTATGACACGACGCTTGTCCGACGCCATGATTGTGAAGTTGTATAGCCTCTTAATGGAATATACACATAACGCCTTATGCAACTCCCTCTTATTCTTGAATATACAACCAACGTATATCGCATCTCTTGCCTTCTTCAGATTCATATGCGGCTTGTCCTTCGCCAAACCTGTTGCATTATCCCTATATGGTATTGAATCATTCATCAACAGTAGATCGTCGTCCATTATCAAAGGGCACTCAAATTCATTTCCAGAAATATTAGCTGGATGTATTTCACTCTCCCTCTCATTCACTACTTCCCCTGCCTGGACATCCACATTTTGAGCCCCCGTACTCTTAGAATTATCTGTTGGACATATTTCACTAGTTACAGACTCCTCTACACCATTAGCCGTTGCTTGACTTTCTCCCAACCCAAGGCTAAATCCAATCGGAGTAAATCTATTTCTCAGATTTTCAAAACCAGCAACAATTCCGATTGTTGAACTCTTCCTCTGAACCACTACCTCCTCTTGCTGCACATCTGATATATCATGGTTTTTACCCATTTTCAACCATGATATAAGTCCTTTTTATAGAGTCTTTTTGGTGTTTCTCGAGTCTTTTAGAGTCTTTGTAGGTTGAAGATTGATTGGAGCTTAATGGAAGCTTTTGGAGTGTTTTGAAGCATCGAGGAAAGAAGAGCTGAAGAGATCAAGTCGGAATCGAGCAGAGAGGTCTCTGTCGATCGACACTACCTACTCCTGTCGATCAACAGGGGGCTTCCTGACACAAGTAGAAATTCCAGAGAGGTCACTGTCGATCGACAGTGACTAAGCCTGTCGATCGACACGCGTTTGACGAGAAGAACAGTTCCGAATAGTCAGAAGTTTGGCACCCGTTGAAGCCCTTTCCACCGACGGATCGAGCTGAGATTTTGACACAAGCTAGAGAAGCGAGTTAGCTTGCATTTGAAAGAAATTTGAGGCAATTCCAACGGTGCGATCGAAAGTTATGAAGGTTTTAGTGAAGACGTATCGGTCTGGCTAGAAGATGTCAAGCTTGAAGAATTTTCTTTTTTGCCCAAAAAGCCCAGAAGTTTACTGAAAAGCCCAATCCGATTTTAACACATTATATATAGTTTTTCCTTAGGGTTTTATGTTGATTATCTTGTTTTCCATTAAGACTTGAGAGATATTGCTAGGGAGAGCTTTTACAGAGATCTACAGAGTTTTTCAGAGTTTTTTATACTGCAAGCTTCGAACCCTTTGTATCTCTAACTTTATCTCTTTATGCATCTTATTTTATTCATGATGTTTGCTTTATTCAACATGAGTGAGTAGTTTGCTTGTTAGGTTGTGGGGAATTCTAGGGTTTGATGAGAAATTGATAGGATTGTAATTTTGCTAGGGTTTATCTTTAGGATTCTTCATCTAGATTGTTTCTAATGCTAGATCTAGCTTGATCACCTAGTATCTAGATCTTAGGTTGCTTTAATAGACACGGAAGTGTTATTAACAACTGGACATAGTCTTAGATGAGCAAAATCACTTATTCGCAAAGGAATTTGGCTTAGGGATTTTGTGAACAATTGAACTTGAACTTAATGCTTGCTTAGATTCAATAAATTTGCAAAGGAATTTGGAATTTAGGGATCTAGGTATAGATAGTCTCTGCAACGGAAGTTGATTGGCTTTACCTTAGTGTTTGAGTTCTAGAACGGCACTTATTAAACCCTGCAGTAATTTTATCTTCAATTTTGAATCATACCTGAAGAATTACCCATCGCCTAACTTTCTGTCTTTCTGAATTACATAACAACCAAAATTGCTATCTTTTGCTCGTTTTTTTATTATTCGCTTTTCATTATATATTCCTTGCTTAGCATAATTTGAATACTTAAATTGATTGTATAAATTGATTCCCTGTGGATTCGATCCCTAAGTACTACGAGGATCTCTTAATTTGAGAGAGTAGCTCAGGGTAAATTTGAGCATATCAACATCCACATTTTCATGCACCCTACTGTCTTCTCCCATTACATTACCAAATACATTATTGTCTTCAGTACTGTCTTCCACCACTAAATTAACAAACACAATATTGTCCTCCATGACTAGAGGAGCACCATTGCTGTCCCCGACATCACTCACTACGTCGTTCAATGGGTTTTCTGGATCCTAATTACGGGGATATTCCGTATCAATCAGATTACGCATCTGTTCGAAATCGTATTCTTCAGGACAACTCCCAGTAATATCACTACCGCTAACGCCACTTCTTGCTAACCAATCCCTCTTCCGTTTTCCATTGTTGTCCCCAACCACAGTATTTCTGTCCTCGGTTACTCTTTCCACAATATCTACCATATTTCTCTTGCTAGCTGAACGGAAAATTTCATCCACCTCTTCTAGAAATTCGTCGTTCTCATACGTTAGGGGGGCGAAAAACAAATCAACCAATTCTTCCTCCACAATGCTATTGTTAACCTGCCTACTTGTTCCGCCACCATAACTGCGGATTTCATCTTCCATTGCTTCCACCACTCTTCTGTCTTCGAAGTTTTCTGGACTGTTCAAAGTCATCCATGTTTCATCTACTCCTCCGTCCACCGCTACCTCACCACCACAAGCCACAGCATCATGACATTTGGTAATTGTTAAATACATATTCAATCTATGCTTTTGCTCCCTTTTCTTCTTGAGTTTGCACAACCCACTGTCTCCGTCTATGGCCACGGGAGGCATCCTCAATTGCGTGAACACAAGGTCACCGTCGTCCGACCAGATACTTAACACCGCACGTTCTTTTAATAGATTTATGCCAAAAGCTTCAACAACTCTCTGCTTTATGTTTTCATACTTGTCTTCGGGTCCAACATCCACACACTTACCAAAGATGTCCTTCGAAATACGAAAATGCCATTCTCTGTCATCCTTGCATAACCACTCTCCAACAATCACCAGTACTGCTGCCTCCATTGATTATTGTCCACGAAAACTGCATTAATGTAACGACCAACACAATCTGTATCAATAAATATGCCAAAAGTATTAAATACAACTACATTTACCCCTTACCGTAAATTTCTCTTCTTCTCAATCTTCAAGTTCTACAAGCTATCACTCCATTAGTTCTTTCTCTCTCCCTCTGTCTCTTTATTTTGCTTGATTGTCTTTAAAAATCTTCATTACCTGACCGATTATATTTTCTCAAATCTAATTATTATTTTTTGGGTCTTGTCCTATACACTAGAACATTAAATGCTACTTCTAAAAATTCTCCTGCCAAAATAAACTCTCCACCTTCCTCGTGTAAATGTGTCGGGGGTAATTCTGTCTGTTTTGTATTTACTTTTCTGTTATTATGGTAGTCAATAAAAAAGTTTGAAAAATGTGGTAGATTGAAAAACCTTTTTCCCACAAGTGGTATATTTGTTAATTTTTCCAAGTTTATTAGTTCTGATAAAGCACGAAGTATACGAAATGGTTTGGAAATTCACTTTAAAAGTATGAAATCACATTATTCTAGAGGAAATAATTCTGGACCGACAAGCTTTGTGAAACGAGAAAGTATTTCAAATATGTATGTGGAATTAATTTATATTTTTCTCATCACATTAAATTGAATTTTTAATTCCAAATTATGTAATTCAGGTGGCCTAATTATCCTTTTCTGCTAGCATGAGTTCCACATGATAAAAGAGACAATGTATAAGTCTATCTCTAATCCTTTTGTCCATTCGTTAACCTCCACTGTTGTCCACTACGAAGCCACCCACGAAAAGTGACGTTATTGACATTACTCTCGTGCTTATCCTAATCCAAGGATCGCGACAAATGATGTAACTTTTAAATTTGCATATATGTATTACCGCATTAATATAATGTGTGAACATAAAAAACAAATACAACGAATAAAGTGATTAGCTTCTTGTATAAACATTTTTCTTGTTCTCCTTTATTTCAACCCCAGTATATTCTAACGTGTTACAATATTTTCTTACATAACATAAGGATATTTTCCACAAGAACTACTTACTAACTAAGTTACAAACCTAATGTTACCGAGAACTCCAACCATCACAAGATTTGTCACGGCTACGATCCTCGTCAATTTGCCTGGAACCGCCACGAGTGAAGACGACGACGTTTAATCCGTTTGGTGAGGTGGTTTTCTGAAGTAGAAGGGAAAGTAAGGCAATATATATAGCGTCCGGCGGTGGAGGACCGTATAAGCCACTGTCACTACGGCCTCCGACGTTGTACAGTGGAGAAAAGTAGTTTGGTATATTTCCAGCCGGAGAAGGGTAGTTAACGGCTGGAGGAGGATATGGTGGTGGTTGAGTCGTCCGTGGACGGTATGGAGGAGCCACCACCGATTGGCGGTGGATAACATACGGACACGGCGTCTCGGATATGGCTAAGTATGGGAAGTGAAGAAGAGAAAAGATGGAAAATAAGCTCAAGAGGAGAAGTCCATGATCGTTTGTTTTCATTTTTTCTTCTTTTGTTTTACCTTTCTTGATGAAAGTATGGTTCGTTTTAGTTGAATGGTAAACAAAGAATTGTTGGGTACGAGAAAGTAAAGATAATTTCTTTTGGAAAAAGCTTAGTTGGAAGGTGTGGACTCTAGCTAGAAGACACTTGTCTTGTAATTTATTGAAACTAATGGTTTCTAACTAGTATCGCTAATTACTTCACGTTAGCCAGTCTTAATCATCGTTAGTTAATTGTGGATTTGCATTGAACTAGTGTTGACTTTTTCTGTTTAATAATCTTTTCTGATCAGAGATCAAAGGACGTTAATTTATCCCCTTCGATCATTAAAATTAGAATTTTTTACTTAAGGCACAATTCCTTCGAAATGTCGTCGCTAATTCACCAGTAGAAGTGTCATGTAAAATATTCGATTAGGTTATTTGGCCGAAAATAATGACTTTAAACTAGTAATAACTGGAATATATGTGTGTAATTTTCTTGGATCTTGGTTTGATTATAATTATAAACGGGCTTTTCGGCGCTCTACAGTACTTTACAGTGTATACAGATGTTCATTATTATTCGTATAGTATTGACCCAGAAAAGTTTCGAAGAACATGCATGCTTTGCATTCAATCAAAAAGAGAGAGATAATGCAATCAGTTTGTAAAAAATTAAAACCATTCTCTTAAACGACAAATTTTAAATGAATATTCTACACAACCACTATGATGACCTAATTATGCCTTCTAAAGAAATCAATGTGTCATTGATGCTTAAAGTGGTAGATGGATTTATAATAATTTAACCCTCCCAAAGAAAGATATACGTACATACTAGCATCCGTTTCCAAAAGTCTTATCGATGCCTCAAGTAAATTTTTTCTTATTAATAAATAATTGAATTAAGTAATAATTTTCTTATAATAAAATGGTCGTTGTGAATATATTTAGGAAATTTCGTGAGCATATCTGTAAAGGGCTAGACGTTGAGTGATATTGAAGGTCTTGAAGGTACATCGTAGCTAATTACATTTTTCGAGGTTTTAGTAGCTGTCATATATCGATAATTGATTTTTCCTGTTACTGAAAAATTAATATATAGATTTATAAAAAAATGAATTATAATTCCTTTAAACAAAATGTCTAATATCATATCCTAATTTTAATAGAGAAATTTCAAAAAACGCTACTTTTCAAGTGTCATTTTAAAAAAATGTTATATTTTTAAAATTTTTACAAAAAATACCACTTTTCTAAAATTATTTTTTTATATTATTTATATTTGAGTTAATTATGTTCTATTAGGGTTTAGTTTTGAGTGTTTATGGGGTTTTAGATGTCAAAACATTTTTTAGGGTTTAAAATTTTAAGATATAAGCTTTAATTATAAATCTATAATCAGTAGTATTTTTGTAAATAGACATCCATAAGTAGCATTTTTGCAAATGTACATACAAAAAATAGCATTTTTGTAATTGTCCTCATCTTAATGAGAAACTCTTTAATTCTCTAGTGTTGAGGATGCTCTAAAGCTTCCAAGAAATTACTAATTAGTATGAAATATATATATATATATATATATATATTTTTTTTTTTTTTTGGAAAAATTGATATGAAATAATTGTGCAGCACATAG
This sequence comes from Arabis hirsuta, assembly GCA_964056655.1. Taxonomy (NCBI): domain Eukaryota; kingdom Viridiplantae; phylum Streptophyta; class Magnoliopsida; order Brassicales; family Brassicaceae; genus Arabis; species Arabis hirsuta. Next base: position 14,706,780 of record OZ053307.1, read on the forward strand.
CTGTGCTTATGCTTTTATTACCTAAATTTTCAAGACCAATTAGCAGCTTAATTTTCTTTATGTGCTAGTGTGGTTTTCTCACATTATTAAGTTTTATTAATTAAATTTTATCAGATCTAAATTTGGATAACCACACTTGGTTTAGCAATATATGATTTACGTAAATACTCTGTATGTATATACGAAGAAAAGATAAAGAAAGAGAAACAAAAAAAGTAAAAACGTAGGTGAGAGATTTGGTAAAAAATATAGCGTTAGGCGAAAGTGCGAAACAAATGAACATGTCATGTATGAGGTCGGTCTTCTGGGCCCCAGTTTGTTGAAACCCAAGTTGATCTTCATTTTTCCAATCAAACTCAGACAGTTGGACACGTGTCTTTTCTTGTTAAGACGTGTCTTTCTCTGCCTCAAAACTACCTAACGAGTAATTTTATTATCAATTCATCTACAATGGTTTTTTTTTGTCAACTCACGTCGTCATTTAATTATACTTTACTTTCGTTAAAGCATATTGACTTTTCTTAAATTATTTATGAATAAATATATATAACAATTACTTAGAAGCGTGAAGAGGAAAAAGGTAGAAAGGATCAGAAATATTCTCGCCAATTTCACCTTTTTAACTTTACATTAAAAAAAAAATTGTGAGGACTGAGGACAACTTCACATTTGCATTAAGTTTGAAGTATAATTTGCTTTTCTATAAAACTATTCCGCATAAAGTAAACTTTCCAATTTCTAGAATCAAATCCAACGCAAGTTGGCACAGAGAACATATCGATATCAGATGAAGATAACACATTTTTCTAGAATTTACATAAGAATTTAGGTATGCGTACGTACGTACCTTATTAATTTGGTTAAAAAAACCAGTAGAAAATTTTGGATACAGGAAAATATGATGAAACATATATAATCCTAGCTAGAAAAATTATTAATTTTCGATCAATAACGTTCTTTAATAACTAATTAAAAAGTATTTTGATCTGAACATACCAACAAATCTTTCTCCAATCAAGTTTCAAAGAATCAAGAAATTCAGAATCCCAAACCCGATCAGACCTGAGAACTTCACCACCGTAAAGCTTTTTCCGGCGGCCGCTCCGAATTGTTCATCGACGGGGTAGAGATTTCCCGGCGGACCCGTTATGTACAAGAAGTTAGCCGGCGGCGGAGGTGGGGGGCAGTAGGGACTGACTTTCTTCGGCGGCGGTGGCTGGAGAGCCGGAGGAGGTGGACACGACGGAGGCGGTGGAGATGGTGGTGGAGGAGACGGCGGAGGAGGGTTTTGGACGCAGCTTGGAGAGCACTTTATGGGATCGACCTCGTCCAGTTTCCTGGTGGCTAAAGAAGAATCCAATGATGAAGCGTTGATGATTATTGGACACGTCAGCAACGTGATCATCGCCGTGAAGAAGACGACGGCTACGTCGGATCTCCGGTAGTAAGAGTTTTTCGGCATGTTGCGATCGACGAGGGTTTCGATTTGATCAAAGAGAGAAATAAAAAGAAGAGTTTGTGTGGGGATTGCGCTTAAGAGTTAGAGTTGAGAGGAGACGTGAAAATGAGAGGTGATGATGAATGCGTTCTTGTTACGTAAGCGAAGTGCATGGGAGTCATAGACTTATTAAATAGAGTGTGTCTATTATTTAATATTGTTGTGTAAACTTCTAGTCTTTTTTAACAAATTCTATTTTAATTATACGAATATACTCAAGTCGTATAAACTAACTATAATGACAAGAAATTAAGAACACGGTTAGTTAAGGAGTACTCGTCGGTCCACTAAGAAATCAGATTTTCATGCGAGTGGGGCCCACTTAACTATATTGTTTTCTTCATAAACAAAAAATTGTACTATTTTGGTTTTCCTTGTCATGAAATTTTGAGTTGTGGACTTAATTGGCGATTAGAGATCCCACCGTCGTCTAGTCTTTTTTTCTTTTCTTTTTTTTGTTAGTCGACGAGTTTGAGCTTAGGCCGATAGTTTATTTAAGCCATAGACCTAGAGTAGGATTCGAACGCATGACATGATCTGCTCCCAACCATCGACACGGGTCTAGTGGTCCGTAACTATTTGTTATCTATAATTAATTAGGTTCGCTTTTCAACCAATATCAATATTGAATAAATTTTTAACGGAAATATAATCGTATATGCGAGTGCGTGTAGTTGCTTAAAGCGTAAGTGTTGCTTTTTAGTGGAACTTTGCTTTAGTTGTTCACTTACATAAAGAGAATATAGCAAAAAATATTTCATATATGGTATCGTCTTAAAAAAAAATAATCGATAAATGCTTTCGTATGATTGATGAATAATTCGTGACAGTAATATTTAACAGCGTAGACTATTTTGTTATATAAAATTATACTGCAGGAGAAAGAAGGAAAAAAACTGGTTTTGGTTGCTATGGAACATGCAAAGAAGAATCTAAAAGTCTATATTGGTCCAAAACTTTTTATTATAAAATCCAATAATCATTATAAATGATACATTATTTATTTTTTGTCTGCACATCATTTAGATGCGCCGGTTCATAGAATATGAAAAAAAAAAAATGGATAATATTCCAAAGGCCATAACGGTTAGAGATTTGGGTTATGGAAATAACATTTTGAGGCCTTGGCCCATAATAGATAGAATTTATCTGGGCCCAATGGAAAATATTACTAAATATTTTTATTAATTAAAAAGAAAAGCAGAAAAAAGAAGTGTTAATGGCGGATATGAGAAGAAAAATAGCTCAACTCTACAGAAGAAGAAGACGATGACGAATCAGTAGTATAAGTAGGAGATAAATGGCTAACGTGTTCGAAATGCGAGCTAATTTCTTCCTCTTACATCTTCTTCTGTTTTCATTTTTCCTAATCTGTTTCTCTATAAAAACCCTTTCCCCTTTAAATTCCTCCTCAATGATAACTTTTCTTCTCTCTTGTTTCGAATTCTTCAATTTCACTCGCATTGAGGGTTTTCTTCTTCCTTTTTTCTAAAACTTCGACCGAAGAGAGAAAGTCAAGAATCGTTTTAAAGCTTTCTTCTTTTTATCCTTTTCTTTCTCCAATCAAAGTTTTCTCGTGTTGTTGACGAGTGACGGAATCGGATTTGGTTTCTTGGGTCAATGTTTGTTAATAACACACTTTTTTAGGTTTTTTCTAAATATTTTTAGGGTTTAGGTTTTAGATAACTTTGGGTGCAAGTTATTCTTTTTGTGTTTCTCTCAAGACTTTGACATGCTGACGAATTGCAGAATGTGCAACGACTGTAAAACAGTTTTGATCGGTTTTAACTCACACGGATTCTGTTGCGAGAATTGTGGACAGTGGTTTTGTGAGAGATGTGCGAGTTGCACTGAGTCTCGAGCTTTGTATGATACTACAGAGGAAGACGAAGGAAGGAAGAAGCTGTGCAAAGCTTGTGACGTAAAGGTATACGAAGGGAGTGATTTAGTAGGGGAATGCTACGACTCGTCTTATGCCTCTCCGAGTGACCATCTTCTTTCTAGGTATCGTTCGACTTCGATTCCGATTAAAAACGTAGTAACATGAGCTAGTCTGCTTTTATGATGTGAAAAGATTTGCACTTTCTTGTATCGTGAGTCATTGAGCATGTTGGAATTTGTGTCTCTATGAATGTGTTGTGTGATTGCAGGTATCAGGAAGAAGAGGCAGGAAATTATGGTCAAGAGTTTCTATTCGCATCGGATTACTATCATGATAGTTCAGGTAGAGTTAGTGAAAGAGATGATAGAACTTTTGATGCATTGTGCAAGAAATGACATTATTTATCATACCGCTTTTTATTCACTTGAATCTAATGGAGTTGCGTAACAAAATAGCCAAACTCTAAAAGAGATGATAAATGTGATGTTGCAGGAATCTAGATAGCCCATAACATGTGGGGGGAAGCGTCGCTTACCACAAATATATCCTCAACAAAAAACCGCACAAACTTACTAACAAATGCAATATGAACTTTGGAAAATGGTGTATCTTCGTACAAATACCTCAAAGTGTGGGGGTGCCTAGCAAAAGTCACAGTGCCACCTCCTAAAAAGGTCACAAGCAGACCTAAGACGGTAGATTGTATTTTTTATCGAATATGCACACAATAGTAGTGATTATCTGTTTTTTGGTCTATAAATCAGACATTCCAAATATCCATGTAAATAGTACAATCATGTAATTGAGAAATGCATATTTCTTTAAATACGTGTTTCTGTGTAAAGATAAATAATCTCTGAAACAAACTCATGAAGAAAGAGACGCATGTACCTCTCTGAATGAGGCGAGCACTTCTATAACAACATTTAGTGATGTAGAATAAGTTGAAAATGAACCTAGACGTAGCAAAAGAGCTCGTAAGGAGAAACCTTTTGGTGAAGATTTCTCAATTGTCTTTCTCCTAGAGAATGGTCAAAGAACATTTATTGAAGTCATGTCTATGCCAGTCGTTTCTTATTGGAAGGAAGCTATAAGATATTAATTCTCTTGGTTGTAGATGGATTTTCAAAATAAAATTGAAAACTGATGGCTTGATTGATAAGTACAAGGCTAGGCTTGCGGTGCACGGTTTCCGTCAAAAAGAAAATTGAGATTTCCTTAACACCTATTCTCCGATAACGAGAATAACTTCAATAAGAAATGTTCATAGGCATATTGCAGCCTTACGAGATCTTGAAAAAAAAAAAAAGTAACTGCCTTTCTAAATGGTGGTTTAGAAAAGGAGTTTTGTGACGACCCAACCCGTCAAATAAAAAAAAAATTTCAACCCGGACCACTATTATCATAAATAATGATCCTCAACGGTCCAATAAACAAATAGCGCGGAAACAATGATTCAAACAATCAAATACAATTTATCGTTTAACAAGCCCATACTTATTAATTCTAATTCAATTCGGTAATACACATAGTTCTGCAATTGCTAACACCCTAGCAATTCTAACTTATTACACGAAAACGAGCCACTAGATCATTCCCCTCGTCCCGGCCATGATTCCACGATCACTGACTGTCTTTACCTGCATCACATGGTTATAAGAGATGCGTGAGTATTATCATAAATACTCAGTGAGACGGTCATCCCATCTACAGACTATACACACAGGCATAAGCAAAAGATACAATACCAGGGTGAACAAACAATAATGCATCACACCACAACCAAACGAGAACAACACGTTCAATATATCAAACTGACGGTAATCAAAAACCCCTGTCGATCGACACACCTCCTTGTGTCGATCGACACACATCAATCCCGTGTCGATCGACACACCTCCTTGTGTCGATCGACACAACCTGCCGACACTGTGTCGATCGACACACCCAACTGCGTCGATCGACACACCAACCCAGAAACTCATCAAACCGATTTTCTACACAAAAATCCACCAAAATTCCATACAAGAATCGATCCAAATAACACACAATCGCATCCTATCAATTCTTTTACCCAGATAAGTCTATGGTCACGCACTCACCTCGAATTCGGATAGAAAAGGAGAAGAATCCGACGAAGAACACGAAGAACACGAAGAACAAATCCGAAATCCTTCACCGAACGATCCTCCCATGCTTCCACAACCTCACAAACACTCACACAAGCCTAATAAGATGGAGGAACATGAAGGAAACAACACCAACAACCTCTCCTCTCAATCCTCTCACTTTCTCTCTCAAAAACTTGAAGTTTTTGCCCAAAAATCCGATTTTTGACTTAAATAGCCAGACCAGCCGACACTCTGTCGATCGACACACCCACTTGTGTCGATCGACACATGACCAAGCCATACGTCATTCTGACGGCAGTCGAAATCCCTGTCGATCGACACACCTCCAACCGTGTCGATCGACACAACGCTCACTGCTCGACTCCTCTTGAGTCAAAACAGCCGTGTCGATCGACACACCAACCTTGTGTCGATCGACACCCATCCAAAAATACTTTTTGGATCACGGGCGTTACAATTCTCCCCCACTAAAACGGATTCGACCTCGAATCACGCAACACCGTCTCACTACGGTCTCCACTACCTGACCCAAATGCGGCCATCAACCTTCGAGATAACACTCGAATCCTCTAACCCGTCCTGCTAAGGCTACACTCTCGCCCAAAATTCGCCCAGATTCCCCCGGAGCACCCACGATGCACGCCCCATGGTCCGGATTAGAGCTGCCCGATTGACCGTCCAACAATCAAACAAGAACATGTCCGATCAACCGTTGACCCCGCACTGGACCAAATGATCGTACAACAATCAAACAAGAACATGTACGACCATTGGCGTAACATATGCTACCAAGATTGTCCGACCCGAATTCCAGACTCCAATAATACCCTAGACTCGACATACACAACACAAAACCCCTGGCCCTCAGCCAGCACCACTCGCGATCACACCTGATCCCCGAGTTCTACTAGGCTCACACTAGCCTCATTGCACCATATCTATGGATACAATCGTGACCAAACCCGGTCAGTCCATGATCAGAGATCACCACCCGATCTCAATCACCTAACCCCGTCTCACTAAGGTTGACACTCTCATCCATAACCCGCCCAAATTCCCCCAGGAAACATCCACGATGCAACACTCGCTGATCCGGATCAGGGTTGTCCGATAGATCGCGCAACAATCAAACAAGAACATGCCCGACCCATCGTAGACCCAAACCTTGGATCAATTGGTCGCACAACAATCAAACAAGAACATGTACGACCAAAGAGGCTACATATATTTACCAGGGTCGTCTGAACTAAGGTCCCAAACTCGAGTAACAACCCTAGATTAGACATCCACAAACCACCTGAGATCATTCCCGATCCCTGAAGTTCATCCAATCTCATACTTATAATCACACTACAGGTACTATTGCTCAAACTCATATCTCTATACACCACTCCCACTCGCAGGGTCGTCACCCATCGAGCTCTCGATGTATACCATACCGGCTCTCGGTATGCCCCAGCCCCTCCGCTTCAGGACACACAGTCCATCAGCTCTCGGCTGCAGAGGAATCACACATCCTCTGGAGAGATCGCAATCCCTCAAAGTATATGCAGGAGAATATCACCATCCCCTGGAGCAGTAACACTGTAACGTGCATCATAAGCACCTGTCGACCGATTTACTTCTGTGGTTCCTATCCTGATATTCCTTAACCCAGAATATCACTCATGACCAATCCCCAGGTCACCTGAAACAACCCAATCACCAGGGTGTTTCCTACCCCGATATTCCCTAACCCGGAATATCCCTCATGACCAATCCCCAGGTCATCTGAAACAACCCAATCACCAGGGTGTTTTCATCGGAGTCCCTGGAAAAGACAGTCCTAACTCACATAAGACTTCTGTTCCAGACTCCCCCTAGAAAATAGACAGGTTCTAACTCACATAAAACCTCTATTTTCCAGCGCTATCTAGGGATCTACCCGTCCTAACCCCTTAGGACCCCCCCATCCCTAGATACCTAGACAAGCCCTAACTCCCATAGAGCTTCTATCCTAGCCCCTCAAATGACCACCCGTCATCACACACATGACCTAACCCAGTCATCAAACCCATGACCTCCCAGTCATACCATAAGAACATCCGTCTCAACCAAAGATAATAAGGAAACTTCATCTTATTAAATCTCAACAATGTATATCGTTACAAACCAAAACGAAAATACATACAACTCATAGCCACAAGCTAATACAACCACTGAAAACCAGAAAGACACTCAAGCCTCCGCTTGCTTCTCGAACCACTTCGAGAACTTCGTCTTCATACTTGCCTCTGGTTCCCAAGTCTCCTCCTCAATACCATCACAGTCCCACACGACTCTCACCAATGGTATCCTCTTCCGGCGCAGAACCTTGACTCTCCTCTCGAGAATCCTCACAGGTCTCGCCGCCAATGTCATGTTGGGCTGAAGATCCTCCGGAATCCTAGCAACACCTCCTCAGACTCATGTAGACACTTCCGCAGCATCGATACATGAAATACCTTATGAAACGCTCTCATACTCTAAGGTAACTCCAACCGATAAGCCACTGGTCCAACCCGCTCCACCACCCGGAATGGACCCATAAACCTTGGACTTAGCTTATTCTCCGAAATGGATCTGTTAGGACCCCTCAACATCGCTGCCTTGAGATACACCAGATCTCCCAGCTCAAACTCCAGCTCTTTCCGTCTCTTATCAGCATAACTCTTCTGCCGATCCTGAGCCTCTCTCATGTTCATCCTCAAGACACGGATCTTCTCCGTCGTCTCCTGAACAAAATCCGCACCAAACATGCTCCTCTCCCCCACTTGAGTCCAGCACAATGGTGTCCTACACGGCCTCCCATACAGAGCCTCATATGGAGCCATCCCAATACTCGCCTGGTATGAGTTGTTGTACGCAAACTCAACCAGGTTCAGATGATCCGCCCAATGACCACCATAATCCAGCACGCACATCCTCAACAGGTCCTCTAAAGTCTGAATAGTCCTCTCTGACTGCCCATCTGTCTGAGGATGATAAGCCGTGCTCATGTGCACCTTAGTGCCCATCTCTGCCTGAAACGCCCTCCAGAACTCAGACGTAAACCTCGGATCCCTGTCTGACATAATACTCGCTGGCACCCCGTGCAACCTCACTATCTCACGCACATACTTCTTAGCCAACACCACCGTCCCATCGGTCTTCTTGATGGCAAGAAAATGTGCTGACTTGGTTAGACGATCCACAATTACCCATATCGCATCATACGTCCGTGACAACGGTAATCCCGTCACGAAGTCCATGGTAATCATATCCCACTTCCACTCCGGAATGGGCAAACTCTGCAACATACCACTTGGAACCTGATGCTCAGAATTCACCAGCTGACACACGTTGCACGCTGCAACCCAATTAGCTACATCCCTCTTCATCCCGACCCAGTGATAATACCGTTTGAGATCACGATACATCTTGGTCGCCCCCGGATGAATCGATAACATGCTTGCATGAGCCTCACGCAAGATCTCTTGCCTCAGATCCTCGTCCTTGGGTACACAAACCCGTCCGTTCACCAGTATCGTCCCATTTGCCGAGACCATATACTCTGAACCTGCAACCCTAGCAGTATCAATCAACATCGGATCCAACTCCTGAGCCGCTCGAATACGACTCAGCAAATCTGCCTGGTTAGCTACCTCTAACCCCAACGGCTCCTGTGAGATCACACACAACCTCAACGTATACTAATCTCGCTCACCAGAGCTTCCATATCACGCTCCTGAGCCGAAGCAACCCTCATCCGACTCAATGCATCTGCAACCAGATTAGCCTTACCCAGATGGTATCCGATCTCCAAATCGTAATCTGCTACCAACTCCATCCAGCGCCTCTGTCTCTGGTTCAACTCCGGCTGAGTGAAGAAATACTTCAAACTCTTATGGTCTGTGAACACCTGAACATTTCCGCCATAAAGATAAGATCTCCAAATCTTTAGAGCGAAAATTACCGCAGCCAACTCCAAATCATGGGTAGGGTAATTGCACTCATGCTTCCTCAACTGCCTCGAAGCATACGCAATAACCTTTCCCTGCTGCATCAGGACACAACCCAAACCAACACCCGAAGCGTCGGTATACACCACGTAAGGCTCACCCGGCTCGGGTAACACCAACACCGGTGTACTCGTCAACATCTCCTTCAGCTTCTCGAAACTCTCCTCGCAAGCAGAAGACCACACAAACGGAACATCTTTCCTTGTCAACTTGGTCATCGACTTAGCCACACTTGCAAATCCCGCGATGAATCTCCGATAATAACCTGCCAACCCAAGAAAACTCCTGATCTCAGTGGCATTCCTCGGTCTAGGCCACCCTCTGATAGCCTCAATCTTAGCCGGATCTACGGAAACTCCCTCTGCAGACACCACATGGCCAAGAAAACTCATCTCCCTCTGCCAGAAATTGCACTTGCTCAACTTCGCAAATAGCTTCTGCTCCCGCAGCTTCCCCAAAACTACTCTCAGATGCAACTCATGCTCCTCAGGACTCTTGGAATACACCAGAATATCATCGATAAAGATGATCACAAACACATCTAGATACTCCTGGAATACCCCGTTCATCAACCGCATGAACGCTGCTGGTGCATTCGTCAAACCAAAAGGCATCACCACGAACTCAAAATGCCCATACCTCGTCCTAAAAGCAGTCTTCCTCACATCTGCCTCCTCAATCGGAATCTGATGGTACCCCGAAGCCAAGTCGATCTTGGAGAACCAGGTAGCCCCTCGCAACTGATCCAACAACTCATCAATGCGCGGCAGAGGGTACCTGTTCTTCACAGTGACTCGGTTAAGTCCCCGATAATCGATGCACAATCGGAAACTACCATCTTTCTTCTTCACAAACAACACCGGCGCTCCCCACGGTGAAACACTAGGCCGAATAAAACCCTTATCCAACAAATCATCCAGCTGCTTCTTCAGCTCTGCCATCTCTGCTGGAGCCATACGGTAAGGTGCCTTAGATATCGGAGTAGTCCCGGGTTCCAACTCAATAACAAACGGATCCGACCGCGATGGCGGTAATCCCTCCAACGACTGGAACACATCCTGGAAATCCTGAACAACTCGAATATCCTCAACTGCAACCCCTCCAACAGACTCAGGCATCACTATCGTCACCAGATACGCCTCGCAGCCCTTGAGAAGCAACTGTTCGGCCTGTATCGTGGAAATCACGAGACTCCCAGAAGTCGGTCTCACACCCTGATAAACCAACCTCCCCGCCTCTCGCTCAAACACAACTCGCCCTCGGTGGCAATCTAGATGGACCCTGTAACGATCTAACCAATCCATACCCAGGATAACATCGTATAGCTCCACCGGACTGATGATCAGATCTGCTGGCATTAACTCTCCCGCCACCAGAACATCCACACCACGAGCCCGCCCGAAAGTAGCCAACGTCCTACCACCAGCAACCTTGACTACTCCCGCCTGTTCCCCGGAATCACTCTGGATTCCGCTGCTCTCCGCACACTCCGGCGTAATAAAGCTATTCGTAGCTCCCGAATCAAACAACACGTGGGACTCATAACTGCCCACAACTAAGGTCCCTGCACAATCCCATGTGCCTCAGAACCCTACCATTCTAGCACAGACTCACAATTTCCCAACAGACAAAAACTCAAACAACCATGAATTTAAAAAGTCAAGTTCGAAAATACCTGTGATCGGTCTGGTGCTAGATCCACCCGCCTCCGCAGACGTGAACACACGCGGTGCTGCTGCAATCTGAGACAACGGCTGCACTGCCAATGGCTGCACTGCGGCCACCGCCAACTGCTGCAGCTTCGGACACTTGGGCTTAATATGCCCCGTCTCTCTGCAGTGATAACACACCCGCGTATCCTAAACCCCGACCCGCACATCTCGAGTCCCGGTCCCGGTCCTCCTCGGACAGCTCGCCACACGATGGGACATGCTCCCACACCCGAAGCATCCCGAACCGCCCTGACTAGCCCCTGAAGTGCTCTCCCACTTTCTCTTCTGTCCCTGAGCAGGCTTGCCGCCCCTGCCTGAACTCATCTGCTGCTGAGATCTCCTCGGCTGCTGCTGCTGCACCGGTGGACTAACCACCACAACCTGCTCCCCGAGATCCTCCTCGATCGCAGCAGCCATCTCAACCAGCTCCGCCCACGTGGCGAACCTACTCGCCCTGCAGCGAGTCCTCAAATCTGGACGATGTCCTCGCAAGAACCTCCTAACCTGGGCATCCTCGCCCTCCATGCCTCTCCCTGCATGTACCAGAAGTCGACTGAACTCAGCATCGAACTCCCTCACTGACCGATCTCCCTGAGTTAGGTCCAGAAACCTAGACTCCAAACGGTCCACCACCTCCTGCGGGAAATACTTGGCGTTAAACTCCGCTAAGAAATCCTCCCAGACCATCTCGGCCTGCACCCTCCTGGCCTCAACACCTCTCCACCAGAGATGCGCATCACCCTCTAGGTAATGTACCGCCAGATCCACTCTGTATCCCTCTGGACACCTGATGGAGCGAAAGTTACGCTCTAACCTCATCCGCCACCCATCAGCCTCCTCAGGCCTAGCACCGCCCGAGAAAAATGCAGTACCAATCCGCTGCATCTGCTCCATCATCCGCAGATAAGATGGAAGCTCCTCAACCCCAGCCATACCCGGCTATACCCCAGCCAAACCCGGCTGCACCCCAGCCATACCCAGCTGTACCCCAGCTATACCCGGCTGCACCCCAGCCATACCCGGCTGCACCCCAGGAGCATGACCCGGAGCAGGCACCCCTCCCGGTAACCTCTCCAGAATCATCTGTAGTAGACCCGCCAGACGATCATCTCGATCCGGGGCAACGCCTACGGCAGCACCCCCACCAGGGCCCACCGCACCGCCAGCTACATCAGGACCCGCACCAGCCCCTCCAGCCCTCTCACTGGAACCCGTAGCTGTCACACCCACGGACCCCTCCTGAAACGCCTGCGAGTCAGCTACCCGCTCCTGTGTAGTCTCCTGGGACACCCACGTGGCAGCAGACTCAATCCCAAGTCCCCGCCCACGCCCACGCCCAGCACGACTACCACGACCTCTACGGCCCCCGCGACCTCTGCCTCTAGTCCTCCTAGTCATCACTCTGCACTAACCCGCAGAATACTAAGTACTAGAAAAACAGAAATCACATAAACACATACCGTGGAATCTCATTGAAGGCTCGGAAGGGATGATCTAGGACTCCATACCCACACAACAATCAATTGACTAACTCGCATAATCAATTAATTAACTAGCCCTAGAACCGCTAGGGCTCTGATACCAAACTGTGACGACCCAACCCGTCAAATAAAAAAATTTTTTTAACCCGGACCACTATTATCATAAATAATGATCCTCAACGGTCCAATAAACAAACAGCGCGGAAACAATGATTCAAACAATCAAATACAATTTATCGTTTAACAAGCCCATACTTATTAATTCTAATTCAATTTGGTAATACACATAGTTCTGCAATTGCTAACACCCTAGGAATTCTAACTTATTACACGAAAACGAGCCACTAGATCATTTCCCTCGTCCCGACCATGATTCCACGATCACTGACTGTCTTTACCTGCATCACATGGTTATAAGAGATGCGTGAGTATTATCATAAATACTCAGTGAGACGGTCATCCCATCTACAGACTATACACACAGGCATAAGCAAAAGATATAATACCAAGGTGAACAAACAATAATGCATCACACCACAACCAAACGAGAACAACACGTTCAATATATCAAACTGACGGTAATCAAAAACCCCTGTCGATAGATACACCTCCTTGTGTCGATCGACACACATCAATCCCGTGTCGATCGACACACCTCCTTGTGTCGATCGACACAACCTGCCGACACTGCGTCGATCGACACACCCAACTGCGTCGATCGACACACCCAACTGCGTCGATCGACACACCAACCCAGAAACTCATCAAACCGATTTCCTACACAAAAATCCACCAAAATTCCATACAAGAATCGATCCAAACAACACACAATCGCATCCTATCAATTCCTTTACCCAGATAAGCCTATGGTCACGCACTCACCTCGAATTCGGATAGAAAAGGAGAAGAATCCGACGAAGAACATGAAGAACACGAAGAACACGAAGAACAAATCCGAAATCCTTCACCGAACGATCCTCCCACGCTTCCACAACCTCACAAACACTCACACAAGCCTAATAAGATGGAGGAACATGAAGGAAACAACACCAACAACCTCTCCTCTCAATCCTCTCACTTTCTCTCTCAAAAACTTGAAGTTTTTGCCCAAAAATCCGATTTTTGACTTAAATAGCCAGACCAGCCGACACTCTGTCGATCGACACACCCACTTGTGTCGATCGACACATGACCAAGCCATACGTCATTCTGACGGCAATCGAAATCCCTGTCGATCGACACACCTCCAACCGTGTCGATCGACACAACGCTCACTGCTCGACTCCTCTTGAGTCAAAACAGCCGTGTCGATCGACACACCAACCTTGTGTCGATCGACACCCATCCAAAAATACTTTTTGGATCACGGGCGTTACAAGTTTTATATGAAAGAACTTGAAGGGTTTGTTATCCCAGGACAAGAATATAAGATATGTAGCCTTGTGAAGTTGTTGATGGACTTAAACAAGTTTCGAAACAATGGCATTAAAAATTTGACAACTAACGATGTCAGATGGGTTCAGCATAAATGAATGCGACAAATGCATATAATTCAAAATTACTCCAAAGGATATATTTTGATGTATTTATATGTAGGTGATATGCTCATTATTGGTATCAATAAAGACATTAGCAATCAAACTAAAGGCATGCTCAAAGGAAAACTTGAAATGATAGATATGAGATTAGCGGATGTAATTCTCGAAATAAAAACTATAAGAACTTCCGAAAGAACTACACTATCTCAAGATCATTATGCTGAAAAAGGTCCTTGAGCGGTTTCAGAATTTCTCAAATGGGATTGCATAAATTTCTGTTGACCCTTGCATTCACTTGACGAAAAATTCAAGTGAACCAGTGTCATATATAGATTATGCAAACGTGATTGGAAGTCTAATGTACTTAACAAATTGTAATATACCTAATTAGACATCGCCAATTTAACGTGCAAAGTCGATATACGAGTAATCCAGGTCATACTCATTGGAACACTACAAGAAAACACAGTTTTAGCGTCGAAATTTAGCGTCGAATTTAGGTCGACGCTAATATAGCATCGATTTAGCATCGTTTTTGAATCGACATTGAAATTCGACGCTAAATCATCAGTAAATAGGGATGAATTTATTCGACGCTAAATCGATGCTATTTAGCGTCGAATTTCAGTCAGGACAAGCCATTCGATGCTAAATCGACGCTAAATCTAGGATGATGACAATAAAGTCTGATCATAATCAATCTGAGAGTTGCATGGATGATTGGACAGCTCTTCTAACAGAATATTTGCCAGAGGGTAATCAAGCTGCTGAGTCATATTACGACATACATAAACTAGTTTCTAGTTTAGGCTTGCCCTCGCAGATGATAGATGTTTGCATTGACAATTGTATGATATTTTGGAAAGATGATGAAGATCTGCAGGAATGTCGATTTTGCCACAAACCAAGATTTAAGCCCCAAGGAGCTGGTAGAAGTAAAGTGTCGTACCAAAGAATGTGGTACCTGCCCATAACAGAGAGGCTACAAAGGTTATACCAATCCGAACGAACAGCTGCGTCAATGAGGTGGCATGCGGAACATTCAACTATTGAAGGAGAAGTTCATCATCCTTCTGATGCAAAAATTTGGAAACACTTCAAATTGGTACACTATAATTTTGCTAAAGAGAAGCGCAATGTTTATCTTGGCCTATGTACAGATGATTTTAGTCCGTTTGGTATGTTTGGCAGGCAATATTCTTTGTGGCCGGTTATATTGACACCTTATAACGTTCCGCCTGATATGTGCATGCAGAGGGAATTTCTGTTTTTGAGTATTTTTGTCCCTGGTCCGAAGCATCCAAGAAGATCTATTGATGTGTTTTTATAGCAGCTGATTCATAAGTTGAACATGTTGTGGTCTCATGGGGTTCGTACTTTTGATTACTCTAGGAAAAAGAATTTTACCATGCGAGCTGTACTTTTGTGGATGATAAACGATTTTCCAACGTACATAATGTTATCTGGTTGGACAACACATGGTAGGTTATCATGTCCGTATTGCCAAAATGAAACAGATGCCTTCCAACTAAAAAATGGTAAAAAATCTTGTTAGTTTGATTGTCACCGGAGGTTTCTCCCTATGAACCATCCGTACTGGGAGAACAGGAGGTTGTTCACATAGGACAAACGTGTACGTATCCCTCCACCTCCATATCTTTCAGGAGAGCAAATTAAATGTCAACTTGATTATTATGGAGCTCCAAACACCGCAAAACGTGGTGGTAATTAGCTTAATATTTCAACCAATCTCCCAGATAGATACCTTGAAGAACATAATTGGCATAAGAAGAGCATTTTCTGGGATCTACCGTACTGGAAGGATCATCTATTGCACCATAATCTTGATGTCATGCACATTGAGAAAATTTTTTTCGACAACATCATGCACACCGTCTTAAACGTTCCAGGCAGGTCTAAAGACAACTTGAAGTCTAGACTGGATTTGCCTCTTATATGCTCTAGAGTTGAGTTACATCTCACAGGAGATGGGAGAGTTCCAGTGCCTATATTTAGATTGTCAAGCGAAGGGAAATCAACATTATTCAACTAGGTTTCCACCGAAGTTAAGTTTCCAGATGGATACGTGTCAAAACTCTCTAAGTCGATGGAGCAAGGGAAAAAATTTTATGGTATAAAGAGTCATGATTGTCATGTATTTATGCAGAGATTATTGCCTTCCGCCTTTGCAGAGCTTTTGCCAACGAACGTGCATGAATCACTTGCAGGTATATTTTCTATTACGATATATAAATATATAAACAAATGATGTGTGGAAAATTACATTTTTTTTTTGGTTGATATTGGACACCGATTTTATGTGTTGGAGCATTTTTTCGAGATCTGTGTGTGTGAACTCTGACTCAGGATGGAATTCAACAACTAAACAATAACATCGCAATATTGCTGTGCAACTTAGATAAGATATTCTCTCCATCTTTCTTTGATGTGATGGAGCATATTCCTGTTCATCTCCCTTATGAAGCCGATTTAGGATGGCCTGTTCAATTTCGTTGGATGTATCCTTTTGAGAGATTCATGAAACACTTAAAAGAAAATGCAAAAAACCTGGCTAGGGTTGAGTGATCAATTGTTGCGGGAAGTTTAACCGAAAAAACCTCTCATTTCAGCTCATATTACTTCCCTCCAACTGTCCGGACACGAAAAAGAGCTCTTCGTAGGTACGACGATGGTAGCCTCGCACAAACGTATCCCAAATATATTTTGTGCAGTTGGTAGGCATGCCGGAATCACAAGAGAAGAAGACTGGTTTTCGTACGAAGACTACAATTGTGCACACAAATATATTCTCTTACAATGCGATGAAGTTAGCCCATTTCTGAGGTACATATTATTACAAACTATGGATTGAGGTCAAAAAGGTTATTTTTACCATATGTATGATTTGAAATCATTTATTATAACTATATTTTCTATTAGTGAATTCATTCGCCAGGTTAACGAGGCTTTCCCAAATGCATCAGTGGGTGAGATTGAAAAACATAAAGACCTACACTTTGCTAAATGGTTGAGGAGTCAGGTAAGTTAAAAAAAAGTTATTTATATCTAGTTTACTGAAAAATCTATATATATAATTTGTGTATACTATATTTACAATATGTATACTATATTTGCCATGTTGATTATGGAGACACGTCATACCCTGTATGGTTTAGAGAGTTGATCCAAGGTCCATTGGGGAAAGGTACATCATCTCCAATGTATTTTACACGAGGTTATGTATTCCATACGTTCGAATGTGGCAAAAATAGAGCAACTGCGAACTACGGTGTGGTAGTTCGAGCCGGGGACACAGATTTTTATGGTATTATACAAGACATTGTTGAAGTGCAATACCCTGGTTTGGTTAACTTAAAATGCACACTTTTCAAATGCGAGTGGTTTGATCTAGTTGTCAGGCGAGGGGTTCGAGTATGAAAGTTTGGTGTCATCGATGTTAATGGATCGCGTTCTTATGAAAAGTATGATCCATTTGTCCTTGCATGACAAGCGGATCAAGTTTGTTTCATTCCATATCCACGGGTCAGAAAAACAGGGATTTCATGGTTCTATGTGCTTCAAATAGCTCCTAGAGGAATAATCGTTAAATCCGACAACGATCCGTTGCGATATGAGACTGCTGTGGATTTAACAACTCCAGAACAAGATATAGACAACCTCATTCTTATAGATCCACAAAATCGAGAAGCTGAAATACTTCTGGATGCTACCAATGTAGAAAACTCCGAAGACGAGTTTACAAACGAGAGTGGAGAAAGTACCGATGAAGATGACGATAACTCAAATGATGATTCAGAGTGAAGCATAAATGTTATCTATATTGTATCTTAATTGGAAATAAATAAGTATGTATTCATAATTTAAAACAAATGCATGTATTGAATAAAGATTTCAAAAAACAATATATATGTACATTAACGTTAACGTTATGAACAAATTATATATGTACAAAAAATTTCAATTATGACATTTTATGAATCAAATATGTATGTACAAAAAATTTCAAAATTATAATTTATTCGGTTATAACAAAGATATAAATGGCTAAGATAGTTTTCGTATCGGTGGCGGTTTCTCTACCGTATATCCCAAACGAAGATTGGCGACTTTAGTGCTCATAGAGTCGAATTCATGTGATTTCGATACTAATTCGACGCTAACCGAAACAAGTTTTATGTTTGGGGTTTAGGAAAAAGAATAAACGATTTAGCGTTGACGCAATAGTGATGAAGCATAAATATTATCTATTTTGTATCTTAATTGCGAACAAATAAGCATGAATTCATAATTTAAAGCAAACACATGTACGGATTTTGATTTCAAAAAATTATATAGTTTTACATATATCATCATAACCTTTTATGAACCAAATATGTATGTACAAAAAATTTCAAAATTTTAATTTATTCGGTTCTAACAAAGATTTAAATGGCTAAGATAGTTTTCGTATCGGTGGCGGTTTCTTTACCGTATATCCCAAACGAAGATTGGCGGTTTTAGTTCTCATAGCGTCGAATTAGCATCGAAATCACACGAATTCGATGCTAATTCGATGCTAGTAGCGTCGAATTCGTGTGATTTTGATGCTAATTCGACGCTAAATAAAACAAATTTTATGTTTGGGGTTTAGGAAAAAGAATAAAAGATTTAGCGTTGACGCAATAGTAATGAAGCATAAATATTATCTACATTGTATCTTAATTGCGAACAAATAAGCATGAATTCATAATTTAAAATAATCGCATGTACGGAGTTTGATTTCAAAAAACTATATAGTTTTACATATATCATCATAACCTTTTATGAACCAAATATGTATGTACAAAAAATTTCAAAATTTTAATTTATTCAGTTCTAACAAAGATTTAAATGGCTAAGATAGTTTTCGTATCGGTGGCGGTTTCTTTACCGTATATCCCAAACGAAGATTGGCGTAGCGTCGAATTCGTGTGATTTCGATACAAATTCGACGCTAAATGAAATGAATTTTATGTTTGGGGTTTAGGGAAAAGAATGGTAAACGCATCGATTTTTTGGGATTTGACGCTAAACCGACGCTATATTGAATTATTTTGATTAAACCAATGGCGGTAAACCAAAGTTTTTTTTAGTTAGCATCGAATTAGCGTCGAATATAAACAAATTCGACGCTAATTTGACGCTAACTTAAAAAACCCGCCAACGGTTTAACGAAAGCAATTATGAAATTTTTAGGTTTACTGCCATTGGTTTAATTAAAATAATTCAATATAGCATCGGTTTAGCGTCAGAAGCGTCAGATCACAGATTTTTATTAGACCAATCCAATCCGTCTTCCTCCTTTCCGATTTCTTCAACCGACATCTCTACTCCTCTCTCCTCCTCTCTCGATGGTGGCCGTCACCGTCGTCCCTGTCTCTCTCCCTCTCTCGCTTCACCGCCGTCGTCCCTCTCTCGCTCCGCCGATTCTCTCTCCCTCTCCCGCTCCGCCGATTCTCTCCCTCTCCCTCCACCGCCGCCTCTCTCTCTCCGCCGCTCTCCCTTTTCTCTCTCCCTCCACCGCCGCCTCTCTCTCTCCGCCGCTCTCCCTTTTCTCTTTCCCTCCACCGCCGCCTCTCTCTCTCCGCCGCCGCCGAGTACCTTCTCCACGCAAATGGTATATATATATATATATTTTTAATAAATTTGTTATATATATTAGTAATGGAATTTGATATGAAATAGATTTTAGGAAATGGATTTAGGAATTATGTAGGAAATAGATTTTAGGCAAAATTTGATATGAACAAATTAGATATGAAATAGATATTAGGAAATGGAATTGAATTTAGAACTTTGAGGGTAAGTTCTACACTCTCTAATCTTGATTCAGGAGGAAACGGTTTGTAAATTGGATGTGTATTCTGAGAGTTATCGTTCTTTTCCCGAGAGAGGTTTCTGCAGTTTCGTGTCTGCAATCAGTCCGCTTCGAGAGATGATTTTCATCGAACCAGAAAGAATCAGGAGACGATCCATATGCCTTTGGAAAGACTTCGCTGTCTAGTTTCTAGATCAGGGTTCTGATCCTGATTCGAAGTTCCGATCAGCGAGATTACGGGCTGTTTTCCCGTTGAATCTTAGGGACGCAGAGGACGATCTACATACCGTTGTGTAGATCTCTCTGTCTAGTTTTCAGAACAGTTTTTCGATTCTGTTTCAGAGATGTGATTGATGAGATAATCAATTCCGAAATCAAGGTCAGTGCGCGACCATAGACCCTCGGATTAGGATTTGATGGATTATGATTGATTACTGTTGTTCCTGGTTGTATTCGTGTTTGGATGTTGAATTTTGTGCAGGAGATCGATGAAAATGCGTCTGGAATCGATCCATGAGAGGATATAATCAATTCTGGTTTTCTGCGTTTTCTGGGCTCCGTGTCGAGCGACACACGGCGTTTGTGTTGAGCGACATAGACTGTGTCGATCGACACAGAGTATTTGTGTCGATCGACACGCATTTCTGATTGCTGTCAGTTTGACGTATTGATCGTTGTGTTTTGCGTGTTGTTTGATAACCCTGGTATTGTATCTATGCTATGACTGAGTACATGGTCTGTTGATGGGAAGACCGTCTCACTGAGTATTTGTGATAATACTCACGCATCTCTTTTTGCTATGTGATGCAGGTAAAGATAAAGTATGATCGTGGAATCAGGGCGAGGACTAGATGGATGATCTAGTGGTCTCGTTTGCGTGGATTATTGGATTGTTAGGTTGTTAGTGATTCGATATAGAACGGTTTAGGATGTTGAATGATTGGTTATTGGTTTATGAAGTATTATTTAATGGCTTATTTGCATAATTGATTTCCACTGAATATTTGCTGTATTGAGAATTTTAGCATGTTGAGGGTTAGCATTTATGGGGATGCTAATTCGGTGCTAATTTATATATAAAAAAAAAGGGTCGGGTTGTTTTAGTTTGGTATCAGAGCCCTTATGGTTCTAGGGTGGGAGAACGTAGTTGATTTTGTGGAGTTAGTCAATTGATTGTTGTGTGGGTTTGGAGTCCTAGATCATCTTCTCCGAGCCTTCAATGAGATTCCACGGTATGTGTGTTTGACCTTTCTTACTTTCTAGTATTCTTAGTTTATGCTTCTGGTAGTGCAGAGAAATGGGTAGAAGTACTAGAGTTGCTAGAGGTATTGGCCGGGGAGGCCAAGGTGGGTGTGGAGGGCGTAGGCGCAGGCAGGGACTTGTGACTGAGTCTGTTGCCGTATGTGTGGCCCAAGAGACCACGCAGAAATGGGTGGCTGATTCGCAGACGTATCAGGAGGGATCTGTGAGTGTGACCAATGCGTGTACCAGTGTGAGGGCTGGTGGGACTAGTGAGAGTTCCGGGGTGGCCACTGCGTGTACCAGTGTGAGGGCTGGTGGGACTAGTGAGGGTCCTGGTGTGGTTGGCGGTGCGACAGGCCTAGGTGGGGGTACTGTCGCAGGTGTCGGCCAGAATCGAGATGATAGTCTAGCGAGTCTGCTACAGTTGATCTTGGAGCGGTTACCAGGAGGGATGCCAGCTCAGAGTTATTCTCTGGGGGTTCAGCCTAGTGTGGCTGGTGTGCAGCCGGGTATGGTTGGGTGCAGCCAGGAGTGGCAGCTGTGGAAGAGCTCCCATCCTATCTTAGGATGATGGAGCAGATGTAGATGATTTGCACGAGAGTTTTCTCGAGAGGTGCTAAGCCTGAGGGCCGATGAGCGGCAGATGAGTGTGAAGCATAACTTCGACTCTTTGAGGTATCCAGAGGGATACCGAGTGCAGGCAGGGATGGCATGGGTGGATTTTTGGCTGGGTTTAATGCCAAGTATTTCCGCAAGAGGCGGCATCGACTTGAGTTGAGTTTTTGGAGTTGACTTAGGGTGACCGATCAGTGAGGGAGTTCTGTCGACTCCTGGTTCATGCGAGTGGAGGCATGGAGGGCGAGTAGGCCCAGGTGGAGAGTTTCTTGGGAGAACTTCGAGCTGATTTGAGGACTTGCTGCAGAGCGAGTAAGTTCGCCACGAGGGCCGAGCTGGTTGAGATTGCTGCGACGGTTGAGGAGGACCAGAGAGAGCATGTGGTGGTGGTTAATCCTCCTATTCAACAGAGAAGGTCACAGTAGCAGGTAGATCCGAGCAAGGGCGGTAGGCCTACGCAAGGACAGAAGAGGAAGTGGGATAGCACTTTGGAACCGAGTCAGAGGGTTCAGGGTGGTTTGAGATGCTTCGGGTGTGGGAGCATGGATCACAGGTTGGCGAGCTGTCCTAGGATGGACGAGTCTCGGGATAGAACGTTAGGGTTCTTAGGCACATGAAAATTGTGCAGGGATCTTAGTTGTGGACGGATGTGAGTCCCATGTGTTATTCGATTCGGGAGCTACGAATACCTTCATTACTCCGGAGTGTACGGAGGGTAGCGGGATCCGGAGCGATTCCGGGGAGCAGCCGGGAGTAGTCAAGGTTGCTGGTGGTAGGACATTGGCTACTTTCAGGCAGGCTCGTGGTGTGGATATGCTGGTGGCAGGAGAGTCGATGCCAGCAGACCTGATCTTCAGTTCGGTGGAGCTATACGATATCATTTTGATGATGGATTTGTTGGATCGGTACAGGGTCCATCTGGACTGTCGGCGTGGACGAGTAGTGTTCGAGCGGGAGACGGGGAGGTTGGTGTTTCAGGGTGTGAGACCGACTTCTGGGAGTATCGTGATTTCAGCGATACAGGCTGAACAGTTGATCGAGAAGGGTTGTGAGGCTTATCTGGCGATGATAGTTATGCCGGAGGCTATTGGAGAGGTTGCAGTTGGAGAGATTCAGGTTGTTCGGGATTTCCAGGATGTGTTTCAGTCGTTGTTGGGATTGCCACCGTTGCGGTCGGATCCATTCACGATTGAGTTGGAACCCGGGACGATGCCCATATCCAAGACGCCTTATCGTATGGCTCCAGCAGAGATGGCAGAGCTGAAGAAGCAGCTGGATGATCTATTGGGTAAGGGTTTCATCCGGCCGAGTGTGTTAGTGGGGGAGCGCCGGTGTTGTTTGTTAAGAAGAAGGATGGGAGTTTCCGGTTGTGTATCGATTACCGGGGACTTAGTTGAGTAAGTGTAGTTTCTGGCAGTGAGAGATGGGTTTTCTCGGCCATATTTTGTCCGCAGAGGGAGTTTCTGTGGATCCGGCTAAGATTGAGGCTACCAGAGTGTGGCCTAGACCGAGGAATGCGATGGAGATCCGGAGCTTTCTCGGGTTAGCTGGGTATTATCGGAGGTTCATCAAGGGTTTTGCGAGTAGGGCGCAGGCGATAACGAAGTTGACGGGGAAAGATGTCCCTTTTGTGTGGTATTCAGCTGACGAGGAGAGTTTTGGGAAGCTAAAGGAGATGATGGCTAGTACACCAGTATTGGCGTTGCTTGATCCGGGTGAGCCTTACGTGGTGTATACGGATGCATCGGGAGTTGGTCTGGGTTGTGTCTTGATGCAGCAGAGGAAGGTAATTACATATGCTTCGCGGCAGTTGAGGAACCATGAGTGCAACTACCCTACGCATGATTTGGAGTTGGCTGCGGTGATCTTCGCCTTGAAGATTTGGCGATCTTATCTTTATGGCGGGAAGGTCCAGGTATTCACGGACCATAAGAGTCTGAAGTATTTCTTCACTCAGCCAGAGCTGAACCAGAGACAGAGGTGCTTGATGGAGTTGGTAGCAGATTATGATCTGGAGATTGGGTACCATCCGGGTAAGGCTAATCTGGTTGAGTCGGAAGAGGGCTGCTTCGGCTCACGAGCGTGATATGGAGGAGCTGGTGAGTGAGATTAGCACATTGAGGTTGTGCGTTATCTCACAGAAGCCATTGGGGTTGGAGGCAGCTAACCAGGCAGATCTGTTGAGCAGGATTCGGGAAGCTCAGGAGAAGGATCAAGGGTTAACTGATACTTCTTGAGTTGCGGGTTTTGAGTATATGGTCTCGGCAAATAGGTTGATACTGGTGAACGGACGGGTTTGTGTACCCAAGGATGAGAGTCTCAAGCGGGAGATTCTGAGAGAGGCTCATTCGAGCATTTTATCTATTCATCCGGGAGCGACTAAGATGTACCGGGATCTGAAGCGGTATTATCACTGGGTCGGGATGAAGAAGGATATCGCGAGTTGGGTTGCAGCGTGCAACGTGTGTCAGCTAGTGAAGGCTGAGCATCAGGTTTCGAGCGGATTGTTGCAGAGTTTGCCAAATTTCAGAGTTGAAGTGGGATATGATTACCATGGACTTTGTGATAGGGTTGCCAGTTTCGCGGACTTATGATATGATTTGGGTGATTGTAAATCGTCTGACCAAGTCAACACATTTTCTTGCCATCAAGAAGACCGATGGAGCAGCGGTGTTGGCTAAGAAGTATGTGCGTGAGCTTGTGAGGCTGCACGGGATGCCAGCAAGTATTGTGTCAGACAGGGATCCGAAGTTTGCTTCAGAGTTCTGGAGGGCATTTCAGGCTGAGATGGGCACGAAGGTGCATATGAGTATAGCTTATCATCCTCAGTCGGATGGGCAGTCCAAGAGGACGATTCATACATTAGAGGATTTGCTGAGGATGTGTGTGCTTGATTATGGTGGTCATTGGGCGGATCATCTGAACCTGGTAGAGTTTGCGTATAACAACAGCTATCAGGCGAGTATTGGGATGACTCCATATGAGGCTCTGTATGAGATGCCATATAGGATACCATTGTGCTGGACTCAAGTGGGGGAGAGGAGCATGTTTTGTGCAGATTTTGTTCAGAAGACGATGGAGAAGATCCATGTTTTGAGGCTGAACATGAAGGAGGCTTAGGATCGGCAGAAGAGCTATGCCGATTAGAGAAGGAAAGAGCTGGAGTTTGAGCTGGGAGATCGGGTGTATCCCAAGGCAGCGATGTTGCGGGGTCCTAACAGATCCATTTCGGAGAATAAGCTGAGTCCGAGGTTTATGGGCCCGTTCAGAGTGGTGGAGCAGGTCGGACCAATGGCTTATCGGTTGGAGTTACCTTAGAGTATGAAGGCTTTCCACAAAGTCTTCCATGTTTTGATGATGCGTAAGTGTCTGCATGAGTCTGAGGAGGTGTTGGCTAGGATCTCGGAGGATTTTCAGCCCAACATGACGTTGGCGGCGAGGCCTGTGAGGATTCTCGAGAGGAGAGTCAAGATTCTACGCCGGAAGAGGATACCGTGGTGAGAGTCAAGTGGGACTGTGGCGGTATTGGGGAGGAGACTTGGGAACCAGAGGCAAAGATGATGGCTAAGTTCTTGAAGTGGTTCGAGAAACAAGCAGAGGCTTGAGTGTCTTTTCTGGTTTTCAGAGTCTGTACAGGGTGTTGCTGAGTTGTTATTTTATGTATTTTCGTTTGTGTTGTAACGATTTACATTTTTAGATTTAATAAGATGGGTATTCCTTATTAATGGTGGTTGATAAGAGGTGAGTTCTTATATGTTATGACTTGTGGAGTCATGGGTTGTGATGACTGGTAGGTCATGTGATGGCTGGGAATGGAAGTTCTATTTAGCTTAAAGCTGGTTCATGTTCTAAGAGCGGCTAGAAATGAGCTTGTTCATGTTCTAGAAGTGGCTAGAAATGAAATTCATGTTCTAGGAGTGGCTAGAAACGAAAGCTTTATGCAAGTTAGAATATGTCTATTCCTAGAGAGAGTCGGGAAAAGAGGTTTTATGTGAGTTAGAATTGTCTTTTCCAGGGACTCTGTGGAAACATCCATGGTGGTTGGGTTGTGTCGAGTGGCCTAGTGGGGGTCACGGATGCGATGATATTCCAGGTGGGGGATGTCATGAGGTAACCATAGAGGCGATTCCAGTCGACAGGTACTTATGATGCATGTTTCAGAGTATTGCTCCAGGAGATGGGTGGGTTTCCTGCATACTGAGGGATAGTGGTTCTCTCCAGGGGACGAATGGGTTCCTGCATATACTCGAGAGTTGGTGGTTCTCTCTAGGGGACGAGTGGGGTCCTTACATATACTTTGAGGGATGGTGGTTCTCTCTATGGGACGAGTAGGTCCATGCACACGTAACTCAAGGGGTGACGATCCTGCGAGTGAATGTGGTGTATGTGTATATGAGTTATGAGATATGAGCAATACCTTCTGAGCGTGGTCGTGAGTATGAGATTGGATGAATTTCGGGGATCAGGAGTGGATCTCAGGTGGTGCTGACCGGGTGGGGTTAGGATTGCAGCCGTGGTGAGACGGTGCGATGAGGCTAGTGTGAGCCTAGTAAAACTCGGGGATCAGGTGTGATCACGAGTTGTACTGGCTGAGGGCCAGGGTTATGTTGTGGACGTCAAATCTGGGGTTATTACTGGAGTCTGGAATTCGGTTCGGACAATCCTGGTAGCATATGTTACGCCGATGGTCGTACATATTCTTGTTTGATTGTTGTACGATCATTTGGTCCAATGCGGGGTCAACAATTGGTCGGACATGTTCTTGTTTGATTGTTGGACGGTCAATCGGGCAGCCCTAATCCGGACCATGGGGCGGGCATCGTTGATGTTCCGGATGAATCTGGGCGAGTTTTAGGCGAGAGTGTTAGCCTTAGCAGGACGGGTTAGGGGATTCGAGTGTTATCTCGAAGAATACTGGCTGCGTTCGGGTCAGGTGGTGGAGACGGTAGTGAGACGGTGTTGCGTGATTCGAGGTCGAATCCATGTTAGTGGGGGAGAATTGTAACGCCCGTGAACCAAAAAGGGGATTTTTTGGGCATGTGTGTCGATCGACACAGGTTGTTTGTTCTCATGAGGAATCGGACAGAGAAGTCTGTGTCGATCGACACAGCTGGTGTGTGTCGATCGACACGGGTTAAAATCAGACCGAGAGGTTTGATTTCTGATCGTTTCGATTTGGGCCAGTTTTGGAAACCCTAGGGTTTCGTTATAAAAGCGTGAAAACGCGTTTTCTCTTTTCTTTTGGCTGAAATCAGAAGAGGTTGAGAGAGGAAAGAGAGTGTTTATGTGAGGATTGTGAGAGAAGTGATTTCCTTGAGAGAAAATCAATTCTGCTCTTGTTTTTGGAAGAGACGATTGGCTGAGAAGATGGAATCGGATCAGAGTGAAACTTTGAGGGTAAATTCTCCACTCTCTAATCTTGATTCAGGAGGAAACGGTTTGTAAATCGAATGTGTATTCTGAGAGTTATCGTTCTTTTCCCGAGAGAGGTTTCTGCAGTTTCGTGTCTGCAATCAGTCCGCTTCGAGAGAGGATTTTCATCGAACCAGAAAGAATCAGGAGACGATCCATATGCCGTTGGAAAGACCTCGCTGTCTATTTTCTAGATCAGGGTTTTGATCCTGATTCGGAGTTCCGATCAGCGAGATTGCGGGATATTTTTCCGTTGAATCTTAGGGACGCAGAGGACGATCTACATACCATTGTGTAGATCTCTCTGTCTAGTTTTCAGAACAGTTTTCCGATTCTGTTTCAGAGCTGTGGTTGATGAGATAATCGATTCCGAAATCAAGGTGAGTGCGCGACCATAGACCCTCGGATTAGGATTTGATGGAATATGATTGATTGCTGTTGTTCCTGGTTGTATTCGTGTTTGGATATTGAATTTTGTATAGAAGATCGATGAAAACGCATCTGGAATCGATCGATGAGTACATGGTCTGTTGATGGGAGGACCGTCTCACTGAGTATTTGTGATAATACTCACGCATCTCTTTTTGCTATTTGATGCAGGTAAAGACAAAGTATGATCGTGGAATCAGGGCGAGGATGAGATGGATGATCTAGTGGTCTCGTTTGCGTGGATTATTGGATTGCTAGGTTGTTAGTGATTCGATATAGAACGGTCTAGGATGTTGAATGATTGGTTATTGGTTTATGAAGTATTATTTAATGATTTATTTGCATAATTGATTTCCGCTGAATGTTTGCTGTATTGAGAATTTTAGCATGTTGAGGGTTAGCATTTATGGGGATGCTAATTCGGTGCTAATTTACATATAAAAAAAACGGGTCGGGTTGTTTCAATCCACGGGCTCCACCACGAGCTCCGCCACGAGTGCCACCACAAGGTCAGCCACCTCCACCCCCTCAGGCAGAGCCAGGGTTAGAAGAAGACGAAGCAGATCATCCCGATGAACACATTAAGGCCTCTCCACCGGCAAATCCTCCTCTTATGATATGGATTAGTGAGCTTCTCCGCCAACCGGGACGTGAGACACGTGTTAGGGTTCTCCATCTGTTTAGGCCTCCTGGTACTTTATGGTATGATGAAATTTTTTACAATATTACAAATTAATTTTTTTTGGGTAATTAATTTTTATTTACAAATTATAATTCAATTATTAACATTTTAATATTTTGTTTTACAGGTTGAGCGATAACCGTGTTTCGTGTTTGATCACCAAAGCCATCATGGCCCATTTCACTATGTCGCATGCTGATTGGAGCCAAAAGCCAAAATCATTTTACATTTTTTATTTTTATTTATTAAATTATTTGATTTTAAAAATATTAATAACATTATTCATTTTTTTGTAGCAAGGGTGGCACTGGGATGAATTTCGTACTTTCGAAGTGCGAGTGGCGTTCGAGAAGAAGGCGTTAAAGCGTCTCAACGGTTACATCGATAATTTGAAGAAAGCGATGCGAAATCCCTGTTCTAGTGCGAAAGGCGATGAGGCGAAGCTGATAGGATGGATCCCGATGTTTGGTCGGGTCTAGTGCAGTTTTGGGAGGATCCCCGTTCGGTGGTTAAATCGGAGAAGTGTTCTGCATCCCGTCTCACGCCGGTGGCCGAAGGCATTGTGTGGGTCAATCATCATACGCCACAATACGACTGAATATTGTATTATTTTAATTAAATTAATTTATTTGATTATTTGTATTTAATATATTGGAGAAAACTCATCGGAAGAAGGATGGGACGTTTGTTACCGCTCAAGCGGAATAAACGTTCAACGCGTACAACGCACGACTACCAGAGCTAGATGAGTATGTCATGTCTACGATGGGTCTCGAAGATTTGGATAGACTTTACGAGGAGGTAATTTTTTAAGTTTCTATATTACATTAAAACTTATTTTTATTATAATTTTATTGTATAACATTTTTATTTTATAGGTTGCACCGAAGAAGAAATGACGAACGATGGGTGTTGCATCCATCAGGGATGTCCCAGCAGCTTCTTCGTCAGCTCAATTTTCTTACACTTCGGGTTCATCTGAGCCGCGTTTGACCGCTCAATTGGATGCTGCTAATGCTGAGATTGCGCAGCTAAGGACGGAACAAGCGGAGCTAAGGAGCACCAACAGCTACATTATGTCCCAATTAGGTACATTAACCAGTCTCTTTGA
Organism: Arabis hirsuta; assembly: GCA_964056655.1. NCBI lineage: Eukaryota > Viridiplantae > Streptophyta > Magnoliopsida > Brassicales > Brassicaceae > Arabis > Arabis hirsuta. The sequence continues at coordinate 14,736,390 of OZ053307.1, forward strand.
CATCATTGTAGTGGATAACCCGACATTAAACTGCCTTGCAAAGCATGCCGCGTCCTCCACCGCCTCCTCCCCCTACCGGTCCAACGCAGTTCAAGTAAGAATCTGAAGAGATGATTCGAGAAGATATCATCAACTTAAGGACCCAACATCAGTAGATTAGCGTTTTTATTTCATTTGTATCGGATAATTTAAATTTGCGTTTGTATTTTTTTTTAAATATTTTTAATTTTTCTAATATTTTAGAATTTTTTAAAAATAATATATATATATTTTTAAAATAAATTCAATCACACCGACGCTAAATCGATGCAATTTAGCGTCTAATTAGCGTCGAATTAGCGTCGACAGACGATGCTTTTCGACGCTAATTCGACACTACTTTAGCGTCAAATTAGCGTCGACACGTTGCATCAGAATTTTGTCGATGCTAATTCGACGCTACTTTAGCGTTGGAGCTTTGCATCAGATATGCGTAGACGCTAAACCGACGTATCAATGCTAATTTACCATCGAATTAGCGTCGAATTTCTGTACGACGCAAAATTAGCGTCGAAAAAGATTTAGCGTCGATGATTTAGCGTCGAATTAGAATATGCCGTTAAGGGTCTTTAGCGTCGGATTTTGCCAATGCTAAAACCTTGTTTTATTGTTGTGGAAGGCCATAACAAGAGTATTGAATATCTTCAATACACCAAAATTTATGGGCTGTACTTTGGTAAAGAACTAGCAGTATTAGAAAGATATAATGATGCCAACTGGATTTCTGATTCTAGAAACTCGAAATCAATAAGTGGATATGTCTCATTGCCAGATCAACGATGGAGTCAGGTTCATAGCCTTAGACAAAGTAGCAGAGGAAGCAGAGTGGCTTCAGAACTTTTTGGAAGATATCCCGATGTGAGAAAAACCAATGCCAACAATATGTGTACACTGTGATAGGCATAAGTCTATCTCGGGCACTGAGTAATCTATATAATGGTAATTTTCGTCATATACAAAGACAATATAAAACCATTATACACTTGATCTCAACTAGAGTAATCACGATAGATTACGCTAAGTCGAATGACAACCTAGCGGATCCGTTTTCTAAAGATTTGTCTAGAGATCAAGTAGAAAAATCATCAAGAGGAATGGGTTTAAAGCCTACGACTTAAGAGGATGTTTGATGGAAACCCCACCTAATATGATTGGGGATCCCATGATATAGGTTCAAAGGGAAAACTAAATCAAATTGAATCTGCTAAGAGCACTGTAAGACTTTTGTCTTTATCCAGTTCCTAGGATGATGTACAGTACTCATGTATGTGTGGAGGATAAGTTTTGCTTTTAATGATTTATGTCCATAACTTTGAGATATGAGTGAAGTATTACATGATACTTCTTAAAACAATGTTAATGGAAAATCACCTTGTGAGTGTGAAATGGGGCCGTTTCTAGGAGAATAAATGAAAGGCTATATTCTCCAAGTTCACTCATGATTAACTAGGCATGTTCAAGGCCAAAATGAACACAATCGAGAACCTAGTTATGTGAGAAAATGAAGCCGTGTTATAGCTGTCGTCTCGGTTTACATCAAAGCCCGGGTGGTTTAAGACATCATGTTCACCTCATGGTCGAATAAACCCGACAGATATTAACAATGAGTGGTTCAAAACTGAAAAAGCTACCATCTCAGATACGGTGAATTTTTCGCTTGTACTCTCAAAATTGTTTTTTATGAGTCTTGTCGAGTCTTATCGAGTCGGTCAAATATGTCGCGTCATCCACTGTCTAGATTCATTTCTATTCATTTAGGGGATTGGCCAACTTTCTGAACTAGTTTTCGCCAATTATTTTGGCGGAATGATCGGATTATGAGTGCGTTGGATTCTTCGCAGTGAGCACTATAACGTAGAGTATTCACATGTCAAAACCAGAGTTGGTTTGAATGAGAAATGGAGGTCCTAAGTGGGTAGTTTAGAAAGCTTGTAAGTCTTGCAAATTTGACTAAGTGTCAAAAATGCAAATATTCCACATTAGAAGTTTGGATGGAAATCATATTGTATATAATGTGGAGAACTCATAACAAGGTTTAAAATCTTGTGTACACTTCGGTGTATTAGAGAAAGGGGATACCCAGACCGAGTTTTGTTTTTGGGCTTCGAGATTTGGTAATGGGTTGTTGGCCCACATAATTATTCTTTTGGTCCAAATTTATTTTGGAAATATTTTGTTGATTAAGTCAACAAATATTATATCTCTTTAATTGATTTTAGCGTTAAAAAGAAATCATGGGTGATGGATTTTTTGTAACTGAAAAAATCATCTCACGTTTAATGTGAAATCAGTTTGCATTACTCCACTTTCCTCTCCACCTTAGAAGCTTGTTAGAAGAACAAATCTTCCTCCTCTCAATCGATACATAGAGAAACAAAACAATCTCCTTCTTCTTCTTCCCTCTGGTTTTTGAGTCAGAGAGTGCAACATAGTTTTAGGGTTCGTTAGATGTTGATTTCGAGTGATGCGAGACAACATGATGAAGCAGTTTTATCTTGGGATTCTTGAGCGTATCAAACCGGCACACTACGGGCGTTTAAAGAATTAAGGAGCGAGATCTTAATCTTGACTCTGCTCACCTCAATTCCAAATCCTTTTACAGTAGTTTATTGGATGTCTTCATATTCATATTGTTCTACAATTTGCTTCAATATGATATCAGTTTGCCCTTGTAAATTTTGGGTCAAACCGTCTTTAGAGTTGGGTCCAGTCCTCAAGGCAGTCCATGTAGGAACAGTTTTAGTCCTCTTGAGCACTCTGTACAGAACTCAAGAGAGGAGAGACCTAATGTTGATTCTTTTTATCGAGAACATATGACTGATTTAAGAAAGTCAGATCAAGAAGGGGACTTATATCCAGAAAGTCATGAAGTTCTTCAGGGTGAGGAGGATAAGTCACAACAACCACCATTTCGAGAACAACGACCATATCTGGTATCCCCCACCACCTAAGGATGGCACTGAGAGTAGTGGCTTTCTGTACGACGAAGAGGACAGTGATAGTGAACACTCTGCGTCTGAGTTTTCATTGAGCATGAGCTTTTCTAGTCATAATCCAGCCAGAGAAGACCCTCTTAGAACTGTGGAAAATGACCAACTTCGAGCTCTTGTGGCAGAGTTATTACACGGATACAACACCGACTGGCTGGACATCGTTACTACTTTAGCACGGAAGGCTGCAAATTTCATTAAGCCAGATACTACTAGCATAGGCACTAGTATGGATCCTGGACATTATGTGAAAATAAAATGTTTGGCGTCGGGAAACCCAAACCAAAGGTAGAACTTTCCTCTTTGTATCTTTCCTTATAAACCCTCCAAGTAGATGTCGTATCACAGGTACAAAGAGACAACCGAATCATGATGATTTGTTTACCAAGTGATTTCTTGCTTTAGGTAGATTAACTTTTAATTTTCATTTTTGGTTATATTTAATTTTATACACTGAATATGGCTTTTATTTGCTGTTTCTTTAATTTATAAAATTAATCAGATTAATTTTGGTTTTTTATTCTATTGTTTTTTGTACTGTATTGAATTTTGTGTTACAAAATGTATTATTATAAAAATGTTTTCTTGAATAGAAAATATTGTCTACCAAATAAAACAAAGTTATATTGACAAAAAAAAGATTATTAATTTATACTTTTAACTAACTATATTAACTGAGAGGTTGAAAAACCAAGAACACAAATTGAGGTATGATTTCTTATATTGCAAACATAGGGAGAAAAGTATATGCGAAGAAAAAGAAAACTAATGATGAGGACAACTTCAAAGACATGAAGCAACTAACGAAGATGAAGAATTTGATGCTAAGAGCAAGCAATAACATATATGCAAATAAAGAAAAAAAATCCTATAACCTTTTCGAAATCATTTATTGTCCTCTTCAATAAATGTTGTTTCTTTTGTTCCTTAAATTGTTTGGGTTTCTTTTTAAAAACTTAGACATGATTTCTAACCATATCTTTACATTATTCGTGAAAATAATAATCTTAATATATTATTTGAGAGTATCGTTTATGTGATTCCATTTGTTTTATCTCTTAAACGTTTTAAACATCAAATCTATTTTCATATATTTTGGCTTCTTATTTTCTCTTAAGCCTTGATTCGTGATGATATTTTTTGTTAGTGTTTCCGGTAAAATTTCTAGAGAAAACAGTCATTTGAGTTTTATGTTAGTTTTTGATGAAATTTAATCTCTTTATACTTTTTTGGAGAAATTAAGTCGCATTTAATATTTTCTTCAATGATTTGCGGGTTACTCAAATCTTTGTTTTATTATTATTATTCTTTTTTTTTTTTTTTTGATGAACACATGTTTCACCACTTATGTGTGCTTTTATCGTTTCGTTTTGTGATCTCTTGTACAAATCCATTGTGTAAATTTATGGTTATCAATCATCTGTTGCTCTTTATTTGTGTTTAACTATTTTTCTAACTGTACTGTCGAGATTCTACACCTAATTTTCTTCAAAATTGTGTATTTAATTAGTTTTCTTTAGGGTGATTCTCTGTGTGTAGGTACTTTCATATTTGCTACTGCATCATGAGTCTATAGAGAAAAATTGAGATTGTGTTAGGTGTTCTGAAAACGGTTTCTGCCAAAAAAAACTTACAATTGTCGAAGAGTTTATTGGCTGATGACGCTGTTATGTCGTTCTGCGGACGTTTGATGGGTAAAAAAATAACACAATCTCTCTTTTTCTCTCTACTTGTGCATGAATGGATACTCACTCAATCATATTACAGTAGAAGTCTTGTTGCATATAGGCATACTGATTAAGTAAGAGGTTTATTCAGCCATTATTTAGTAGAAACCTTGAACGAAGCTGAACAAAAACTAATGTACAACACAAAACTTATAACGAAGTAGAAATGTTTACACAAAGCTACAAGTATAGGAAAATAAAAAGGTTATGATTACGAAGAATATGCAAAAGAAGTCGATTACAATAAATTCTTAGTTCATTATCAAGTAACGTTAAGATGATTTTAACATAAGAAGCAATAAGATATGGATATGTATAGATCACATGCATCAATTGTGATAGGATGATACGAAAATGTAAAAGAGTGACAGGAAAAGAGCACATGGGAAACATACCATTGAAGGTCTCATCATTTGATCGAAATTTATGTATAACTGGAACTAAGAGAATAATGTATTATTTCTATTTTTTGTATTTTGATATATTTCCTATTTTAATTAGGATTAGGGTTTTCTAGGGATTTATGGTTTTTTTATAAAATAGATTAAGGATCCGCATATATGTGGGTTTTGTAATTTGATCTCTTATAAACCTGTTTAAATTATTTAATTGTATAAAAAAATATTATATTACCCATTAAAATAAATAAAATAAAAATGAGAACGTTGTTATAAAACCACTAATTAAGAAGCATAACATTAATTTATTAATTTTGATGCTTTTGTAAATTGATTTAGAATTAAATTTTATTATATATTTTCAAATTATTAGGTTTCTTATTCATATTTAAATTAAGTGTACCTTTTTATTTTATTACTCAAATATCTCTTTTTTAAAATGTCGATAATTGTTTTCATACTTGTATTTGAACTATTTTCATTCTCTAAATATTTTATAACCCCCGTAAAACAAATCAAATACGAAAAAATCGGAAGACAAAATTAGGTCACCTCCATGAAATGATAAAATAAAATTGAAAATATTAGTAGAAAACTACTTATAGATAATTCTATCAAATATTCTATTTTATTCTCATATTTATTTCTTATATTATTTGATATTCAATTAAATTATTTCACATATTTTCAAATAATTAGATTTTTCTAATCTTATTTAAATTAGGTTTACTTTTCACTATATCTTATTATATAAAGTTTGATGCGTCAAACGTAATAATTAACAATATCGTGACATGTGTAAGCTAATCGATTAGATTTTGACATGTGTCAAAAAAATCTAATTAGATTTTGCCACATGTCAAAAACTTTTTAAAATAAAAACTTATTTATTTGTATTTAGCAATTAGATATTTTAATTTTAAATAGAAATAGATAAAACAATAAATCAAATACCTTTTTCTATTGGGATATTATAATATAGATGTAATGTTTTTAGTTTGAATAGATTTAAGTTTAAATATCCAAATTTTCATGACTATTTACATACTTTTATGCTCTCTCCTATCTACGCAATTTAAAACTTCAATAATATTTCTCATAAAACTTATTTGTTTTGGCTTTTCATTAGAAAAGATAGATTATTATATCTTTCGATATGTGAAATAGAATACGATAATTTATATTAGTTTTCTAAGCTTAATATGATTTATTCTAACTCGATTTTTTGTTTGTTGTTGACAACATTGATATGAAGTGTCGTAATTTATTTTTCTAAATTTTCTTGGGTTTTTTTTTACGTTTAATAATTACTTAAATGGTAAAAGTAAAATTGGAATTTTTATACAAAGTAATTAATCTTATCAAGTTAGGTTTGAGTCAATCGATTAGATTTATACAAGTATAAAAATAATAACATCTTCAATTGGTAAATAGTAAAATGTAATCCTACTTTAAAAAGGATTAGAAATATTTAACTATTTGAATATATGTGATATAATATATTCAAAATAAGAAAATATAAAAGATAGATTTATATAATAAGATAGATTTATAAAAGATTAAATCACAAACCCGCATATATGCGGGTTCTTTATCTAGTTACAAATAAAGATAAATATTTTGATATGTAACTAAATCTAATTGAAAATGTTGTTTTACACTTGTATACACGTGTCAAAACTTGGTCGACCGAATTGACACGTGTCACGATCATGATAAATGTTTTCTTATATTTTATTTGAACTATTTTTCCTCTTAAAATATTATATAACTCGCGTAAAAAATCAAACACGGAAAAAACGGAAGACAAAATTAGATCACCGCATAAAGTGATAACAAAAAATTAAGAACGTCAATACAAACTACTTATAGAGAAGTGTAATATTTATCTATTTTATTGTCATATTTTATTTTTATATATTGTTTAATTTTCAATTAAATTATATCACGTATATTCCAAATAATTAGATTTTTCTATTCTTATTTAAATTAGGTTTCTATTTTCTGAATCCTATTTAAATTAGGTTTACTTTTTAATACTTAACATATAAAAATAAATAGATAAATATTTTGAAATATGGTTAAATCTAATTGAAAACAATTATTTTACGCTTGTTTACACGTGTCAAAACCTGGTTAACCAACTTAACACATGTCCCGATCATGTAAATTACAAAGTTTTATATAATAAGATAGCCTAGCTAATAAGTCCTCTTTTTGTATTAAGTTTATGATTTGATTAATAAAAGCTTTGCTTTGAGGGATATTATTCTCTATCTCTTGTATGGATTTGATTAAATGCATCATTCAAGAAGTTGGTCACGAGCGAGGATTCTTGAAACCTTTGGTTGAGCTAACAGGCCCCAAGCGATGATTCCTTAAATCCCTTGGTTGAGCAAATATGTCCCAAGCGAGGATTCCTTGAATCCATTGGTTGAGCTGTTTATCTGTTACTTCCGTTCTATCCATCACTTGTTTTATATAAATGTTGTTTTTAGCCATGCATATATGATATACTGGTGTGCTAATACATTGTCCTATTACAGTAAAATATAACAATATAAACACATTATATATTTATAAAAAACATCAAAAACCATACTATTATAGTAAAATATAAAAAATTATTAATTCAATATAATTAGTAGTAGAAGAATATCATGAGTATATTTCTTATGTTCATTTTTTTATAATTTTTTAAGTTCAAGTGAAATTTATGATTTAAATGGATAATTTTTTTATTTTGGAGAGGTTAATGTTACATTTTGAATATTTTAGTTTGTTAGATTTATTAATCAATGACCAATAAACAAAAATTATTGAAAGACTATGGTTTGAAGATTTTATAAATATAAAATGATGATAAATTATTGAATATTAATTAGAAAGTTTTAAATTATTGATATATTTCGTAATTATAGTATCCAAATATTAGATTTTAATTTATAATATTTATTTTAGTTTTTAAATATTTTCTTTCTTTTTTTTTCTTTTTTTTTTTTAATTTTTTTAACTACCCAAACACAGATGTTCGAGGGAAATAAGTTTTGATTTTGGAAGGTTTGAATTGATATGGTGCGGTATAAATTATTTTTCATAATTGTTGTCAAACGCCAATAACCGCTACCACCCACAAATGCAATGTTTGCGGGTGGTAACGAGTCAACCAATCAAACTAAGAAGACTTACTGTAAGAACAAGGAATGCAAGAAGCACACCGTATTATTGGAGTTGTTTTTGGTAGTGATGATAATGATGGAAAAACGTTACCATAAATAATATAATTATCTTTCTATGATCAACCCGATAATTTATGTTTCGTTTTTAATAATGTCCAACATTGATTTATCAATAATATTATGTTTGATTGTTCAATTATATTTCGTTGAATGTTACATGTATATAAGACATCACGGTTAGGACTCGGTCGTGATAGGTAAAGGCTGGGCTGGGACATGACACGTGTAAGTGATGAGGTGTATGGGTTGAGATACTAACGGTGTCCGTTAGAAAAAATACTTTTTCACCATATTTTTGTCAATCTAAACTTTTATCCTAAAAGTTAGAGAGACTAAACCTTTAACTAATAGTTACCATATTCTACCTTCAATATAATAAAAATGCTAAACAATTTTTTTTCTTTCTAATTTTTCTATCTATGTATACCATCAACATAAATATTGCATCAATTCAGGTTACGTCTTCTAGAACATGTACGTTTCATAGAAAGTAAAGAAGAAGACGTCTTCTAAATTACGTAGAACATGTAGGAAAAGCAAACGCATTCTAAATTTTGTAGAACATGTAAAAAATGCAGAATACATATTCTAAACTTCGTAGAACGAATAAGTAATGCAGAAGACGTATTCTAAATTTCATAGAATATGTAGAAAAATTAGAAGACATATTATATGTAACGCCCGCGAACCAATTATGTATTTTTGGTTCGGGTGTCGATCGATACCAGCTCAATTTGAACTAGCGGATTAAGTTTTTAATCGCTCGGTTAGGCGAGTTTTGACTGGAAACCCGAGTTGTTTTGATTGAAAACCGAGTTGCTGTGTTATATGTATATAATAGTCAAAAGGGGTTATAAAAGTCAAAAAAGGGGGGGGGGGGAACCCTTGTTTTAAGGACCCTTGTTTTGTGGAAAATGTTGAGTCAATAAGTGAACATCAGAGTTGTTAGAAGACAGAGGGAGAGAACGTGTGAGAAAGAGAGGAAGAAGAGGAAGAGAGAGAAGAAGAGAAAGAGAGGAGGAAGGAGAGTTTTAGCCGGATTTAAAAGAGACCGCTTGTCATTTGGTTCAGTATTCTAGGAGTTATGGTCATTTTATTGAGAGATGTCTCTGCAGCATCGCTCCTGCGATTAGTCCACTTCAAAGGACGATTCCCGTCGTTCTGTAAGGATCCAGCGGACAAGTTAGATATCATTGGAAAACTCTGAGTCTTAGCTTTCCACAGACACCGAGTTCGGTTTAATCAGAGGTGATCTCTGTTCTCTGTGGGCTTTTTAAGTTAGTGTGTCGGTTTATGAACTATCTGTTTTCAGTTCCAATCAACGAGTTTGCGAGCTGTTTTCCCGTCGAACTGCTTAGATTTAGGAGACGCTTTATACACTGTTGGAAAGCTCTCGGTGTCTAGTTTCCAGAGCCGTTTTCCGATCGTGATTTGGTAGTAAGTCGCGAGTTATTCTCTTCCGAAACAAGGTAAAGACAAAGTGTGATCGTGGAATCTGGCTGTGAAGAGGAGATGATCTAGTGTCTCCTTTGTATTTATATCTATTCCGCTTTTGTTATTGTGTTGAATTATTGTGTGGTTTAATATTTATGGGAATATTATTTCGGGGTTTTAAAAAAAAAAAAAAAAAAAAAAAAAAAAAACCTGGTTGTTTCATTTTGATATCAGAGCCCTTATGGTTCTAGGGCGGGATAACGTAGTTGATTGAATGTGATTGTCAATTGCGTTGTTTGTGGATTACTTGATTGATTATGAGTAATTAGTCAATTGATTTTTGTGTGGGTTTGCAGTCCTAGATCATCATCTTCGAGCCTTCAAAGAGATTCCACGGTATGTGTATTTCGTGTTAATTCTCGCTTTTCTAGTGTTCTTAGTATATTCTGTGGGAAGTGAAGTGAGAGATGGCGAGAGGTTCCGGAGGACGAGGACGAGGACGAGGTCGTGGACGAGGACGGGTTCCGGTGTGTGAGTCTGCCGCGGGTTCGGCACAGGGTGCTGCTCAGGAGTAGGCAGCAGATTCACAGGCGCGTCAGGAGGGTCCAGTAGGTGGTGGTGCAGCGGGCCCACAGGCGGGTGCTGCTGCAGGTGGGGCCCGGGAGCAGGATGTCCTTATGGTGCGATTGCTACAGCAGATCCTGGAGCATCTACCGGGCGTGGCGCCGGCCCAGGGTCAGGCTCCGGTGGTGCCAGGTGTTACGGGGGTTCAGCCGGGTGTAGCGGCAGGGGTTGTGGTTCCTTCCTACCTAGAGATGTTGGGGCAGATGGGGCGGATTACTACCGCATTCTTCTCCGGGGGTACTAAGCCTGAGGAGGCGAGTGAGTGGATGAGTAGATTGGAGCGTAATTTCCAGTCCTTGAGGTGTCCGGAGGAGTACTAGGTGGACTTGGCGGTGCATCATCTTGTGAGTGACGCGCATCTTTGGTGGAGAGGGATTATCACCAGGAGACCACGGGCGGGCATGACTTGTGTAACGTCCGCGAGCCAAATGTGTCTTTTTGGTTCGGATGTCGATTGACCAGTTCGCTTTCAATCGACTGGGTCGTTTTTATTGGGAAAAATTCTTCGTGTTAAAAGAAAAATAGTCGGATCTCGGGAAGGTTTTTAGCCATCGTGGGTAACGGAGGAATAAAATATTTGGGTGTGGTGGAGTGATTAATTAATTAAGCATGGGTGTTGAGAATTAAACAAATGAGCATGGGCTCTTTGATTAAAGAATGAGTGGCATGGGCAAGTGTTTTTTTTTTGTGTTTGGGAAATGTTAAAGAAGAAACATGTTCCCCCATGCTCATCACACCCATGCTTGGATGTCTTGGGGCTTTGCCTATAAATATCACTCCCTCTCTTTTGTTCTCAGCCACTCTTCTTCCATACCAAAACGCTGCCCAATTTTTAGTAGAACCGAGAGTTAGTGAGAAAGAGAGGAGGAAGAAGAGTAACAACCGAGTGAAGAAGGGACAAACGGCTAGGGAGAACGGATCGGTTTGGTCTCGAATTTTGAGGGTAAGTTCTCCACTCTTTTAGCTTCATATAGGAGAAAACCGCTTGTCTTTTGGTTGAGTATTCTAGGAGTTATGGTCGTTTTACTGAGAGATGTTTCTGCAGCATCTCTTCTGCGATCAGTCCACTTCCAAGGACGATTCCCGTCGTTCTGTAAGGAACCAAGAGGCGAGCAAGATTTCATTGGAAAGCTCTGAGTCTTATCTTTCCACAGACACCTATTTCGGTTTATTCAGAGGTGACCTCCGTTCTCTGTATGTTTTTGAATTTAGTGTGGCATTTCTGAAATATTTGTTCTCAGTTCTGATCATCGAGTTTGCGAGCTAATTTTCCCATCGAACTGCTTAGAGTTAGGTTACTTTCTATACACCTCTGTAAAGCTCTCGATGTCTAGTTTCTAGAACAGGTTTTATACCTTGATTTGGTTAAGAATTTGCTGAGTTATGGTCCTTTGAACTTGGGTAGTTCGTGCAGTTTTTCTGCAATTTCCTGCGGTTTCGTCCGGAGTTGCTGTTTTCGGGGACGATTTCCCGGCGAACCGTTTGGAGTTAGGAGTCTTGCAATACGGCGTTGGAAAACTGTTGGTGTCTAGTCTCCAGAACCGTTTTTCGTTCGTGATTTGGTCCAGTGAGTCTGAAGTTATTCCAGTCGCAAAACAGGTGAGTGCGTGACCATGGTTTTTGCGTGTATGTGGGTGTCATAATGCGTTTGATTGCGAATTGAAATGATTGTTGAGCGATTATTGCTTGTTGGGGTGTTATTAGTGTTTATATCAAATTTAAGTATCATGGATTGTGGTTGATTTTATGTTGACTTTTCGTTGACTTTTTGGGGTTGACTTTTCGGGTTGACTTTTCGGGTTGACTTTTGTGTTGACTTCTTGATTGATTGATCGTTGGGTATTATGGTATCCCTTATGCCCGTGCATCTAGCCAAGTAGATGGGATGACCGCTCCACTGAGTATTTATGATAATACTCACGCATCTCTTATAACCATATGATGCAGGTAAAGACAAAGTGTGATCGTGGAATCCGGCTATGAAGAGGAGATGATCTAGGGTCTCGTCTCGTCAAGCCTTTGATGTGATTCCACGGTATGTGTATTTCGTGTTAATTCTCGCTTTTCTAGTGTTCTTAGCATATTCTGTGGGAAGTGTAGTGAGAGATGGTGAGAGGTTCCGGAGGACGAGGTCGTGGACGAGGACGTGGACGCGGACGCGGACGGGTTCCGGTGTGTGAGTCTGCCGCGGGTTTGACACAGGGTGCTGCTCAGGAGCAGGCAGCGGATTCACCGACGCCTCAGGAGGGTCCAGTAGGTGGTGGTGTAGCGGGCTCACAGGCGGGTGCTGCTGCAGGTGGGGTCCGGGAGCAGGATGTCCTTATGGTGCGATTGCTACAGCAGATCTTGGAGCATCTATCAGGCGTGGCGCCGGCCCAGGGTCAGGCTCCAGTGGCGCCAGGTGTTGCGGGGGTTCAGCCGGGTGTAGCGGCAGGAGTTGTGGTTCCTTCCTACCTGGAGATGTTGGGGCAGATGGGGCGGATTACTACCGCATTCTTCTCCGGGGGTACTAAGCCTGAGGAGGCGAGTGAGTGGATGAGTAGACTGGGTGGACTTGGCTGTGCATCATCTTGTGAGTGACGCGCATCTCTGGTGGAGAGGAGTCATCGCTAGGAGACCTCGGGCGGGCATTACGTGGGCGGATTTCGTGGCGGAATTCAACGCCAAGTTCTTTCCGCCGGAGGCAGTGGATCGGTTGGAGGAGAGGTTCTTGGCTTTGGTTCAGGGTGGCCGTTCTGTCAGGGGGTTCGATGAGGAGTTCAGCAGACTTCTGGTGTATGCTGGTAGAGAGTGGGAGAGCGAGAGAGACCAGGTGAAGAGGTTCTTTCGATGACTTCGACCAGAGTTGAGGACCCAGTGTCGAGCAGGTACGTACGCCACGAGGGTGGAGTTGGTTGAGTTGGCAGCTGGGATTGAGGACGACATGAGGGAGCTGTCCGTGGTGGTCAGTACACCGGTGCAGCCGCCAAGGAGGCCTCAGCAGCAGGCAGGTTCGAGTGTAGGCAGTAAACCTACACAGGGACAGAAGAGGAAGCTTGAGCACTCTGCAGGTTCGGGTCAGAGAGGACGAGGTGGTTCAGGCTGCTTCAGGTGCGGAAGCATGGATCACAGAGTTGCGAGTTGTCCGAAGAAGGCCGAGGCTCAGGGCAGTAAGGGTGGTCAGGGATGCTTCGGGTGCGGGAGCATGGATCACAGGGTGGCGACCTGTCCGATGAGGATGGAGGCTCGGACTGCGCAGGTGTGTTTCTACTGCAGGGAGCCGGGGCATATTAAGCCCAACTGCCCTAAGCGGCAGCAGGGGATTGTGGCGGTGGTGCAGCCGTCACAGCAGGGAGCAGCAGTAGTGCAACCGTTGCAGCAGATTGCAGCACCGCCATGTGTGTACACTTCGGTGGAGGCAGGAGGCTCTAGCGCCAGGCCGATCACAGGTACATGTCTGATCTATAGCTTGGTGATTTTGTTGGGAATTTTCTGCTTTAGAATTTGTGTATCTGATAAAACTTTAGGGTTCTATGACACATGAATTGTGTAGGGACCTTAGTTGTAGGCGGTCATGAGTCTCATGTCCTGTTCGATTCTGGAGCAAGTAAATGCTTCATTACGCCGGAGTGTGCAGAGAGCAGCGGGATCCGGAGTGATTCCGGGGAGCAGCACGGGATAGTAAGGGTAGCTGGAGGGAGGACGTTGGCTACTTTCGGACGGGCTTGTGGAGTTGATATTCTGGTGGCAGGAGAGTTGATGCCAGCAGATCTAATTATCAGTCCGGTGGAGCTGTACGATATCATTTTGGGTATGGATTGGCTGGATCGGTACAGGGTGCATCTCGATTGTCATCGAGGACGGGTAGTGTTTGAGCGAGAGGCTGGGAGGTTGGTTTATCAAGGGGTGAGACCTACTTTAGGGAGTCTAGTGGTTTCGGCGATTCAGGCGGAGCAGTTGATCGGGAAGGGATACGAAGCGTATCTAGTGACGATCATGACGCCTGAGACTATTGGGGAGATTGCAGTTGAAGATATTCGGGTTGTTCGGGATTTTCAGGATGTTTTTCAGTCGTTGCAGGGGTTACCACCGTCACGGTCTGATCCTTTCACGATTGAGCTGGAACCCGGGACGACTCCGATATCCAAGACACCTTACAGGTTGGCTCCAGCGGAGATGGCCGAGTTGAAGAAGCAGTTGGAGGATTTGTTGGAGAAGGGTTTCATTCGTCCTAGTACTTCACCGTGGGGAGCACCGGTGTTGTTTGTGAAGAAGAAGGATGGGAGTTTCCGGTTGTGCATCGATTACCGGGAACTTAACCGAGTCACTGTGAAGAACAGGTATCCTTTACCGCGGATTGATGAGTTGTTGGATCAGTTGCGTGGGGCTACTTGGTTCTCCAAGATTGATTTGGCTTCGGGTTACCATCAGATTCCGATTGACGAGGAGGACATTCGGAAGACTGCTTTCAGGACGAGATATGGGTATTTTGAGTTCGTGGTGATGCCTTTTGGGTTGACGAATGCACCAGCAGCGTTTATGAGGTTAATGAACGGGGTTTTCCAGCGGCATCTTGACGAGTTTGTGATCATCTTTATTGATGATATATTGGTGTATTCGAGGAGTCCTGAGGAGGACGAGGTTCATTTGCGGGTGGTCTTGGAGAAGTTGAGGGAGTAGAGGTGGTATGCTAAGTTGAACAAGTGTAGTTTTTGGCAGCGGGAGATCGGTTTTCTCGGTCATGTGATCTCTGCAGATGGAGTTTCTGTGGATCCGGCGAAGATAGAGGCTATTCGTGAGTGGCCTAGACCGAGAAATGCCACCGAGGTCAGGAGTTTTCTTGGGTTAGCTGGGTATTACAGGAGATTCGTCAAGGGGTTTGCAAGTATGGCGCAGTCGATGACGAAGCTGACCGGGAAGGACGTTTCGTTTGAGTGGACTTCAGCTTGCAAGGAGAGCTTTGCGCGGCTGAAGGAGATGTTGACGAGTACACCAGTGTTGGCGTTACCCGAGCCGAGTGAGCCATACGTGGTGTATACAGATGCTTCAGGAGTTGGTTTGGGTTGTGTGTTGATGCAGCATGGAAGGGTAATTGCTTATGCGTCGAGGCAGTTGAGGAAGCACGAGTGCAACTACCCTACCCACGATTTGGAGTTAGCTGCGGTGATTTTCGCTTTGAAGATTTGGAGATCTTATCTTTATGGCGGGAAGGTTCATGTGTTTACGGATCACAAGAGCCTAAAGTATTTCTTTACGCAACCAGAGCTGAACCTGAGACAGAGGCGTTAGATGGAGTTGGTAGCGGATTACGATCTAGAGATTGAGTACCATCCGGGTAAGGCTAATCTGGTTGCAGATGTGTTGAGTCGGAAGAGGGTTGCCTCGGCTCAGGAGCGTGATATGGAAGCTCTGGTGAGCGAGATTAGTACATTGAGGTTGTGTGTAATCTCACAGGAGCCGTTGGGGTTAGAGGCAGCTAACCAGGCAGACTTGTTGAGCAGAGTTCGAGCAGCGCAGGAGCAGGATCCGGTTTTGATTGAGGCATCGAGGGCTGCAGGTTCAGAGTATTCGGTCTCGACGAATGGGACGATACTTGTGAAGGGGCGTATGTGTGTGCCTAATGTTGTTGAGCTGAGACAGGAGATTCTTCGTGAGGCACATGCGAGTATGTTGTCTGTTCATCCGGGAGCGACTAAGATGTACCGGGATCTGAAGCGGTATTATCACTGGGTTGGGATGAAGAGGGATGTAGCTAACTGGGTTGCAGCGTGCAACGTGTGTCAGCTGGTGAAGGCTGAGCATCAGGTTCCGAGTGGTATGTTGTAGAGTTTACCCATTCCGGAGTGGAAGTGGGATATGATTACCGTGGACTTCGTGACGGGGTTGCCAGTGTCACGGACCTATGATGCAATTTGGGTGATTGTGGATCGTCTGACCAAGTCAGCACATTTTCTTGCCATCAAAAAGACCGATGGGACGGTGGTGTTGGTTAAGAAGTATGTGCGTGAGGAGGAGACGTGGGAACCAGAAGCGAAGATGAAGGCAAAGTTCGCGAAGTGGTTCAAGAAGCAAGCGGAGGCTTGAGTTTTGTTCTGTTTCAGACTTGTACGCGAGGGATTTATGAGTTATATTTTCGTTTTGGGTTGTAACGTTATACATTGTCGACGATTTAATAAGATGGCGTATTCTTGTTAATCTTGGTGTCATGATGCGAGTTTTGTCGACATGTGACTAGTGGGGTCATGTAGGTCGACAAGTGATTTTTTTATGCACGTTTCAGGCTATTGTCTCGGTGAGGGGGACGGTGGGTCTCGGCATATACTCAGAAATAGTGGGTCTCGGCATATACTCAGAGATAGTGGGTCTCGGCATATACCCGGAGATAGTGGGTCTCGGCATATACACGGGGGATAGTGGGTCCCCTGCGCACCGTAGCTCAAAGGGTGTTGATCCTGCGAGTAGATACGGTAGACTGTATATGAGTATGAGTATGAGTATGAGTTATGAGCAGTAGTGCCTGAACATGATCGTGATTATGAGACTGGAGGAGTTTCAAGAATTGTGGAGTAGATTGTGGAATGGCGTCTAGTCTAGGGTGTCGCTTATGATCGAGACTTCGATTCAGATGAACCTGGTAATAGATGTAGTACCCTTGGTCTAACTTTAGGTCTACGGTTGGTTGTTCATGTTCTTGTTTGATTGTTGCGCAAACAAACGGACAGACCTAATCCGGGTCAAGAACGTTACATTGCGGATGTTCCGGGTGAAACTGATCAGGGTTCCGATCAGAAGTGAGCCTTAGGGTGGCAGGTTGTGTACGGTTGAGGGTGATCTCGCGTACGGAAGGATGGATTTTTGGCCAGGAAGGCAGGCTGTAGAGCGGTAGAGTTGAGTGATTCGAGGACGAATCCTTGTTATTGGGGGAGAATTGTAACGTCCGCGAGCCAAATGTGTATTTTTAGTTCAGATGTCGATTGACCAGCTCGTTTTCAATCGACTGGATCGTTTTTATTGGGAAAAATTCTTCGTGTTAAAGGAAAAATAGTCGGATCTCGGGAAGGTTTTTAGCCATCGTGGGTAACGGAGGAATAAAATATTTGGGTGTGGTGGAGTGATTAATTAATTAAGCATGGGTGTTGAGAATTAAACAAATGAGCATGGGCTCTTTGATTAAAGAATGAGTGGCATGGGCAAGTGTTTTTTTTTTTTGTGTTTGGAAAATGTTAAAGAAGAAACATGTTCCCCCATGCTCATCACACCCATGCTTAGATGTCTTGGGGCTTTGCCTATAAATATCACTCCCTCCCTTTTGTTCTCAGCCACTCTTCTTCCATACCAAAATGCTGCCCAATTTTTAGTAGAACAGATCGGTTTGGTCTCGAATTTTGAGGGTAAGTTCTCCACTCTTTTAGCTTCATATAGGAGAAAACCGCTTGTCTTTTGGTTGAGTATTCTAGGAGTTATGGTCGTTTTACTGAGAGATGTTTCTGCAGCATCTCTTCTGCGATCAGTCCACTTCCAAGGATGATTCCCGTCGTTCTGTAACGACCCAAGAGGCGAGCAAGATTTCATTGGAAATCTCTGAGTCTTATCTTTCGACAGACACCGATTTCGGTTTATTCAGAGGTGATCTCCGTTCTCTGTGTGTTTTTGAAGTTAGTGTGGCGTTTCTAAAATAATTATTCTCAGTTCTGATCATCGAGTTTGCGAGCTAATTTTCCCGTCGAACTGCTTAGAGTTAGGTTACGTTCTATACACCTCTGTAAAGCTCTCGATGTCTAGTTTCTAGAACAGATTTTACACCTTGATTTGGTTAAGAATTTGCTGAGTTATGGTCCTTTGAACTTGGGTAGTTCGTGCACTTTTTCTGCAATTTCTTGCGGTTTCGTCCGGAGTTGCTGTTTTCGGGGACGATTTCCCGGCGAACCGTTTGGAGTTAGGAGTCTTGCAATACGGCGTTGGAAAGCTGTTGGTGTCTAGTCTCTAGAACCGTTTTCCGTTCGCGATTTGGTCCACTGAGTCGGAAGTTATTCCAGTCGCAAAACAGATGAGTGCGTGACCATGGTTTTTGCGTGTAGGTGGGTGTCATAATGCGTTTGATTGCGAATTGAAATGATTGTTGATCGATTATTGCTTGTTGGGGTGTTATTAGTGTTTATATCAAATTTAAGTATTATGGATTGTGGTTGATTTTGTGTTGACTTTTCGTTGACTTTTTGGGGTTGACTATTCGGGTTGACTTTTGTGTTGACTTCTTGATTGATTGATCGTTGAGTATTTTGGTATCCCTTATGCCCGTGCATCTAGCCAAGTAGATGGGATGACCGCTCCACTGAGTATTTATGATAATACTCACACATCTCTTATAACCATGTGATGCAGGTAAAGACAAAGTGTGATCGTGGAATCCGGCTATGAAGAGGAGATGATCTAGGGTCTCGTCATTGTGTGTTTATTTACTTCCTGTTTTCGTTCTGACGCTGTTTGTTGTTTGTGTTAAACCGCTGTCCTTTTTTTTGTTACATTGTTGTGCTGAATTGTTTTGGAGAATTAGTATTTATGGGAATACTAATTCTCGTTTATCGTATTAAAAAAAAAAAAATTGGGTTGTTTCAACTTGGGCGGATTTCGTGGCGGAATTCAACGCCAATTTCTATCCGCCGGAGGCAGTGGATCGGTTAGAGGAGAGGTTCTTTGCTTTGACTCAGGGTGGCCGTACAGTCCGGGAGTTCGATGAGGAGTTCGGCAGACTTCTGGTGTACGCTGGTAGAAACTGGGAGAGCGAGAGGGACCAGGTGAAGAGGTTTCTGAGAGGACTTCGACCAGAGCTGAGGACCCAGTGTAAAGCTGGTACGTTTGTCACGAGGGCTGGGTTGGTTGAGTTGGCTGCCGCTATTGAGGAGGATATGATGGAGCGGGCCGGAGTGGTCAGCTCACAGGAGCAGCCGCAGAGGAGGCCGCAGCAGCAAGTGGATTCGAGTGTAAGCAGTAAGCCTGCACATGGACAGAAGAGGAAGCTGGAGAACCCTGCAGGTTCGGGTCAGAGAGGACGAGGTGGTTCAGGCTGCTTCAGGTGCGGAAGCACGGATCACAGGGTTGCGAGTTGTCCGAAAAAGGCCAAGGCTCAGGGCAGTCAGGGTGGTCAGGGATGCTTCGGGTGCGGGAGCATGGATCACAGGGTGGCGACCTGTCCGATGAGGATGGAGGCTCGGACTGCGCAGGTGTGTTTCTACTGCAGGGAGCCGGGGCATATTAAGCCCAACTGCCCTAAGCGGTAGCAGGGGATTGTGGCGGTGCTACAGCCGTCACAGCAGGGAGCAGCAGTAGTGCAGCCGTTGCAGCAGATTGCAGCGCTACCACGTGTGTACACTTTGGTGGAGGCAGGAGGCTCTAGCGCCAGGCCGATCACAGGTACATGTCTGATCTATAGCTTGGTGATTTTGTTGTGAATTGTCTGCTTTAGAATTTGTGTATCTGTGATAAAACTTTAGGGTTCTATGACACATGAATTGTGTAGGGACCTTAGTTGTAGGCGGTCAAGAGTCTCATGTCCTGTTCGATTCTGGGGCAAGTAAATGCTTCATTACGCAGCGGGATCCGGAGTGATTTCGGGGAGCAGCACGGGGTAGTGAGGGTAGCTGGAGGGAGGACGTTGGCTACTTTCGGATGGGCTTGTGGAGTTGATATTCTGGTGGCAGGAGAGTTGATGCCAGCAGATCTAATTATCAGTCCGGTGGAGCTGTACGATGTCATTTTGGGTATGGATTGGCTGGATCGGTACAGGGTGCATCTCGATTGTCATCGAGGATGGGTAGTGTTTGAACGAGAGGCGGGGAGTTTGGTTTATCAGGGTGTAAGACCGACTTCCGGGAGTCTCGTGATTTTCACGATACAGGCCGAGCAGTTGCTTCTCAAGGGCTGCGAGGCATATCTGGTGACGATAGTGATGCCGAGTGTGTTGGAGGGGTTGCAGTTTAGGATATCCGAATTGTACGGGATTTCCAGGATGTGTTTCAGTCATTGCAAGGATTACCGCCATCGCGGTCGGATCCGTTTTTTATTGAGTTGAAACCTAGGACTACTCCGATATCTAAGGCACCTTACCGTATGGCTCCAGCAGAGATGGCAGAGCTGAAGAAGCAGCTGGCTGATTTGTTGGATAACGGTTTTATTCAGCCGAGTGTGTCACCGTGGGGAGCGCCGGTATTGTTTGTGAAGAATAAGGATGGGAGTTTCCGGTTGTGCATCGATTACCGGGGAATTAACCGGGTCACTGTAAAGAACAGGTACCCTCTGCCACGCATTGATGAGTTGCTGGATCAGTTGCGAGGGGCTACCTGGTTCTCCAAGATTGACTTGGCTTCGGGATACCATCAGATTCCGATTGATGAGGCAGATGTGAGGAAGACAGCCTTCAGGACGAGATATGGGCATTATGAGTTCGTGGTGATGCCTTTTGGTTTGAAGAATGCACCAGCAGCGTTCATGACGTTGATGAACGGGGTTTTCAGGGACTATCTGGATGAGTTCGTGATCATCTTTATCGATGATATTTTGGTGTATTCGAGGAGTCCTGAGGAGCACGAGGTACACCTGCGGGTGGTTTTGGAGAAGCTGAGGGAGCAGAAATTGTACGCTTAGTTGAGCAAGTGCAGTTTCTGGCAGCGAGAGATCGGTTTTCTCGGTCACGTGATATATGCAGATGGAGTGTCTATTGATCCGGCGAAAATTGAGGCTATCCGAGATTGGCCTAGACCGAGGAATGCAACCGAGATTCGGAGTTTTATTGGGTTGGCAGGGTATTACAGGAGGTTCGTCAAGGGTTTCGCGAGTTGGCACAGTCGATGACGAAGCTGACAGGGAAGGATGTCCCTTTTGTTTGGACTTTAGCATGCGAGGAGAGTTTTGTGCGGCTGAAGGAGATGTTGACAAGTACACCAGTGTTGGCGTTACCCGAACCGGGTGAGCCATTCGTAGTGTATACGGATGCTTCAGGGGTTGGTCTTGGTTGTGTGTTGATGCAGCATGGGAAGGTAATTTCTTATGCGTCGAGGCAGTTGAGGAAGCACGATTGCAATTATCCTATCCATGATTTGGAGCTGGCAGCGGTGATCTTCGCTTTAAAGATTTGGAGATCTTATCTTTATGGCGGGAAGGTACAGGTATTTACGGATCACAAGAGCCTGAAGTATTTCTTTACGCAGTTAGAGATGAACCTGAGACAGAGGCGCTGGATGGAGTTGGTAGCGGATTACGATCTTGAGATTGAGTACCATCCGGGGAAGGCTAACTTGGTTGCAGACGCATTGAGTCGGAAGAGAGTTGCTTCGGCTCGGGAGCATGATTTGGAGGTTCTGATGGGTGAGTTTAGCACGTTGAGGTTATGCGTGATATCTCAGGAGCCGTTGGGGTTAGAGGCAGCTAACCAGGGAGACTTGTTGAGCAGAGTTCGAGCAGTGCAGGAGCAGGATCGGGTCTTGATTGAGGCGTTGAGGGCTGCAGGTTCAAAGTATTCTGTCTCGACGAATGGGACGATACTTGTGAAGGGGCATGTGTGTGTGCCTAATGTTGTTGAGCTGAGACAGGAGGTTCTTCGTGAGGCACATGCGAGTATGTTGTCTGTTCATCCGGGAGCGACTAAGATGTACCGAGATCTGAAGCGGTATTATCACTGGGTCGGGATGAAGAGGGATGTAGCTAACTAGGTTGCAGCGTGCAACGTGTGTCAGCTGGTGAAGGCTGAGCATCAGGTTCCGAGTGGTATGTTGCAGAGTTTACCCATCCCAGAGTGGAAGTGGGATATGATTACCATGGACTTCGTGACGGGGTTGCCAGTGTCACGGACCTATGATGCAATTTGGGTGATTGTGGATCGTCTGACCAAGTCAGCACATTTTCTTGCCATCAAAAAGACCGATGGGACGGTGGTGTTGGCTAAGAAGTATGTGCGTGAGATAGTGAGGCTGCACGGGGTGCCAGCGAGTATTGTGTCAGACAGGGATCCGAGGTTTACGTCTGAGTTCTGGAGGGCGTTTTAGGCAGAGATGGGCACTAAGGTGCACATGAGCACGGCTTATCATCCTCAGACAGATGGGCAGTCGGAGAGGACTATTCAAACTTTAGAGGACCTGTTGAGGCTGTGCGTGCTGGATTATGGTGGTCATTGGGCGGATCATCTGAACCTGGTTGAGTTTGCGTACAATAACTCATACCAGGTGAGTATTGGGATGGCTCCATATGAGGCTCTGTATGGGAGGCCGTGTAGGACACCATTGTGCTGGACTCAAGTGGGGGACAGGAGCATGTTTGGTGCGGATTTTGTTCAGGAGACGATGGAGAAGATCCGTGTCTTGAAGCTGAACATGAAGGAGGCTCAAGATCGGCAGAAGAGTTACGCCGATAAGAGGAGGAAAGAGTTGGAGTTCGAGTTGGGAGATTTGGTGTATCTCAAGGCGGCGATGTTGAGGGGTCCTAACAGATCCATTTCTGAGAATAAGCTAAGTCCGAGGTTTATGGGTCCGTTCAAGGTTTTGGAGCGGATAGGACCAGTGGCTTATCGGTTGGAGTTACCTCAGAGTATGAAGGCTTTTCATAAGGTCTTCCATGTGTCGATGCTGCGGAAGTGTTTACATGAGTCTGAGGAGGTGTTGGCTAGGATTCCGGAGGATCTTCAGCCCAACATGACGTTGGAGGCGCGACCGGTGAGGATTCTCGAGAAGAGAGTCAAGGTTCTGCGCCGGAAGAGGATACCATTGCTGAGAGTCGTGTGGGACTGTGATGGTACCGAGGAGGAAACGTGGGAACCAGAGGCGAAGATGAAGGCAAAGTTCGCGAAGTGGTTCGAAAAGCAAGCGGAGGCTTGAGTTATGTTATCTGTATTCAGTCTTGTACGCATGTGATCTATGTGTTGTATTTTCGTTTGGGTTATAACGATTATACATTTGCGATGAGTTAATATGATGGAGTATTCGTATTAATTATGGTGTCATAAGTGCGATTTCTGTTGACGAGGTGACTAGTGGGGTCGTGTAGGTCGACAGGTGGTTATGTTATGCGGTTCAGACTATTGTCTCAGGGGACGGTGGGTCTCTGTATATACTCAAGGGATAGTGGGTCACTGCAGGGAATAGTGGGTTCCCTGCGTATACTCGAGGGATAGTGGGTCTCTCTAGGGAGCAGTGGGTTCTCTACCTATACTTGAGGAATAATGGTTCTCTCTAGGGAATAGTGGGGTCCCTGCACTTCGTAGCTCAATGGGTGACGATCCTGCAAGTAAGTACGAGTATGAGTATATGGGGTATGAGTATGAGTTATGAGCTGTAGCATCTGAACGTGATTGTAAGTACGAGACTGGATGGACTGTGGAAATCGGGAAGGATCTCCGAGTATACCGGCCGGGTAGGTCGGAAGTGTGATGTGGATGTGGATGTTTAGGCTAGGGTTTCGCCTATGATCGGAACTTCGATTCAGATGACCCTGGTAGCAGATGTAGCACCTTTGGTCTAACTTTAGGTCTACGGTTGGTTGTTCATGTTCTTGTTTGATTGTTGCGCAAACAAACGGACAGGCCTAATCCGGATTAAGAACGTTGCATCGTATATGTTTTCGGGTGAATCTGATCAGGTTACGGCTCGAAAGTGAACCCTAGGTGGCGGAGTGGTGTATGGATTGAGGTTGATCGCGAGTACAGTGGGACGGGATTTTATGTTGGCCAGGAGGGCGAGTTGTGGGGTGACAGAGTTGTGTGATTCGAGGACGAATCCTTGTTAGTGGGGGAGAATTGTAACGCCCGCGAACCAATTATTTATTTTTGGTTCGGGTGTCGATCGACACCAGCTCGATTTGAACTAGCGGATTAAGTTTTTAATCGCTCGGTTAGGCGGGTTTTGACTGGAAACCCGAGTTGTTTTGATTGAAAACCGAGTTGCTGTGTTATATGTATATAATAGACTCCTACATACATACATATATTCGTCCACCACTCTGCACAACTACAGAAGCAGAGAAACCAATATCCATAAGAATCTTAAACAATATCCCGGCTTTGCTACTTGTCACAAAGTCTAAATCACCATAAAATACAGAGAATAAACTTTTATTCAAATTGCAATTGGACTCCCTCATATTTGGATGAGTAAGCATTTCAATAAGATATACATACATAGAGACCAAACTTCGATGCTTTTCTTTAGATATTTGTTCATAGAATGTCTTCGTTGATTATTTGAAAACTTGTAACAGAGAACAGGTGGTCGATTTCATCTTGAATCTTTGTTTGAAAGATTGGGACCTCCTTATTGAGCACCGCACAATTTCGTCAAGGTGTCTTCTATAATACGATAAGGTTTTCCAAAAACTTCTCCTATAAACACGACATTTGGCAACTTATCTCACTGACATGTGGCATCTACTTTGATATCACGGAATTACATTTATAGACTCAGGCTTTTATACAAAGTCCATAGAATCTTACTTTATATGAAGCCCAATTATCCATCATCACCCCTCCATAAACCATCCTAGCCCATTCCTCACGTAATAATAATCTTTCAATATTTTGTGTTTGGGCTTAATATATTTCAACCCCCTCACGTAACCGACGGTTACATTCATGTTACATGAATATAAAATATGGTACAACTTTTTGCTAAATTCATTTACAGACGATTACATTCATTTGGTAACCTTTCAATATGATATAATTCTATAATATTTTAACCGTCGGTTACATGAATATAAAATCTTACAACAATTAACTATATGATAAAATCTTATAATAACTAAAAGGATTAATTACTAGAGTAGTCTTAACAAATAGGGTAATTACTAGAATGATCTTCACAAAATATCAAAACTTAACAAATGTCATAAAAGACATATAAACCTTTGTAAAAACTATTTATTACGAAAATATCATTCTAACTATTAAAAAAAAAAGAAAAAAAAATCTACAACAATTAAAAACAAATCTACCACAATTACAAATAAGTCTATCGAAATTTGTTTGAAACGGCGGCCGTTGAAGCTGCGGAAGCACCAGAGACACGCTCGGCGGAGGTGTGCCACTCGATTTAGATAAAATCGAATTGAAAATCACTAGCAACAAAAAAAAAACTTGAAATCTTTTGATTTTTGGTTAGAAAAGAGATATATGATGTTAGATCTACTAGTTTTAGGTTAAATCCAGTTGAAAACAAGTTAAAATACAGTAAAAACAAGCTAAATACAGGTTGGACGCCATTGTTAGGGTTTGCAGCTTCTAGATTGGTGGAGAATATGAAGGGTAAATTACGATTTTACCCTTTTTGAATAAGTCTACCACTACTATAAAACACTACAAGAAAACACAGATTTAGCATCGTCATATTTCGACGCTAAATCGACGCTAACGCTAAATCGACGCTAAAAGCCACTAGCGTCGATTTAGCGTCGAAACACATTTCGACGCTAAACCGTCGACGCTAATGACAATTCGATGCTAATTTAGCGTCGAATTGTTGCATCGACGTATATCGATGCTAATTCGAATTATCATTAGCGTCGAATTAGCATCGATATACGTCGACGCTAATGATAATTCGATACAACAATTCGACGCTAAATGAGCGTCGAATTATGTCGATGCTATAATTCGATGCTAAATCGATGCTAATTTAGCATCGGAATAGCATCGACATAGGGTCGGTTTGATAAAAAACTTTTTTAAAAAAATGAATTTTTTTTTAAATTATAAAATATAATAAAAATTAAAATATAATAAAAATTAAAATATTATAAAATAAAATTATCTTATACAAATTAAATTAAAACCCTAATCTAATGATCTTGTTGAGTCATGAGGTTGATAATATCTTCTGGTTGTATCTCCTCGTTTTCCTGTTGTGACTGCGATGGATCGGGAGATGTACGAGGCGGTGGAGGACGATGCATTCCTTGCAAAGCAGTTGCTAATCTCGGGTTCTCCACTGCAATGATGTCGAAGAGACTTGTAATTGCCGAGAGACTACTCCTTAGACCCGCTTGTTCTGTCTCGAGCTGCGCAATCCTAGTGTTGGCAGCATCCAACTATCTCGTCAACTGCGGCTCGGATGAACCCGGATGAGTGTAAGAGTAGCGAGCAGACGATGAAGCTGCAGGGACATCCTTGATGGATCCAACACCCATCGTTCGTCCTTTCTTCTTCGGTGCAACCTATAAAATAAAAGTGTTATACAATAAAATTGTAATTAAAAAAAAATTAAATATAATATAAGAAACCAAAAAATTACCTCTTCATAAAATCTATCGAAGTCTTGGACACTCATCGTAGACTGGACAGACTCATCTAGCTCTGCCAGTCGTGCGTTGTACGCGTTGAACGTTTGTTTCGCTTGAGCGGTAACAAATGTTTCATCCTTCCTCCGATGAGTTTCCTCCATAACTTTGTGCATCGGAGGAAGTTCACCGCCATTAGCCTGGTAAACAAAAATAAACATAAAAAAATGAAATATATAATAAATAAATATTTAAAACAAATCAAATGAATTAAGTTAATTAAAATATTACCATGTTGATGCGTACTGTGGCGTATGAAGATTGACCTGCACAATGCTTTGAAGGTCCATCTCCTTCGGCCACAGGTGTGAGACGGGCTGCCGAACACTTTCCCAATTTAACCACCGAGTGGGGATCCTCCCAAAACTGCACTAGCCCCGACCAAACATCGGGATCCATCCCCATCGGCTTCCCCTCATCGCCTTTCGCGCGCCACGCTTTCTTCAAGTTACTGACGTAACCGTTTAGACGCTTTAGAGCCTTATGCTCGAAATCCGCTCGCACTTCGAAAGTACGGAATTCCTCCCAGTGCCACCCTTGCTACAAAAATTCGAATAATGTTATGAATATATTTACATAAAAGACTTTAAGCTGAATAAAAATAAATAATATAAAATGACTTACCGCCCATGACTCGAACCAAATATCCCGAATATGCTGCGGGGTCTGGCTCCAATTAGCATGGGGCATCGTGAAATAGGCTGCGATGGCTTTGGTGATCGAACGCGATACCTTGTTATCGCTAAACCTGTTAAATAAAAAATTACAATGCTTTAATTTTAATTTGTAATTAAAAATTTAATAAACAAAATTAATGTTTTTAATTAGTAATATTGTAAAAAATGTAATCATACCATAATGTACCAGGAGACCTCATCGGATGGAGACTCTGGACCCGTGTCTCTCGTCCAGGTTGGTGGAGAAGCTCGGTAATCCGCATCATGAGAGGGGCGTTTGCCGGTGGCGGCTCAGAGTACTCATCGGAAGGGTGTGCTTCGTCTTCTTCTGTTTGTTTCTCTGGCTCTGGCTGAGGCGGTGGCGGTGGCGAAACCCTTGGGGGAGTCCTTGGCGGAGCTCGTGGTGGAGCCCGTGGCGGAGCCCGACGACGATAGTTCGCAGCCTGCGAACCCGATCCCGACCCTGATCCGGATCCGCGTCGAGCATCGGATCCGGGAACTATAACATCCTCGCCAAATAACTAGCTGTATGAAGGAAGTACTCGATCCGCCTATAAAATAAAACAAAATTATTAAATTAAAACTTGTAAAATATTAATTCATAAAGAAATTAAACAATTGTTAAATAATTTGGTAGAACACATATTTAAATTTATGAAAAAAAAACTATAAATCCATAAATTATAAATTTGGTAAACAATTATAAATTCTTAAATTTATGAAAAAAACACATAAATCCATAAATCAATATTTTTCAAAAAATTGATAAATTCTTTTATTTTACTTTACATAAATAAATTTCCAAAAATATAAATTCATAAATTCAATTTTATTTTTGCCAAATTTATAAATTAATAAAAAATCAAATTTTAAATAATTTTCTACATTTTTCCTAAAATCTATTTAATATCAACTTTGTTCATATCAAATTTCCTAAAAATTAGAAAATATCAAATTTCGTAAAATATTTTTCGTATATATTTCTTAAAATCTATTTAATATCAAAATTACTAAAATAATTATCCTATATATTTCCTAAAGTCTATTTAATATAAAATTTACTAAAATTTATTTCCTATATATTTCCTAAAATCAATTTAATATCAAATTTCCTAAAATCTATTTCCTATTTATTTTTGAAAACCTATTTCCTATCAAATTCACTAAAATTTAATTCCTATATATTTGCTAAAACTATTTTATATCAAATTACTATCAAATTTATATAAAAATTACTAATATATATTAAAATTATAAAAAAAAAAACAAAAATTTATCATTTTTGTTTTTTTTTTCCGGCGACTGTCTCCGACGAGACAGAGAGGAAGAGATTTGCGGAAGAGAGGAGAGTGTCTCGGCGAGTGTCTCCGGCTGTTGTGGGAGGGAGAGAGAGAGAGAGATTTGCGGAAGAGAGGAGAGGAGAATCAGGCGGTCGTGGGAGGGAGAGGGAGAGAGGGATTCCAGCGAGAGAGAGAGGGATTCCGGCGAGAGAGTTGGGGTTTCCGGTCGTTGAGTGGGAGGGAGAGAGAATTTCAGAGAGAGAGGTCGAGATTTGCAGGTGGCGGAAGAGAGGAGAAGAGATCTGGTCGACCTAAATTAAAACAGTTAGCGTCGAATTAGCGTCGGAATATTTAAAAAAATTTCAATTTTTTTGTTCTACTCGGTGTCGATGAATTTTTGGTTTACCGCGTGTTTAACCAAAACGTTTTGATTTAGCGTCGAATTAACGTCGAATAAGCATCGGTTTAACCACAATCTGTTTGAAATCATTCGGTTTAACCAAAATCTTTTTGAAAATTTTCGGTTTACCGCCATTGGTTTAATCAAATTAATTCAAAATAGCGTCGAATTAGCATCGAAATTTTCTATTTCGATGCTAATTTGACTCTACATCGACGCTAACTATTCTTTTTGATATTGGGTAACGAAACCGACACTGATACGAAAACAATCTTAGCTATTTCTTTCTTTGTTGTTTCCGAATAATTTTAAAGTTTGAAATTTTTGTAGTTACTTATATAAGTTCATATAACAGATGAACTTATATGTAAAACTATATAGTTATTTGAAATCTTGATATATTACATATTATTATTTTAATTATGAATAAATTCTTATGTTTTCGCTACTAAGATTCAATCGTCACTACATATGCTTCACTCTGATGCTAAAAATTTTACCGAATACCATAATTTTGGGTTTTTTGTTCAGGTTTAGTGTCGAAGTAGCGTCGATTGCTACAAAATGATGCATTACGACGCTAATTCGAAGCTAATTTAGCGTCGAATTAGCGTCAAATACATCAGTTTGGGCTACTTCGACGGTAATTCGACGCTAAATTAGCGTCGAATTAGCGTCGTTTCAAACAAAATGATACATTCGACGCTAAACCTGAATCAAACCCCTAAATTAGCATCGAATTAGCGTCGAATGAATCTGGTTGGGCTATTTCGTCGCTAATTTGATGCTAATTTAGCGTCTAATTAGCGTCGACCTTTACATATTTTTAAAAACTAAATAGTTTATAAATTAAAAATATTCTACGTGTTAGAAAAATTCGAATATAATTAAAAAATAAATTATCCGGCATACAAATAAAATAGCAGATATGATTTTTTTAAAATTAGAAAAATATTCTAAAAATTATCCAAAAATTTACAAATTTAAATTATCCAGCATTCAAATAAACATTTTGTTATACAAATGAAATAAAAAGACAAAGTAATATACGATTCACTCTGAATCGTCGTTTGAGTTTGCGTCATCCTCATCGGTACTTTCTCCACTCTCGTTTGCGAATTCGTCTTCGGGGCTTTCTGCATCGGTAGCATCCAGAAGTATTTCAGCTTCTCGATTTTACGGATCGATAAGAATGATGTTGTCTATATCTTGTTCTGGAGTTGTTAGATCCACCGCATTTTCATATTGCATAGGAGCGTCATCACATTCAACTATCATTCCTCTGGGAGCTATTTTAAGCACAGATAACCATGAGATCCCTGTTTTCCTGACACGTGGATATGGAATGAAACAAACTTGATCCGCTTGTGATGCAAGGACAAATGGATCGTACTTTGTATAAGAACGCGATCCGTTAACATCGATGACACCAAACTTTCCAACTCGAATCCCTCGCCCGACAACTGGATCAAACCACTCGCATTTGAAAAGGGTGCACTTTAAGTTAACCAAACCAGAGAATTGCACTTGAACAATGTCTTGTATAATGCCATAAAAATCTGTGTCCCCAGCTCGAACTACCACACCATAGTTCGCAGTTGCTCTATTGTTTCCACGCTCAAACGTATATAACACATAACCTCGTGTAAAATACATTGGAGATGACGTAATTTTCCCCAACGGACCGTGGATCAACTCTCTAAACCATACAGGGTATGAAGGGTCTCCATAATCAACCTAGCAAATACAGTAAACACATTGTAAGTATAGTATACACATTTATATATATGTTTTTACAGATGAGCTGAATATATATAATTTGTTTTGAACGTACCTGAGTTCTCAACCATTTAGCAAAGTGTAGATCTTTACGTTTTTCAATCTCCCCGGCGGATGCATTTGGGAAAGCCTCGTTGACTTGGCGAATGAATTCACTAATACAAAATATAGTTAAAACAAATGTTTTTAAAGCATATATAAGTACAAAAATAACCCTTTAGACCTCAATCCATAGTGGATAATTATAATATGTACCTAAAAAATGGGCTGACTTCGTCGCATTGTAATATAATATATGTGTGTACGCAATTGTAGTCTTCGTATGAGAACCAATCTTCCTCTCTTGTGATTCCGGCATGCCTACCAACTGCACAGAATATATCTGGGACATCAGAAACTGGATACGTTTGCGCGATGCCACCATCGTCGTTTCGTGTCCGGACGGTTGGAGAGAAGTAATATGAGCTGAAATG
Source organism: Arabis hirsuta (assembly GCA_964056655.1). NCBI lineage: Eukaryota > Viridiplantae > Streptophyta > Magnoliopsida > Brassicales > Brassicaceae > Arabis > Arabis hirsuta. The sequence goes on from OZ053307.1 coordinate 14,767,743, forward strand.
AGAGGTTTCTTCGGTTAAACTTCCCGCAACAATTGATCCCTCAACCCTAGCCAAGTTTTTTGCCTTTCCTTTTAAGTGTTTCATGAATCTCTCGAAAGGATACATCCAACGAAATTGAACGGGTCCTCCTAAATCGGCTTCGTGAGGAAGATGGACAGGAAGATGCTCCATAACATCAAAGAAAGATGGAGGGAATATCTTCTCTAAGTTGCACAACAATATAGCGATGTTATTGTTTACTTGTTGAATTCCATCTTCAGTCAGAGTTCGCACACACAGATCTCGAAAAAATGCGCCAACACCTAAAACCATAGTAAAACCATATCAAGAAAAATAGAAATGTAATTTTCACATATCATAACAAAATATATTTATATATCGTCATAGAAAATATACCTGCAAGTGATTCATGCACGTTTGTTGGCAAAAGCTCTGCAAAGGCGAAAGGCAATAATCTCTCCATAAACACATGACAATTATAACTCTTCATACCAGAAAATTTTTTCCCTTGCTCCACAGACTTAAAGAGTTTTGACACATATCCATCTGGGAACTTAACTTCGGTGGAAACCCAGTTGAAGAATGTTGATTTGCCTTCGCTTGACAATCTAAAGATAGGCACTGGAGCTCTCCCAACTCCCGTGAGATGTAACTCAACTCTAGAGCATATAAGAGGCAAATCCAATCTAGACTTCAAGTTGTCTTTAGACTTGCCTGAAACATTTAAGATGGTGTACATGATGTTATCGAAAAAGTTTTTCTCAATGTGCATGACATCAAGATTGTGGCGCAATAGATGATCCTTCCAGTACGGTAGATCCCAGAAAATGCTCTTCTTATGCCAATTATGTTCGACAAGGTATCCATCTGGCAAATTGGTCGGGATGTTAAGCCAGTTACCTCCACGTTTTGCTGTGTCCTGAGCTCCCCAATAATCAAGTTGACCTTCAATTTGCTCTCCTGAAAGATATGGAGGTGGGGGGATACGTACACGTTTGCCCTTTGTGAACAACCTCATGTTCCCCTGGTAAGGATGGTTCTTAGGGAGAAACCTCCGGTGACAATCAAACCAACAAGATTTTCTACCATTTTTAAGTTGGAATGCATCTGTTTCATTTTGGCAATACGGACATGATAACCTACCATGTGTTGTCCAACCAGATAACATTCCGTACGCTGGAAAATCGCTTATCGTCCACATAGGCACAACTCGCATGGTAAAATTCTTTTTCCTGGAGTAATCAAAATTACGAACCCCATGAGACCACAACAAGTTCAACTCGTCGATCAGCGGCTGTAAAAACACATCAATTGATCTTCTTGGATGCTTTGGACCAGGGACTAAAATACTCAAAAACAGAAATTCCCTCTGCATGCACATATCATGCGGAAGGTTATAAGGTGTCAATATAACCGGCCACGAAGAATATTGCCTGCCAGACATACCGAACGGACTAAAACCATCTGTACATAGGCCAAGATAAACATTGCGCTTCTCTTTAGCAAAATTAGAGTGTACCGATTTGAAGTGTTTCCAAGCTTTTGCATCGAAGGATGATGAACTTTTCCTTCAATAGTTGAATGTTCCTCATGTCACCTCATTGATGCAGCTGTTCGTTCTGAACGGTATAGCCTTTGTAGCCTATCTGTTATGGGCAGGTACCACATTTTCTGGAACGGCACTTTACTTCTACCAGCTCCTTGGGGCTTAAATCTTGGTTTGTGGCAAAATCGACATTCCTGCAGATTTTCATCATCTTTCCAAAATATCATGCAATTGTCAATGCAAACATCTATCGTCTGCGAGGGCAATCCTAAACTAGATACTAGTTTTTGTATGTCGTAGTATGACTCAGCAGCTTGATTACCCTCTGGCAAATATTATTTTAGAAGAGCTGCCCAATCATCCATGCAACTCTCAGATTGATTATGATCAGACTTTATTGTCATCATTCTAGATGCTAATGATAATTTAGACAAACCTTCCCTACAACCTTCATAGATTGGTTGGTTTGCAGAATCAAGCATATCATAAAAATTTTTAGCATCTGCATTGGGTTCCTCAGCAACATCAGGAATAGACATAACTCCAGGAAATGCATCGGTTACCATTTCTTCGAACCTATTATGTTCTAACCCGACATCATGATCATTTTCTATAATAAATTGATGCTGATCAAATTGCTCATTCGAATAACCCTGATCCATAGGTTGGTAACTAGTACTACCTGAAGTTTCATCTTCATATCCCTCTCCATGATAAAACCAAACATAATATTCAGGTGTAAACCCTCTATTAATTAAATGCGTACCAACTATATCAATTGTCTGCGTCCTCGAATTTTTGCACTTCCGACACGGGGACACCATCACTCCGGTTCGTTGAATTGTAGGCATACTACTTGCTTGAGCCATGAAAATTTCAAGGCCGTTGAGGAACTCTTCTGAAAGCCCTCCATTTGCATCTTTACGTTGATACATCCAGCGTCGGAGTTCGTATATATCCCCCATTTTTTTCTAAATTTTGTAAAAAAAAATTTTTTTTTTGAATTTTCTTTTTTTTTCTAAATTTTGTAAAAAAAAGTTTTTTTTTCGAAATTTTTTTTCTTAAAATGGTGGATTGATTCAGGCGATGTGGGGGATTGAGTATATAGAGGAGAATTTAGCAGCGATTTAGCAACGATTTTGCATCGAATATATAGCATCGAATTAGCGTCGAATACCTTAGTATCGATTTTGCATCGAATTAGCGTCGATTTTGCACCTAGGTAGGTAAACTCGTTTTTAATGTGTCTCCTACCTACCAATTTGAGGCAAATTCGACGCTATATTCGACGCTACGTGATCGACGCTAAATCGATGCAACATTAGCATCGATTTAGCGTCGAATTCAGTCTTAAACTGGAATTCCGACGCTAATTTGATGCTAATTTGCGTCGATTTAGCGTCGAATTGATTCGACCGTACTTAGCGTCGAATTAGCGTCGAATATTTAGACTGACACAACTTCGACGCAATTTCGACGCTATATTAGCGTCGAAAAAATTCCGACACTAAATTTCGACGCTAAATTACAGTTTTCTTGTAGTGAAATAAGTCTACCACATATTATAAATCTACCACTACTACAAATAAGTCTCCCACATATTGTAAATCTACCACTACTACAAGTAAGTCTACCACCTACCACAACAAGTCTACAATGCCGCTTATTTTTTAAATCTAAAAGTACACTTATCCGAATCTAAACAAGTCTATCGTCATTAAATATTAAGAAACAAATCTATCGAAACGCAATATAGCCAAACAAGTCTACCATCATTGTGGTAGATTTACCAAAGATTGGTAGATTTGTTGTAGTAAAGACCTGCAAACATTGAATAAATCTACAAAGGAAAGTAACAAGTCTACCACATAATATTAATCTACCGCCACTATAAATAAGTCTACCATCGCTAACAATCAATAAGTCTATCGATCAACAAATATAAATCTACCAAGGAGAGTAATAAGTCTACCATATCATATAAATCTACTACCACTATAAATAAGTCTACCATCACGACGATCATAAACTTATTGATCGTCGTGATGGTAGACTTATTTATATCCGAATTAAATCTACCATGAAGGCAATTAAATCTACCACGAGTAATTAATCTACCATCACATAGAAATAAATCTACCACTCAACAATAAGTCTTCCGAGATAAATCTATCATTCGACTAATAAGTCTACCACATCATATAAATCTACCGCCACTATAAATAAGTCTACCATCACGACGATCATAGACTTATTGATCGTCGTGATGGTAGACTTATTTATATCCGAATTAAATCTACCATGAGGGCAATTAAATCTACCACGAGTAATTAATCTACCATCACATAGAAATAAATCTACCACTGCATAAAAATAAGTCTACCAAAATAAATCTACCACTCAACAATAAGTCTACCATTCAAAAACAAATCTACCAACCACTAAATAAATCTACCATCACTGAGCGGTAGACTTATTTGCTTTTAGCGGAAAATTCATTAATGACAGTTTCGTAAATACGTTTTTTGTTATAAAAAAATAAGGACAAAACCAGGTTTAAATTTTTTTGAAGAGTGTTTGAGTAATTATGAAACAAAAACACCAAAATCATCAAAATTCCATTTATCAAGACTATTTTAGTAATTCTCCCTAATTAAAATATTATAGAGTTATATCATAACACAATACATTTTTTTGTTTATAGTCTCTCTATTTTCCTTTCTAATTTTATTTTATAATTTGTTTAAACTATTATAACTTTTTTAATCCTAACTATTTGGGATTATTAGAAATTTTTTGTTACATAATTAGTTACATTTTATTTTATTTTATTTTAAACTAATTTTATTTTATATTATTTACATTTTTTTGTTACATTTTGTTAAATTTTTTCCTTTTACTATTTGGTTAGTTGTTTGACAATGATTTTGTTCGATTTCCATTTTTCGTTTTACCTTTTCTTAATTAATTTTAAAATTTAACAAATGTTAATATTTGATCAATATTGAACACATATCACGATCTGATGAGTTATAATTTTGCTTACGTGTCAAACTCTCGTCGATAACATTTTTCTTACGTAGTTTTTATCTCTCTACTTTTTTTTTATGGTTTACACTATCTCTATTTTTTTAATTTAACTTTATATTTAATTTAAACTATTATATTTTTTTAATCTAGATAGCGTGGACTGTTAGAATTTTTTTCTCATAATTAGTATGAACAATTAGAAATTTTTCTTTTTTACTATTTGGTTAGTTATTTAACAATTATTTTGTTCATTTTTTATTTTTTTTATATTTTAATTAGTTTAACATTTGTCATCATCTGATCAACAGTAGACACATGTCACAATTTGGTGAAGTAGAATTTTTCTTACGTGTTGCGTTTTTATCATGCGCATCCTCCTTTACATAATAAAATATTTTATAAATAGAGTTAAAATGAATTTCTTCCCGAATTATTCTCTCACTCACTTCTCCCTCTCAATGACAAAAAACGAAAAAAGCTAAACCCCTTCTTTCCTACTCCACCTTAGATTCAGTCTCCAACGACAGGGACAACCTTGCCAACAATCGCATCATGTTCTTCTTAGCCTTGATTGACTTCTTCTTGATGAGAAGGTATAACAAACATCTAATTTGTAATTTTTAACTTCCTTTCTTAGAGTTATAGTATGAAAAATTGTATCTTTCTTGTAGGGTTGTACTATCGAAGCTTCTATTCTCCCATATCATGTACACAAATTCAATTATGTTTTATTTGAGGGCCAGTTGTTTTCTATTGCTATTCGAGGTGGTGTTAGTCAATAGCCTGTTCAAACCACAGCTGCAAGCTTCTCTTTACTAAAACTACGACTTTGACAAACGTTAAAGAAGACTTTGGTACAGAGTCCTTCAAAATGTTTAGTTTCTCCAAATTATATTCCATGATGGATAAAGGTGAGTAATTATGTAATAGACTTTCTCCACGTTCTTCCGTAACTGAACATTTCAAATCCTTACCATTGCGTCATACTTTTCTGAACACAAAGACATGGAAAACCCCTAAAAATCGTCAGTGAATCTTACATTAACATGTACTTTGGATAGGTGTTGTAAAAATGACGCGATAAAGTATTTATTCAATTATGTGAACAAGGGAATTGATAAGTTACAATTGTTGTGGGAAAGTCATATGCTCAGCTAAGAAAAATGGAGCCGGGAAAGAAGAATATGTTGAGGTAGAGACAATTACACAAAAAAGAGAGATTGAGTAACCCATCTTCTCATCATCAACCTGAAGAAGATATCTAAAATTCTTCTTAACTACGAACAAAATTGATAGTACATTGATTGATCAACTTTTTCCTTTTTGTTACTTTTGAACATAATTGATAGTACATTGATTTTCCTTTACGTGTCATTTTTAAAAATTACTTTGCAAATTCATATCACTACAAGAAAACAGACATTTAGCGTCAGCGTAATTCGACGCTAATTCGACGCTAAAAGACCTTAGCGTCGAAAATGATTTCGACGCTAAACCCTCGACGCTAATTAACTTTCGACGCTAAATCGACGCTAATTTTGCGTCGAAACTAATTACGATGCTAAATCGATGCTAATATTTCGACGCTAATTAGCATCGATTTAGCGTCACAGTGTTTCGATGCAACAGATCGACGCTAATTAGACCCTATTTAGCATCGATTTAGCCTCACAGTATTTCGATGCAACAAATCGACGCTAAATCGATGCTAATTAGCGTCGAATTAGCATCGTCACTTTCGACAAGTTCGACGCTAAATAGCATCGATTTAGCGTCGATTATTATTATTTTTTTTTTTAAAAAATAAAATTTTTTATAAAAATATATTAAAAATATTATAAAAATATATTAAAAATTAAAAACATTATAAAACAAAATATGCGATACAAATGAAATAAAAATCCTAATCTACTCTTGTTGTTGGGTCCTTAGGTTGATGACATCTTCCCGGATCATCTCTTCGGATTCTTGCTCGAATTGCGTAGGACCGTCAGGTGGAGGAGGCGGTGGAGGAAACTGAAGCCCTTGCAAGGCAGTTGCTAATGTCGGATTATCCACTGCAATGATGTTGAAGAGACTGGTCATCGCCGAAAGGTTAGTCTCTAACTGCGAAATCCTAGAATTAGTAGTTTCCAACTGTCTGGTCAATTGCGGCTGAGACGGACACGCGGTGTAAGAATATTGAGCCGACGAACAACCTGCTGGGACATCTCTGATGGATCCAACACCCATCGTTCGTCCTCTCTTCTTCGATGCAACCTATAAAATAAAAATGTTATATAATAAAATTGTAATAAAAAATAACTTTAAATATATTAAGAAAATCTAAAAAATTACCTCTTCGTAAAGTCGATCCAAATCTTGGACACCCATCGTAGACTGGACAGATTCTTCTAGCTCTGCCAGTCGTGCGTTGTACTCGTTGAACGTTTGTTCCGCTTGAGCGGTAACAAACGTTCCATCCTTCTTCCGATGAGTTTTCTCCATCACTTTAACCATCGGAGGAAGATCACCGCCATCAGCCTGTTAAACAAAAATAAACGTAAATAAAATTTAAATATAAATTATATAAATATTTAAAATACAAAGAAATCAAATAAATTACCATATCCAGTCGTACTGTGGCGTACGACTTTTGACCCGCACAATGCTTTGAAGGTCCATCTCCTTCGGCCACTGGCATGAGACGGGTTACAGAACACTTCCCCGATTTAACCACCGAATGGGGATCCTCCCAGAACTGCACTAGACCCGACCAAACATCGGGATCCATCCCTAGCGGCTTCGCCTCATCGCCTTTCGCGCGCCACGCCTTCTTCAAGTTACCGACGTAACCGTTGAGACGCTTTAGCGCCTTATGCTCGAACTCTGCTGGCACTTCGAACGTACGAGCTTCTTCCCAATGCCACCCTTGCTACAAAAATACGAATAATATTATGAATATATTTAAAATAAAATTTTGTAATAATTAAAAATAAATATTATAAAAGAATTATCGCCCATGATTCGAACCAAATATCCCGCACATGCTGCGGCGTCTTGCTCCAATTAGCATGGGGCATAGTGAAATAGGCCGCGATGGCCTTGGTGACCGAACGCGATACCTTGTTATCGCTAAACCTGTTAAACAAGAATTTACAATGATCTAATTATAATTTGTAATTAAAAATTAAATAACCAATATTAGTAATATTGTAAAAGATATAATCATACCATAATGTACCAAGAGGCCTCATCGGATGGAGAGTCCTAACCCGTATCTCTCGTCCAGGTTGGCGGAGAAACTCGGTAATCCGCATCATGAGAGGCATGTTTGCCGGTGGCGGCTCTTGGTGGTCATCAAAAGGGTCTGCTGCGTCTTCTTCTGTCTGTGTCTCTGGCTCTGGCTGAGGCGGTGGCGGTGGCGGAGCTCGTGGTGCAACTCGTGATGGACCTCGTGGTGGAGGTCGTGGACGATATGTCGCAGCTTGCGAACTCGACGCTGATCCTGATCCTGATCCGCGACGACCATCATATCCAGGAATCGTAGCATCCTCGCCAAATAACTGTCCGTAGGAAGGTGGTCGATCCGCCTATAAAACAAAAAAAAATTAATAAATAAAAATAGAAAACATATAAATTCATAAATAAATATTAAATTTGAAAAAATAATTCCAAAGATGCTAAAAAAATTTAAATTTTGTATATAAAATATGAACATAATTTGTAAAATTGTTTTGTTATTTTAACTTCAAAAATTTATTTACATTTCTAAATTATAGATCAAATGATTTTTATCATATTTTACACAAATATATATGTTTTGAAAAATTAAAATTCTCAAATTCGTTTATTAATAATTTTCATAAACTCATGACTTTATAAATTTTATAAATACAAACACACAAATTCTATTTACTACAAATGCATTTCAATTCCTAAAAATCCAATTTCATTTCTACAAATCCATTCAAATTCCTAAAAATCTATTCTATTTACTACAAATCCATTTCAATTCCTAAAAATCCAATTTAATTTCTACAAATTCATTCAAATTCCTAAAAATCTATTCTATTTTCTACAAATTCCTAAATCAAACTTAACATAAAATTATTAACAAAAAAAAAAAAAAATTACCATGTGGATCTATATAGGTCGCCGGAGAGAGGGAGGTCGCCGGAGAGAGAGAGAGAGAGAGAGAGAGAGAGAGAGAGACGTAGGTAACTTTCGGGGGAAGGCGGCGTCGCCGGAGAGAGAGAGAGAGGGAGAGGAAGAAATCGAAAATGAGGAAGAAGAAGAAGTCTACTTCTGAGTTTTATTAGCTTATCAGCGTCGAAATAGCGTCAAATTTTTCTGGATTCCCACGCACAATAAATGGTTACCGCGGTTTTGGTTAAATGTTTTTAATTTAGCGTCGAATCTGAATTTTCGACGCAAATTCGACGCTAAATTAAAAACATTTAACCAAAACCGCGGTAAACCAAATTTGGTTTGCCGCCATCGGTTAAACCAAATTAGTTGAATTTAGCGTCGTTTTTGCATCGGATAATAAAAAATCCGACACCTTTTTCATTCTATACCCTAAACCCAAAAAACAGAAATTTTTAGATTTAGCGTCGAATTAGCATCGAATCAGATGAATTCTGTGTTCGACGTTGATTCGATGCTAAATCTATCAAATTCTGTGTTTTTTAGGTTTAGGGTATAGAAACCGCCACCTATACGAGAACTATCTTATCCTTTTCAATCTTTATTAGTACCGAATAATTTAAACTTTTGAAATTTTAAAATACCTATCTAGTTCCGAAATGTTTTATGATAGTATATGTAAACCAATATAGTTTATAGAAATCTAAGACTTATATGCTTTTGTTTAAAAGTATAATTATATGAACTTAGTTGTTTGCAATTAAATTATTCAGTTTATCTAATATATATGCTTCACTCGTAATTGTTGACTTTTAAATGTTTTATTCTATACCCTAAACCCAAAAAACACAGAATTTGTTAGATTTAGCGTCGAATTAGCATCGATTCAGATGAATTTGTTAGATTTAGCGTCGAATTAGCATCGATTCAGATGAATTCGACGCTATTTAGCGTCGAATTCATCTGAATCGATGCTAATTCGACGCTAAATCTAAAAATTTCTGTTTTTTGGGTTTAGGGTATAGAATGGAAAAGGTGTCAGATTTTTTATTACCCGATGCAAAAACGACGCTATATAGCATCGAATTAGCGTCGAATTCATCTGATTCGACGCTAATTCGACGCTAATTCGACGCTAATTCAGCTTATTTTTTTTTTTTTAAACTTAAAAATAATAGAAAATATTGTAACGCCTGCGAACCAAAAATGTGTATTTTTGGTGGTGCGTCGAGCGACGCAGAGGGCTTGCGTCGAGCGACGCAAATCTTTAATCAGACCGGGAAGTCGGGTTTGATCGCACGGTTTGTGTGTTGGTTGAGGGAGAACCCTAGGGTTTGATATAAAAGGCTGGAACAGGGTCCTGGCCGTTTTGTGGGATCAGAATCAGAAGAGAAAGGTTGGGAGAGAGAGAGAGACTTGTTCTTGAGAGGTTCATTGTGTGAACAGCTTCTGATCGGATATTTGAGAGGGCAAACGGCGGGGCTTTTCGCGGCGGATTGGAGTGATTTTTGGAAGGTAAGTTCTCCAATCTCTTCTCGTGTCATAGGCGAAAACAGTTCGTCTTTTGGTTGATTATTCACCGAGTTATGGCTGTTTGAACTCGGTGGGTTTGTGCAGATTGTTGTCTGCGATTAGTCGTGTTTGGAGGGGATTTCCGATCGAACCAAAAGGAGTCTGGAGGCAATCCACATACCGATGCGTAGCTGTTTGTGTCTAGTTTCCAGAATAGTCACCTGTTTCGGAATTAGACCAGTGGTTCGTCGTGTGCGAGGGTTTTAGTGAACGTCGTTCATTCGTTTCATTTCGATCCTTCGAGGTGAGTGCGTGATCGTGGGTTGTGTGGACATAGGGATAGATGGAATGCGTTTGATTGTTGTTTTCGTGTGTTTTGTGATTGGGATCGTGCAGGTGACTCAATAAATTGCGACGGATTCGAGCCACGAGAGGATAGGCTCGTTTCTGTGGATGTCGCGTCGATCGACGCCAGGGTTGTGCGTCGCTCGACGCAGACGATGCGCGTCGACCGATGCCTAGAGGTTGCGTCGCTCGACGCAGAGTTCCTGTATGGGTTCGTGTTTAGTTCCTATTGCTTGCTTGTGTGCTCATCCTGGTATTTGTCTTTCGTTATGTCGATACTTAAATAACCTGTAGACGGGATGACCGCTTCGCTGAGTATTTGTGATAATACTCACGCAACTCTTTTTGCCATGTGTTGCAGGTAAAAGAGAAAATGTGATCGTAGAATCGGGCAAGGAAGAGGAGATGATCCAGCGCCTCGATTGTTTGCTCATATTGTTTAGAACCGCTAGGTTATTGGTTGATGAATTGGGTTGTTGAATTTCATTGGTTATTTATTGACTCGAACCGGTTGTTTGGTTAATGGCTAATTGTTTGAATTAAATCGAAATGTTCTGCTGGTTATGTGCGGTTGCTAGTTTAGTACGTTGTTGATAATTGTTGAGAATTAGTATTTATGGGAATACTAATTCGACGTTTAAAAAAAAAAAAAAAAAAACGGGTTGGGTTGTTTCAATTTGGTATCAGAGCCCTTACGGTTCTAGGGCGGGAGAACGTAGTATGTTTGGTTGATTGACTGTGAGTGGCTAGTCAGTTGATTGTTGTTTGGGTTTGGAGTCCTGGATCATCTTTTCCTAGCCTTCAATAAGATTCCACGGTATGTGTTTTTGATTTCTGTTTCTAATGCTTAGTCTGCTATGATTAGTCAGTGGGAGATGGCTAGGGGAGTGAGAGGCAGGGGTCGTGGTGCTAGAGGACGTGGTCGTGGCCATGGTCGGGGACCGGCGGTTGATCCTGTTGAGTCGAGTGGGACTCAGGAGGCCACGCAGGAGGAGGTTGCAGAGTCGCAGATGCCTCCAGAGCCAGTGGGCGTTGAGGTTACTGAGTTGGCCAGTGTGGCACCGGGCCCAGGTGGGGGTCCTTGCGGGGGCGATGCTCAGGGTCGGTTGGACCGTTTAGAGGCTGTGTTGCGACAGGTTCTTGAGCGGTTGCCAGGTGGGGCAACGGCTCAGGGACATGCTGCGGGGGTACAGCCAGGGGTGGCTGGTGTTGAGCCGGTTGCGGCGGGTGTTCAGCCAGCAGTGGCTAGGGGGCAGCCAGGTGTGGCGGCTGCAGAGGAGGCTCCATCCTACCTGAGGATTTTGGAGCAGTTGCACAGTATTACTACTAGGTACTTCTCGGGCGGTGTTAAGCCTGAGGAGGCTGCTGCTTGGAGGAGCCGTCTGGAGCGTAATTTCCAGGCGCTGAGGTGTCCCGAGGGATACAGAGTGGACCTTGCGGTTCACTACTTGGAGGGTGATGCACATCTGTGGTGGAGAGGTGTGACGAGCAGGAGGCCTCAGGCGGGGATGACCTGGGCGGATTTCTTGGCTGAGTTCGACGCCAAGTATTTTCCGCATGAGGTGGCGGACCGGATGCAGGCGCAGTTTTTAGCGCTGACTCAGGGTGAGGGTTCGGTTTGGGAGTACGACAAGCAGTTTGGTCGGCTGTTGGTTTATGCTGGTAGGGAGTTTGGGAGTGAGGAGTCCCAGATCAGGAGATTCATGCATGGACTTCGACCGATGCTGAAGACGCTGTGCATCGGCTTCAGATCAGGAGTTTACCACCATTTGTTTAATTAAAATAATTCAATATAGCGTCGGCTTAGCATCGCGTTAGCGTCGAAATAGCATCGGTTTAGCGTCGAAATAGCATCAAAATGGCGTCGGATCGCGGATCTTTATAACACCAACCCAATCCTTCTTCCTTCTTCCTCCTTTCCGATTTCTTCCTCCCTCCCTCCCGCCGGAATTCTCTCTCCCTCTCCCTCCCGCCGCCGTTCTCTCTCTCCCTCTCCCTCCCGCCGCCGACATTTTCTCTCTCTCTCTCCCTGTCCCTCCCGCCGCGGTTCTCTCCCTTTCCCTCTCCCTCCCGTCGCCGTTCTCTCTCTCTCCCTCTCCTTCCCGCCGCCGGCGTTCTCTTCTCCACGCAAATGGTAAGTTTTTTTTTTTTTTATAAATTTGTTATATATATATATATATATTAGTAATTTGTTATAATTTTGTTATATATATTAGTAATGGAATTTGATATGAAAAAGATTTTAGGAAATGCATTTAGGAATTATGTAGGAAATAGATTTTATGCAAAATTTGATATGAACATATTAGATATGAAATAGATTTTAGGAAATGGAATTGAAATTAGATTTGATATGGATTTATATATTGATAAGTTATATATAAAATTTGTTTTATCAAAATAAAACGTTTTTAAAAAAATTTTGAATTAAAAATAAAAAATTATTTAAAATAAAAAACGAATTTACTAAATTATGAAAAATATAAAATTATTTTTGAAGTTAAATTTATGGATTTATGTGTTTGTATCCATATATTATATATGAAATTAAAGAATTTATGAATTGTTCTAGCAAATTATTTTACAAGTTTTTAATTTATTTATGAATTTATATTTTACATATTTTAATTTAATAAATTTATTTTATTTTTTTGGCGGATAGATCACTTTCATACGGACAGTTATTTGGCGAGGATGCTACGATTTCTGAATCCAATGGTCGTCGCGGATCAGGATCGGGTTCGCAGGTTGTGACCTATCATCCACGGGCTCCACCACTAGGTGCACCACGAGCTCCGCCAAGAGCGCCACCACGAGGTCCGCCACCGCTATCGCCATCGCCACCGCCTCAGACAGAGCCAAGGCTAGAAGAAGGCGAAGCAGATGATCCCGATGATCACATAGAGGCCCCTCCACCAACAAACCCACCTCTTATGATGCGGATTAGTGAGCTTCTCCGCCAACCAGGACGTGAGACACGTGTTAGGGTTCTCCATCCGTTTAGGCCTCCTGGTACTTTATGGTATGATGAAATTTTTTACAATATTACAAATTAATTTTTTTTGTGTAATTAGTTTTTATTTACAAATTATAATTAAATTATTAACATTTTAATATTTTGTTTTACAGGTTTAGCGTGTAAAACAAAAGCCATCATGGTCCATTTCACTATGCCACATGCTAATTGGAGCCAGACGCCTCAGTCTGTTCGAGTTATTTGGTTCGAGTCATGGGTGGTAAATCATTTTACACACTTTATTTTTGTTTATTAAATTATTTGATTTTAAAAATATTAATAACATTATTCGTATTTTTGTAGCAAGGGTGGCACTGGGATGAATTTCGTACTTTCAAAGTGCGAACGGCGTTCGAGAAGAAGGCGCTAAAGCGTCTCAAAGGTTACGTCGGTAATTTGAAGAAAGCGTGGCGCGCGAAAGTCGATGAGGCGAAGTCGATTGGGATGGATCCCGATGTTTGGTCGTGTAACGTCCGCGAATCAAAATGTGTATTTTTGGTTCAAGTGTCGTTTGACACAAGTTGCAATTAAACCGACGGGTTCGGTTTTAAAGCAAAATGGGTGCGGTTTCGGTTAAGGAAAACCGAGAGACTTACCTATGTAAAGAGGGGAGCTGTTTCTGTTGTTGTTCTAGAGAGAGAACACAGAGATGGAGATGATTTAGAGGAGGAGAGAAGGATCCGGATCCTTGTTGATCCTTGTGAGTGTGGAGGTTTTGAAGGCAAGTTTCTGCTCGGGTTTTCGAAGAGACGACCGGCTGCCAAGTTCAGAGGGGATCGGAGTGAAAATTTCAGCGTAAGTTCTTCACTCTTTGATCTTGATTTAGGAGAAAACCGCTTGTCAATCAGTTGGGTATTTGAGGAGTTATGGTCGTTTTATTTTGGGAAGTTTCTGCAATTGTGATCTGCGATCAGTCCGTTTCGGGGGAGGATTCCCGTCGTGTTATCAGGACCCAGAATACAATCTTCATACCGTTGGACAGCTCTGTCTGTCTTATTTCGAGATCGGGTTTCCGATCTTGATTCCAAGGTATGATCCGTTCTATGTGTGCTTTCAAAGTCAGTGTGTTGTTTTCTGAAATCTCTGTTTTCAGTTCCGATCAACGTGTTTTGCGGGCTCTTTTACCATCGAACCAGAGAGACCCAGTAGGTGATCTACATACCGTTCTGTAGCTCTCACTATATATTTTTCAGAACAGGTTTCCGATCCTGTTTTGGAGTAGTAGTTCGTGAGATAATCGATTCCGAATCGAGGTGAGTGGGGGACCATGGTCTTTACGAGAATTTGGGTGTCATAATGCGTTTGATTGTGAATTGAAATAATATGTTGATCGATTATTATTTGTTTGGAGTGTTTTTAGTGTTTAAATCGATGCAAGTGTCGTGGAATTTGGTTGACTTTGCGTTGACTTTTCGGGTTGACTTTTTGGGTTGACTCTTCGGTTGAATTTATGTGTTGACTTTTTGATTGATTGATCGTTTGGTGTTATGGTATCTATTATGCTCGTACATCTAGCCAAGTAGATGGAATGATCGTACTACTGAGTATTTTTGATAATACTCACGCATCTCTTATAAGCATGTGATGCAGGTAAAGACAATGTGTGATCGTGGAATCAGGGCGAGGACGAGATGGATGATCTAGTGGTCTCGTTTGTGTGGATTCAATGGAATTACTAGGTTGTTAGTGATTCGGAATAGAAAGGTGTAGGATGTTGGTTACTTAATTATTTGAATTGGTTTCCATTGTTAGTTATTGAATTGTTGATTAAATGGATTGATTTGATTTATGGAATTGATTGGTTAAATTGCGCATTGTTTTCCGCTGAATGTTTGATTGTGAGAATTTAGCATGTTGAGGATTAGTATTTATGAGAATACTAATTCGATCCGAAAAAAAAAATGGCCGGGTTGTTTCAGTTTGGCATCAGAGCCCTTATGGTTCTAGGGCGGGAGAACGTAGTTGATTGAATGTGATTGTCAATTGCGTTGTTTGTGGATTGCTTGATTGATTATGAGTAGTTAGTCAACTGATTGTTGTGTGGATTTGGAGTCCTATATCATCATCTCCGAGCCTTCAAAGAGATTCCACGGTATGTGTTGTTCGACCTCTTATGCTTTCTAGTATGCTTAGTTTCTGCTTCTGGTTGAGAAGAGGAATGGTTAGAGATACTAGAGTTCTGCCATTGGTAGGGCAGAGTGTGATGGTTAGAGGTACTAGAGTTGTTAGAGGTATGGGCCAGGGAGGCCGAGGTGATCGTGGAGGGCACGAGCGCGCGGGGGCTTGGGAGTGAGTTTGCTGCAATTTTGACTGATGGTTCTACGCAGGAGTGGGTGGCAGACTCGCAGACGTATATGGAGAGGTCAGTGGGTGTGGTTAGTTTGAGTACTAGTGTGAGGACCGGTGGGCTAGTGAGGGTCCCAGTGATACCGGTGTAGCAGCGGACCCACGAGTGGGTGCGGCTGCAGGTGGGCCAATGACCGTGATGATTGTCTGGCGGCACTGTTACAGCTGAGTTTGGAGCGGTTACCAGGTGGGGTACTGGCTCAGGGTCAGGCTCCTGGTGTGCAGCCGTGTGGGCTTGTGTGCAGCCGTGTGGGCTAGTGGGCAGTCAGGTATGACGGGTGTACAGCCGGGTATGGCTGGGGTGCAACCGTGGGTTGCAGTTGCGGGTGAGATTCCATTTTGTCTTGGGATGATGGAGCGTATGCAGCAGTTCCATATTTTCTTATAATTGGGAGACCAAGTGAGGTAGTTCTAGTCAGGGATGCTATAGGCATTAGGAATTGATTTCTTTGGGAAAGGAGGATGTTTCCCGAATAACTCATTTGGAGATGAGGGTTTCTCCAGGAGGGATGAAGATTTCCCCTGTATACTGCTAGCTCGACGGACGGTGTGTTCTGAGAGTATGAGTGGTATAGTGTACCGATAGCTTAAGGGATATGATCCCAAAAGTGGGAGTGGTGTGGTTATGAGTTATGAGTTGAGAGTAGTTGATATGCTCAAATTTACCCTGAGCTACTCTCTCAAATTAAGAGATCGTCGTAGTACTTAGGGGTCAAATCCACAGGGAATCGAATCACACAAACAACTAATGAATTCAAATTATGCTTAAGTAAATATATGTTAAAATTAAGATAATAGTAAAACAAGACAAGCAGATTATGATTTAGGTTCTTCTGATCAATGAGACAAAAGAGTTAGGCATTGGGTAATTCTCAGGATTGAATCGAAATCAATGATAAAAGACTGTTAGGATTTTATTAAGCACAGTTCTAGAACTCAAACACAAGTGTAAAACCAATCAACTTTCGTTGCAGAGATTATATATGACTAAATCCCTAAATTCCAAATTTCTTTGTAAATTTAGTGAATAAAGACAAGCATTAAATTCAAGTTCGATTGTTCACAAAATTACTAAGCCAAATTTCTTTGCGAATAGATAATTTTGCTCATCTAAGATTAGTTCAGGTTGTTAATAATACTTTCACATCTATTAAAGCAACCTAGGGTTTCCAATTTCAGTTGATCAATCCTAAAATCAGAGTTAAAAGAATCTAGATGAAGAACATATAGATAAATCCTAACAGAGTTTCAATCCTAACAATTTTTCATCAAACCCTTGAATCCCCAAAACCTAACAAGCAAACTACTCAGACATGGTGATTGAAACAAACATCATAGATGAATAGAATTGCATAGAAAGATAGAGAAAGAGATACAAAGGGTTCGAAATCGATGGATGTCAAGCTCAGACTTGTCTCCCTAAAAGCTCTCCAAATCTCTCTCTCTCCAAGTCTCAATAGAAAACAAGATATATATATGAAAACCTAAAGAAAAACTATATATAGAGTCTTAAAATCGGATTGGGCTTCTTCTGCAAACTTATGGGATTTTTGGGCAAAAAAGGAAATTCTTTAATGTTGGCTTGCGTCGAGCGACGCCAAGGGGCTGTGTCGGTCGACGCCATCTCATAGCTCGGTTCGCGGACATGTTCGCGTCGATCGACGCCACGGGTCTGCGTCGGTCGACGCATGCTCCATATCTTGACTCCGACTTGATCACTTCGGCACTTCTTTCCTTGATGCTCCAAAAACTCTCATTATGCTCCAATCGTCCCTTAACCTATAAAGACTCCAAAAGACTCGAAAAATACCAAAAAGACTCTATAAAATGGACTTATATCATGGTCAAAAACAGGTAAAAACCATGATATATCAACTCCCCCAGACTTAGTCTTTGCTTGCCCTCAAGCAAAACATCAACTAATAATGTGAAAGAGGTTTGAAAACGTAGAAACTTACCTTCTCTTAGATCACCGGACCGACCCTTTCAACCGGTAATCCACATAATGCATAACCAATCCCAAAGTTAGACCACCATGTACTTCTCCACAGACATTCGCAGCCTCCCGAATTCATCCACAACTTCACAGCATAATCCGCTAGTTTTCATTGTTGGATTTCAATGATCTCAATGCCAAAGACCTTCTAGACTCATTCCCATACTATACCATGATAGTGAACCAGACAACACTTGGTATTCTTTCTCTCTCCCAGACTTATTTGATTTTCTATCTCTCTTTTTTATTTTTTATTTTTTTTAGATTATGTTGAGATTCAAAAGCAGTGCTTTCACTACTGTTGTTCCTTGTGAGGAGACAGGGTCATGAGATCGCTCGTCCTCTACATCCGTTCTAAGGGACTCGGACTGCTGCTTTTGAGCTCTGGGTGATCACCTCTTGAGTATTGACTCACTGGAATTTTATTTCCTCATCTTATACTCGAGAACTATCATATCACCCCAATAAATTTTTTTTTTTTTTTTTAGATGAGTAGAGGGAGAGGAGTACCATTACTTTCAACAGAGGTTGCACTTGTCATGTATGAATGAGGAGTCAAGCCCTATGAACACCAATCACAAAGAAGACCGTTGAGTAGCTCTAATTTGGCAGATTATACTGGAAGTAACAGACGTTTCCAATTAACCGATCAGCCTTAGGATTTTCTATTAGTCTGACTCTGAAATCGATCCTAGAAAAATGGTCACACAACTGAAAGAGACAGTCCACTAATCCAAAAGAAGGGTCATAGTTTCCAACTGACTATTTTGACTCAATAAAACATTTTGGACTGACTCTCAAAAACAAACACAAAGTTAGCAACTACCTCCCCCAGACTTAAACAACAGTGTCCCCAGTGTTATTCAAGCCTGAAATTGGTGAAAGAATAAGAAAGACAATGAACTTGTGAAGGAAAAACGAGATGGTACTTATGTTTGGGCTGCGTCGATCGACGCAAATCGACGCCAAGGGTCTGCGTCAATCGACGCAGGGTCTCCGAAGTTGGTCATCAGTGCAGCAGTTTTCCCATCAATTTCCATGGTTGAAAATTAAGTTTCAAAGCTAAAATCTGCAAGCAACTCAACAAATATGATCAAGAGGAAAACATACAGCAAATCATTAATCACACAAGTTCAAGAATCCTAAAAAATCAAATAACAAACTGACTCAAAGAAAACAGAAAATGACTCAAAACAACTAAAAAAACTAAAATCAGAAAAAGGATAGATAGGGATGAACTAGTCCTCCTCTTCAGATGAAGATCGCTGAAGAGATGGTGGGCGAGGACGAACACAGCCACAACGAGGTACGTTCGAAATGGCCCTCCAAAGTGTCTGGAGACTCTGAACCACCCAAGTTTGGAACTCATCCATAGGGATGGCGGGAGTAGGTGGTAGCCCAGCCAACTGCGGTGGAGCGCGAGAAGTACTAGCCCCTGCTGTTCCGAGAGTCACCTGCCTGCGCGCTGGACCAACTGATCAAAGCAGCTGCTCATCGGGCTCGAAAAACAGTAGAGTTGGGTCCTCAGATATCCTCATCAGGTCAGGAAGAGGAAGTTGCACCATCCGCTGCTGTCCCAGAGCGATGGGGAAAACCCAGTGCAAATCAGGCTTGAGGCATGTGGCTCTCTACAGATAATCAATATCCATATACAGGTTCGTGCTGTCGACACTGTATCCTGAAAGATCAACCCCACAAAACTGAAAGATGGGTGTGAGAAGGTTGCCCGCCGCGAAGGTCCTTCCGCTGTTGCCCGAGGAGGTGAGTGGTGTGGTCCTCAGTGAGTGCAAATGTCTAGCAAATACCATCCCCATGATGGGTGCGATCTCATCCCAAACGGGGTTCGTGATCAGATCTCGAAGAGCATAGGAAAGCAACACCAGCTCAGACTTCCTCATCTTCCCGGGCTCCACCTTGTACAGAATAGTGGTGGCAAACAAACGAACCAAGTAGCGCAGAATCGGATGGCGCACATCAGTGTGTGTGGCGCTGCTATGGGCATTGTAAATGCCTACCCCAATGTGTCTCCAGAAATCCTGCTCCTCAACGATAGACTCAGGAAGCTCCTGAGCAAAACGATTTGTGGCGAAAGACGTTGTATCGAATCCCACTAGCCATGAAGCTCAAAAACCAGTACTTCGCGTCATTTCGCTGCTCTGGATCAACAGCCCCACAAAACACCCGTATCGATGCAAAGAATTGTCGGACCAAATGTGGGTACAAATCATTTGTCCTCGATGCAATTGTCTTTAAACCACTAACAAATGATACACCCCATCCTTGATTTTCATCCCTGACATCGTCCGTGGATGAGAATACCAGGTAGGCGAGATTGTCACGTGCTACCACTCGTTATAAAGTAACGAGTCATAATCATCCCACTCATGATTAATCATCCTCTTGATAACCTCGGAATCCTGTAAAATCTTCTTAGGCACATCATCGAACGTCCTGTCGATTATGAATGCCGTGACCTCACCAAAGCATGTTTGATCTGTTCAAAAGCAGCTAAACAATCAGTATCAAAAACAAATTTGATACTCTCGTGTTCAAATCTGTCCTGGCCTCGGCAGCTCTCCTCTCATGAGCAGATGGTTTCCTCGCATTGTCTGACATCTCTAGTAACGAATAAAATGAAGTAACTCCAAAGCAATGAACAAGCAACTCAATTCTCCTCTTCGCTGCACTAATAAGCAATGATCGAAGTCAGTGCTGTTCCACAAAGCCAGCCTTTTTACTAAGCCGTCTAGCCGCTGAGTCGCCAAAAAAAAAAAACCGAGTTAACTCAGTGAGTCAACTCGTGCGAGTCAGCTCACTGAGTCAACTCGTGCGAGTCAGCTCACTGAGTCAATTCGTCCGAGTCAACTCACTGAGTCAACTCGTCCGAGTCAACTCGCAAGGTTTGAAAACCACCGTTTTTTTACGCTGGATCTCGCCGTCTCAAGCTCGAACCACCTCAGAAACTCGCCGAGTAACATTGTCTCGAACAACGGACTACGAACAGATGGATATAGAATCTCGAACCGACGACAACACGCGAGCATCTCGAACCGACGAGTAGCTTCTCCTCTTGTGACGAATAGACGCTCTCTCGATCAACAGATGACGACGACGATGCAGACGACGGCGACAGGAAGTGACGAGGTCGACGGTGAAGAGGAGGCGGCGACTCGTTCGAAGAAGAAAAAAAAAACAAAACAAGCAAAAAAGAAACCAATAAAATAAAGAGGCAGAAGGGGGAGCGGAATTTTTACCTTTTGCTTAAGGAAAAAGTGATTTGGTAGAAAATAATTCGAGGAAAGCAGGGTTATTTATACTTAGAGAATTTCCTAAAATCACTTTGTCTCTGGAAAAATTCCAGAAATTTTCCAGCAGGCCTCAAGGCCCATTAACACAAAAGACCGTGAACCTCCTCAGTCTTCTAAGCGAAAGAAAAATAAAACAAGTCCAGGAAAACACGCTGACATCGGCTCAACGCGGAATAACAGAAGCTTCCTGAGTTTGATGATAAGACGTTCACGCCTGCGACTTCGCAGTCCAACATATCGATCTCAGATTTCAACAACTTTTACCTCGGCATCATCTTAACTCGATACTGCCAAGCTGGGGGGCTAACTGTAGGGGTCGGATTTCACCCCTATGAGATCGATATAACGACAAGATCAAGTGGGCAGCATCCTAACGAAATCGGAGCAAGTCTACAAGGGCCCAGTCTGAATCTAGGTCCAAAATGACATTAAACCCATTAACAAAATGAGCTTAATAGATTAATGGGCCTAAATGTTATATATTGCTTAATGGATCTGGCCATTTATTAGCTGGCCCATTTTATTTAGAAGTACTATATATAGTTCATTATCATCTTCCAAAAAGGGGATCGATTTATTTGTAACCAGAGCTTAACAGAAACAACAATAAAACATATCTTCAACTTTTGCTTTATGATTCATACTCAGAAGACTCAGTTCTCCTTTCAACCCTTGACAAATTCAACTGTGTAGGATCCGCCGTCCACAACAACTTGACAATATTCTTGCCATGGGAAGAACCAAATATGTTCGTTGGGGGATGGATACCAGGGTAAATCCAACTGTGATACAGAATCTCAGGGGAAACAAATTGTCTTTGTTAAGAGAAGTGGTTTCACAGAAGCTCCACATCGTCAAGATTGTTGTGTGCAACCGCCTGTTCCAAGATAGGTCTGCATAAATCCCGATATTGGTCATAACTCAAACAATAAGGTCGTCAGGATAAGATACACACTTCCTCAAAGACAATGTCATCGGGACGGAACTTGAAAGGTGTCCAGAAACCAACAAAAAATTTTCAAAGTAAAACTGGTCCAAACAAGCGACAGAAGACCTCTGGTCCCAAGCGTGATGGTAGATGGTGGATCTACTCACAGATTAAGAGGTTGTTTCTATTGTGGAAAGAAAGGTCACAGATGGCAGCAGTGCTTCAAAAGGAAGAAGAAACTTTTGATGATCTGGAACTCAAAAATGTGTTCGATTGAGCCCACAAAGTACGATTGTGTGTGGGTTACCAAGAAGGATCTGTATGATAAGAAACCTGCTTCAGTTGGAACTGACATTGTGAACAAGCATGTCTCTACGAGAAAGGAACAATTTTTTGTGGTCAACATGGCTTGGATCACGGATCATGGAAATTATGAAGAGAGATGGTTCTTCGATAGTGGGTGTTCTAAACACATGACAGGTGATAGGACTCTCCTAAGTAGCTACTGCGATTCCATCAGGGGAAGTGTTACTTATGGGGACGGGCAATCGGGTTATATTATAGGAAGAGGATCCACTATCAACAACCATGCTCCACAGCTTACTGAAGTTTTTCTTGTTAAAGGTCTCACCGTGAATCTGATCAGTGTGAGTCAGTTGTGCTCTGATGGTTTGAGCGTAGTGTTCGATATGAGTGGGTGTCATGCTGTTGACACTAGAGGAAACACAGTTCTGTCTTGGTCAAAAGTTGAGAACAACTACTATGTCTGGGATCATGGTGATGAATGTCAATCTGATAATGTGACTAAATCTATTGTGTCCAATCAGGAATCTGGTTGTCCAGAAAAATTGTGCGTCGGACAATTCTGTATGGAAAATGCAACTGCTAGGGACAATGAATGGTCATTGGTTGATCACAAGGAAGTCAAATACATAACTCAGAACAACATCTGGAATCTGATCACATGCTCTTCAGATCACGGTTCAACAGGTAATAAGTCAACTATCATTAAATGTCTATTTGGTGGTAGTGTGTTAAGTAATGCAGGACGAAAAGGAAGTGCAAATATCAGCAGGGGAGATTACAAGAAAGATATTTTCATGAGTCACAACTCATTGCTCATGGAGAAAAGGAAGCAGTGGGTTGTCAAACTCCTTCTTACTCAGTTGAGTATGGAATTAAAGTGTGAAATGTGCACATGTAAGAACACAGACTCTGGCTGACTGCGATATGACTTCTGATATGTCCTTCTCTTTGCTGGATTGCTTATGTCTTGTGTGGTGCTTGTTGAACTGTCAAACCAAAATGAGAATTGAGTATATTTATACTAAGCACCATTTGTTTCTTGAGTTTGCTAGGCGTTGTCTAGTTGAGAGCACACTGATTTGTTCTAATGATCAATCTGCAAGAAAGTTTATCAAAACTCTATTTTCAAAAATGGTTGCTAAATCAAAATCTCATCTTGCTTTTTGTGAAAACTAAGTCCTGAATTGGTTTAGTTGTTGTGTGGGACATGATTGTTTCATAATGGCAGGTGTGTTTTAATACATTGTACGAATCACCCCTCAAAAACCTCTCATTGGCAAGACTACTCAGAAAAAGAGCTGCTCATCATACATGTTCAGTTTTGGTTTATTTTTCCCTCATTTTCTCTCTCTACTCTCTTCTGTTGGGTTCAAAGGAAAAGAACATAAGAGAAAAAAAAAAGAAAAAAAAAGAAAAGAAAATTAAAAAAAGGAGGAAAAAAATGAGACTCAACCTTGTCTCTTACTCAAAATTGAAAAACGAGTTGGGGTGGGGCTTTCTGTTATGTGTCATCTGGTATTACTTTTCAACATTTGAACATGTATGTTGATGTGAAAACTATTCGAAGTTGTTCATTGGGTATGAAAACTCTTCTGTGAGTTGATTTTCTTCCAAAAAGGACATTCACTTGCTGTTCAGTTTACTTTTTGTGTAGTCATGAACCAGTTTGGAAGTTAGTGTTCCTTGGTCTGTATATATATACCTATATATAATTTTGTATGTATATATCTTGATAAAATTTTGGCTCACACTGATTTGCGTGGTCTGGTTTCAAAAAATCAGTGTGGCTCTTATACTGATTGTCGTCTGTTGCAGCTCAGTTCAATGTGGTTGCTCTTCTGCGCTATTCATCCGTGTCTAAGTATGAGTGTTTGATTGTGTATATATTGTGTAGGTTTATGTTTTCTTGCTAAATACTCTCTTGTCGTGGGTTGTTTCTCTCGGGTTGTAATAAAAATATGCTGTCTTGGTTGTTCGAAGTCGGGAGTTTGTGTCCATTTCTGATACTTTGAGCATAAATTATGTGCTTCTGTGGAACTGGATTTGTCTAGTTGTTTGAGATCGTGTGTTGTGCAGATCTTAGCCCATGTTTTGTTACTGGGCTTGAGAACATGAAGATAATGGGCCTGGAGAAGAGAAGTCTCTCGGTGGGTGCAAAATAACTAGTATTAAAATCCTAAATTGATTTCTTGTGTTTGCATATGTTTTGTGAATTGCTTGATTTCTCATTTCAATTGATCATCTATCGCTTTACTTTATTGCTAGTTATTTGCTTCCATAAAATCCCCAAAAACCAAATAATATGTTTACTTAGCTTAATTGGAATCATATAGGTTTGTAGTGCATTCATCACTTAGTCCTCAGTGAATCGACCCTTAAGTACTACAATTGTCTTAACTGTGCACTTGCAATTTTCTAGGGTTACAAATTTAAAACTCGCATATGCATCTTAAAACCCTGCACATCAAGTACTAGTTACTCAATGAGTCTAGGGTTCCCTTAAGCGTTCAATAATCAATTCGAACCAAATCCAAAATAACAATCACACGCAAGTTTGAATGAAAGTGTGATAAGTTTTGATAATTTCTCTTTAAGGCCTTCGGCTATGCCTATTCTCTTCACGTGAAACCAGAGCCATCTCTCAGGTCAAAACCATGAAGGCTAAGGCCTTATAATCCTCACGTCCCGATGACCAAATCTTTATGCACCAGCACGGAACCCTTGCATCGTCATGCAACACACGGCCCTAGGTTGTAATCCCGTATCTCCGTGTCTTCGTGGCTCAAACAAAATCTTTATTGGTTAAGTCACGGCCTCAAGGGAATATCATGTCATTCATTATAAGTTTTTCAGACTTAGTTACGTTTTAAGTTATATTTCATTCATGTTTTCATGTTTAAGTTATACTCAGGTAAGCATTTATGCAATACAAGCATTTCAACAAATATCTCAAATAACGCGCAACATGTACTCTACTCATCTAGTGCACGACAAGCATAACGAAAGACACACCTCTTTATCAGGGAGTGGCCAAAGTTTTTGCCTTAGTCTCGGCTGGAATCTAGACCGGACATAAACTTCTCACGGATTTCCTCTAGATTTTTCGGACTTAGCCAGAACTGATCCTACTGGTTTGTGATGGTCCAACCATCGGATCAAGAAACTTCCATTACAATCAAGATCATAATAAAAAAGGACTGGACTTAAGTGAACTTAAATTTAGGACGCTTACCCTAGGTTTTCAATGACTAATTGGTTGTAGACTAGAGCTCAGACTGATCAGACCATGGTGGGTTGATTCGGACTGAACGGTTTGGAACAAAGTGATCACGGGACTGAGTTAAAGATGCGACAAAAATTTGCGGTAAAATTATTATGGTCAACGGGTGACCTGCTTGGTAGGTCTGGTCGGACTATTTATAGCCGCGGATAAGCAAGTGAGCAGGCTGGTGAAGCAGGTGGGCACTTGGCCAAAGCTATTCCACTGCGAACTGCCCAGGTCGTGACACGTGGCAGTGAGATCTTTTTGACAAACGACAAGACATGGACATGACAAAGACACATCCTACTTGGACATTTCATCCGAGGGTAAGGTTAGTCACGAGGGCAGCTCTTGCTTGGCCTTTCTTTGACCAAGGGTAAGGCTCTTAACATAGACACCACCAACTGGGACGTTTCTTCGACCATGGGTAAGGTCGTGACTCACCAACCAACTACACTAGCACGCATAATAGTCACTGAGCAACTAAGCACCCAGCTTAGTCACCGAGGTGCTTGGTAAGATTTTCGGCCTAAGGGTCTGTATTGGTACGGCCTTCCTGCGATGTTTGCCATGGCCAGTCTAGGCCAAGGTGCGGGTCATTACACCCTTTGTACGTAGTTGGTCAACAAACTCTCTTGAAAACATACATTATAACGTATGATGTATGTACTGTGTGGATCCTGTTGGAAATAGACTTGGGCTTTTGATTGTTAAGACCCATTCGACAGCAAGAGTTAGAGACACTAGTTTGGGCCAAGCAGAATAGTTCTAGGCTCATGAGGAGGTTGTTGTATCTCCAAGATCAAAGAGAAAAAGAAAACAAGAAGAAAAAGAAACAAGACATCTATATAAGGAGCAAGACTTCTTTGAAATTATTATCACAAATTAGGGTAATCACAATCATAAGGATTACAAGTTTCTTCTTACGCTTAAGGTATACTTCTTTAACCTAAGTTTTTCTCTTTATCTCTCTAAGAAATCTCTTGTAAGAAACGTTAGAATAAAACTGCCAAGGATAAGGCGTGTATATTACTCTTGTTCTTTCTAGTGGAGTTTGGGATAAAGAATATCCCACAAGAAGTACCAACGCGTTGCTGGGAACTCGTTAATTGCTTGTGTGTTCTTAGTTTCGGCAAATCTACACAAACAATTGAATCACTCAGAAGACAATTGAGCCAGTTTCCACGAGTAGAATAACTGATGAGATCCTCCCTAGATTGGCACTCTTAAGTTGAGAAAAGGACAGGCCTTGCTGCTATGAAACCGTGAAGCTTCAAAGACAAGGGTTGTAGATTGAATGGACGCACAGGAGATGCAAAAGGCTCCAGATTTTCCAGCTAATCTCGTCGTTGGATATTACGCACCAAAGAGAAGATTAGGGTTTCTCAAGGATATTACACACCAAGAGAGATGATCCGAACTTAAGAAAGGTTTTTGATAAAAGATTGGATGAGTTTTTTGTCTCAGAAACAAGGAATATAAAGAGAAGAGAAGGAGAGAGATGGGAAAACGAAAACAGACTTGAAACAAGCTCCAAGGCTGTTCTTGAAAATGACAAATAATTAAAACAAGTTTGAATTTGAAATTTGAACTCTTGATCTTCCAAATTGGCGTGGGCTTCAAACTTGGAATGGATTTTGGGCTTTTATTTCAACAAACGGGCAATGCGGAAGTGAAACAATTGCCTCATTAAAAACCTTGTCAAGAAAACCCATTGGAACAAAACTTGACAAAGGAAAAAGAGTAAAATCGAGACAATTTTCCCATTTATTGAAACCATATAGCTTGAATCAAAACCAAGGTGGTTTGATTAGCTTCTTCACTAGAACATCTTCAGTTACAAGCTCATCCTCGGGTTCATGTTGCTCCTCTCGTTCAAGCTGCTCCTCGGCTACAAGCTCATTTCCATCTGGTTCAAGCTCCATGTCTTTAGTTCCTTCAGATTCAAGCAAAGGTTTAAGCTCCACGTCTTTAGTGCTGGGCAGGATCGCATCATCCTCTCCCACTTGAAAAGGATTTGACCTCAAATCTGATTCACCTGCAATGAAACGAACTAAGTTAGAAACTTCAAAATAGGAACTCATATTATATTTACCTTACAGCTCAAGTTCATAAGTTTTGTCTGATTATGTGGAATAGACTCTCGATCTTTGGCATTGGTTTGGACTTTCTTTCAACTCGTTCTCCAACTTCAAAGATCATCCTGAAATAAGCAATGGGTTTCTTTCTCACAAAGATATCTGGTGGTTCCTCCTTTGTACCTGCAAATTTGTCAACACCTTTGGCAAAAAACAAGTGTATTATTACAGTCATGGAGTCACAATAAACAGGTAAACATGTCTCAGCTTGGAACAAATCATTATCTTCTTCAAATTCCTCTTTTAAATGCATTATAAGACAATAGTTTGGTTCCAAATATTCCTTGAATAATCCTAACTCTTTCTCAGCATTTTCTGGATGTAATGAACTCAAAATTATAGGTCTTGAATCATGAGAAACAAATTGAGTCAAAGAGTTACTTACCTGGATAAGGTTCTGGATGTGTTCGGTGCTCTTTATCATCATAGTAAATGGTATTGGATATGGGGGTTCTTTTTGGATCAGTATGAAGTTGATGACATCCTTGAGTTTATCACGGTTCAGATCATGTGGCTTAAATCGTTTGTCTTCTTCTCTCTTTTCAGTTCTTCTTGTACGCTTCACAGTTTCTCAAAAACCTGTATTTTGCTTTTTTGACAAAGACAAGCGAATCATATCTGTGTGAACATGGATTAAAGAATCCTTGAGACTAAAGACACTTATCTTGGGGTAGTTTGATCTGAGAATAAGTGGTTCATCTTTGAACATTGAAGAATGTTTGGCTACTTTTCCATGATCCTGGTTTGTTGATTTAAACTGTAAGAACGCAAGATCTCCTACATCAGAAGGAAACAGTTTAGGTACAAAGGAAAAGATCAAACATATAGTCAAGTAGTTGTTATCAAAATAGAGTTTTAGAACGAAGCATCCTTGGGTGCTTGAAATTGTTTTCCTCATGTACTTCCAGCTCCAAATTCCAAATTGATAAGTCTTTCACTGGCTTATATCTGGTGGATTCTCCTTGACTTGGATAAAACAGGTGAGTTCTTCTCCTTGACCAAGAATGGATTGTGGCTGATGCAAATCGAGCGGCTTTTCATTGATTGTCAATTCTCTCAAGTACTTATGATTCTCCATGGCTTCTGTTCCTTTTTCAACACTCATGGGACAGAACAAGTGCATTATACTTGAAGTAGAAAATTCAATAAGATGATTGTTCACAGTTGGTTTATAAAGCATATTGAACAGATTTGAATCACACAACTCGTTTTTAAGCACGTGTTTCCATTCAGAAAATGTTTTAACCAATGCATTTTTAGTTTTAGTCCTAAACAGCTCAAATGCATCACTACATAAAGAAACTTTCAAAGAAGAGTCAAAATCACAAAATTCTTCAAATATAAAACCATTTAGCTCAAAGAACTTTTCAAGCGTGAATATTTCAAAATTTGGAATTATTTTGTCAAAAACGGATTTTGAAACACAAAACTCTTTCACATTTTCCAAACCAAAACATTTTTCATCTTGAGCAGAAACCATCACAAACAAATTAGGTTATGTCCTAACTAAATCAATTTCCTTACAGTGTTTTCTTGGGTAATCAAAAGGAAATGGCATACGGACATGTTTTGGCACAAGGCTGGTTGGCTGCTCCAAATCACTAATCAATGACAAACTCCTTTGTGGTGATTCTTCCTCTATGATCTGTAAAAAGGAAACAATACTACTCGGTTGCTCCGTTTCAAAAGGGGTTAGTTTTTCGGGCACAAAATCATATTGGAAAGAGGAAAGAAAACACTTAGCTTCCAAGGACTTTTTGAGAAAGACAAGATGGTTCTTGGTTCTATTATTAGTTGGCTCTTCCTTGTGTTGCTGATCTTGATAAGCTTCCAATGGAGATAAAGGGACTAGGGAGATCTTCTTGCCCTTGAACTTGAATGAGTATCGGTTGGTAAGACCATGATAAGTAGCTTGACGATCATATTCCCATGGCTTTCCCAGAAGAATGTGGGTTACTTCCATTGGCAAAACATCACAAAGTATTTCATCCACATAACTCCCAATGGACAAAGACACCATCACTTGTCTGGTCACTTCTATCTCTCCATTATTTATCAACCATTGAAGCTTGTAAGGTTGTGGATGCTTTTTAGTCTCCAAACAAAGCTTCTCCACCATTGTTGAACTCGCAACATTTGTACAGCTGCCTCCATCAATGATAAGGCTGCACACTTTGTTTTGTAATAAGCACCTTGTTTGAAAGATACTCTCTCGTTGGTCGTTGTTCTCACCATTTTCTTGCAGCACAATTTATTTGATGTTGTACTCAACGTCTTCTTGCAGTATATTGGTGTCTTTGCAGATTGGTGAAGCTTCCTTTGGTTCTGGATTTTGCATAGACAATCCTTCCTTAAGACAGCTTGGTTTCTCTTTTGTTGCTTCTGTACTTTCTTTTTGCTTTTCTCCACAGAATCAAATGCTTCTTGTATCATCCCTTTCAGCTTATCATAATCATTTTTTCTTCTCAACTGTTTCTGAAGCCGTTTCTCTTGCTCAATATTTCTTTGATCTCCACGGCTATAGTAGTCATACTTTGATTCTTCTCTAGCTGATCTACTGCTCCAATTAGTCTTCTCATGAAATCTCTCTTCTTTTTGATAACTAGACTTTGTAACAACTCTTTCAGCTCCATAACTTGATTTCATTGGGTTGTCAGGTGGCTTGGGCTTCAGCTCTTCTCCTCTTCTCTTTCGTGCTGTGTTCTTCTTTTGATAAAGCTCTTGGCGGAAGGCATCAAATTTGTTATCCAATTTCTGGGCCCTCATCCGTTCCATTCTAGTCATGACTGCCTCTAACAAAAGTTTATTGTTTTGGTTGTTGCTGGTTCCTTTCTTCCCTTGATGAGACATCTTTCCTGAAACAAATCAACACACAAGTCACCAGTAACAAGTTCTAGGAAACAGATCAACAAAATACTCAGAATGACCCTTCAAATGACACAAAATCCTAATCACGACTGTTTTCAGCAATCGATCTAGGAAACATATCAAAACACTTCCAAAAATTCCCAAACCAATTTTAACAAATACTAGACTCAAAATAGGTTCAAATCCAATTCGTTTCGTAATTTTAGCACACGCCAAATAATTATGAAAATTAAAACAAAATGACAGACGGAAATAGTGATGATAAAACAAAACGATGATGACAATGATGAAATGAAATGAAATGTTGAAACGATGAAAATGGTGATTGAAAACTCAATTTTCAGAGTGTGCTCTGATACCATTTGATGAGATCGGCACTCTTAAGTTGAGAAAAGGATAGGCCTTGCTGCTATGAAACCGTGAAGCTTTAAAGACAAGGGTTGTGGATTGAATGGACGCACAGGAGATGCGGAAGGCTCCTGATTTTCCAGCTAATCTCGTCGTTGGATATTACGCACCAAAGAGAAGATTAGGGTTTCTCAAGGATATTACACACCAAGAGAGATGATCCGAACTTAAGAAAGGTTTTTGATAAAAGATTGGATGAGTTTTCTGTCTCAGAAACAAGGAATATAAAGAGAAGAAAAGGAGAGAGATGGGAAAACGAAAACAGACTTGGAACAAGCTCCAAGGCTGTTCTTGAAAATGACAAATAATTAAAACAAGTTTGAATTTGAAATTTGAACTCTTGATCTTCCAAATTGGCGTAGGTTTCAAACTTGGAATGTGCTTTGGGCTTTTATTTCAACAAATGGGCAATGCGGAAGTGAAACAATTGCCTCATTAAAAATCTTGTCAAAAAAACTCATTGGGACAAAACTTGACAAGGGAAAAATAGTAAAATCGAGACAATTTTCCCATTTGTTGACTAGAACATCTTCAGTTACAAGCTCATCCTCGGGTTCATGCTCATCCTCTCGTTCAAGCTGCTCCTCGGCTACAAGCTCATTTCCATCAGGTTCAAGCTCCATGTCTTTAGTTCCATCAGATTCAAGCATAGGTTCTCGACGTCTTTAGTGCTGGGCAGCATCAATAACTCAACATACTGAATACCACTCGTATAAAAAAACTATATAATATATACTGTAGATACATTAAATACAACATTTTGGTGTGCAAGCTCCACGGACACGAATTCACGATACGGCACGTAATTTAAAAACAGAAAGAAGAAGTGTCAAAGTAAAGAATCAAAAGACAACGAAATGGCTTTGAGCATTTGTGAGAGAGTCCAACGAGGCTTGGCTGAGTTGGCTCGAGATGGCGGAGAAGTTCCCTGAAGCCAAGGGCATTTTGGTAAATTCCTTCACATGTCTTGAGAGCAGAACGCATTTGGTTACCTCGCTCATCGTCCTGAGAACTACAGTATCCTTCGGTTTACCCTGTCGGACCTCAGGTTTCTTTGGAGGATCGTCCGTCACCGGATCTGGAGTCTGCACCCGTCGGATCATGAGATGGCTGTACATCTGCTTCGGGATCCTCGAAGCACCGCAGATTAAGGAGATAGCTAAAGCCCTAGATTTCTCCGGCCTCAGGTTTCTTTGGAAGCGGCGAGGTGGATGGATCTTCGTTTGTTGCGGTGATCGATTCCTCGACGAGCGGATCGGCGGGGAGTTTTAGTTATACTGTAAAACGCTGTGGTTCTGGCATGAACCGATCTAAACCGACATAATATGGGATTGGGCTTTACTTCTGAGCTTTTAGATGGTGGGTTTGCTTTATTTATATCTGGTGTACTCTGTTTCACCGCTAATGATCTGTTTTTCAGTTTGTTCACTTTCTGACTAAGCATTCGTAGGTGATATTCAACCAAACGAGACAATTAAACACAATCAAACTAACCAAGAAAGGGTTTTTAATGTTTCTACGTCTTTGTCTCAACTTGTATGCATGTTTGATTAATCCATAACACGAGATTAACACAGTAAAAGATACTACTTCCATAGTTCTTGGAGACACAACAATTTTTGGTATTAGCATCGTCCATTAATCCTCCAATGAATCGGGCCGTAGCCAAAGACGAGATCATCCATCCATGATAGATCTCACTATCTCGTCACAAGTCACTAAACCCCCACGACTCTTGACACATAATCCATCCACGGCCAGCTCAAGCTCCTTCACCAGCGTGAAAGCATTCAGCTATTGCTCGGCGTTACATAACAAGCTCTGAAGAGTAGAGTTCCAACCCCAGTGAGACAGGAACCCTCTAATCGCCTTATGGTCCAGTACTTCCACTTGTGGAGCCCAACCACACACCAAACATTCCTGCCACTTTCTTCTTCAAATCTATTCGTAGGCTCCAACACATGGTGAAATTCCATATCTACTCGCTTAAATTCAAGCTCCGTGCGTAGCTTCAAGCTTCCGAACTATTCCGTCGTGGAGCAGACATAGATTTTTTTTCCTACGATCATTTGTTAAGGAAGTTTGCGAGACGCTACGGAACAGTCCACAGTGGAATGAGATGGCTTTGCTCATTATTTCAAGTTAGATAGATTGGGCGTCGGGTCCCTACCTTCCTTATCTCTCCCATGATTGAGAAGGGCACTGGTATGTGATTTGTTCAAATGCGTATCACTATTGTGCTACCATGGCTCTTACCAATTTCAGATTTGCTTGATGATTTAGATTGATTTGAGTATTGAAAGTTTCGTACTCAGCTTCATGTTTGTGATGCTAATCTGATATAAACTCGTGAAAAAATTGGGTCACATGATCTCGCTTGGACTAATTTGGCTCATTTCTTCATTAAATCTGCTTTACATTATTATAAATCCACTCTTTTTCCTATTCAAAGATCAGTGTAATCTTTGATGCTTTGCTTCAAGGCTCTTGGATAAGGCTTCAAGCATATGTTATAGCTTAATTGTGTGTGTGAATCGGTTTTTGTTATCCCGTCTTTGTGATTTTGACAAGACTGGTGTTGGGGTTGGTTTTGTTGCAGTGGTAGATGAACCTGATGGTCCAACACCACATTCACAGTTTGAGCATTCTTCTATACCCACAAACGTGAAGAAACTCTTCAACCTAAAGTAGCTTGTTCCAGAAAGCAGACGCCAAGGGAAACGATTTCTCACCGACAAAGGTCGCAAGGTACTCCGCCACAGACACTGAAGAAGAAGCTAAGATATCAATATGACCATTCATTTACCTATAACTTAGTGCGAGAACAGAATGATTTGTACACGGAAAAGCTCTGTTCTTGATACTTAAGCAGCGAGAATCCAGTAAATTACCAAACAAAATCCGACTTCATTTAGCAGCAGCTAAGAGATGCTCAGATTCTTCATTTACCTTAACTAAGTGCACGAATCTAATCATTTTCCACATGCAAAAGCTATGTTCTCGATACTTAGGCAGTGAGAAACCAGAAATTACCAAACACAATTCAAAATTGCTGCTCTCTCTCCATCGCAATGATCAAAGGTACGACGAGGATCAAAAACGTTGTTCCGGCGATCCACGCAGCTTTTCCGGTGCCCCATAAAAGCTTCTTCGACACGTAGATGGCGTCGCACGGGGCGCGTCTTCCCTGAGATACGATCTTGGAGTTTGAAATCTTAGCCAAGATGCTCGAATCTCTCTTGCTTGATTTGCCATTGATTGCGATTTTGAAGATCTAAAAACTTCGGAGAGAGAGAGGTATGAGCACGACCAAGAGGGTTTTTACTCGATTGAACAACGCGAGTTTGTAAGTTGGATGGTTATGATTTTAGGCTCATTTAGGAATCTAAAGGCCCATTTATCTTTTTTGTGCACCGACCAGCACACACGCGTCACCTTCCGTTTTGATTCGTCGTCTCATACAAGCGATTAAGAAGAAGGAGAGATGAAGTTAGAGAGCATTTACTGATTCGAAATACTTCTAGAAGCAAGCATCATCTTCAGTTCCCGATGTTCGTATTCTTTACTCGTTTTGTACGGATTGGGAATAAAACTATGGTTTTACAGTAGTCCGTTTTTGATTATGTTTCTGATTTATTTGGGATTACGATTAGGGTTTTGCTTGTCCTGTTATCCAGCTTACTGAATTGTGATTTGCTTTTGACTGACCTGTTTCGAGTGGAGCACTTTTTTTGTTCTTTTATCTTTGTTGTTTCGGTTTGTATACTATTACGCTTTGTACTAGGCACTTTGTATTTGGAATCCGTTAGTGAGAAAAATAAAGTGCCGGCCCTACGCGAGGGTAAAATGTGTACCCTCTTAATGACTATTAGAGCATGTTTAACCGTGATTTGAGATTGGGTTCAGTCCAAAAAAAATTAATAAACAATTGGATTTGGGCTTCTTTGTAAAAGAAACGGATCAGTAGACTGAGTTAATTGGATCGGTTCGGCTGGACACGTGTCAAGTTGCGATTGGGTCGAAAAAAAAAATTATTTGATAATTATTTTGGGAGAGGAGAACAAAACATCATTCTCGAAACTTCTTTCTCTCTTTTCTCTCGTGTTCTCCGCAGGCGACGGAGAGGAGATTCCGATCGAGAGGCGATTCGTCGAGAGGAGATGGGGCGATGAAGATGACGAAGGCTTCGTGGAGCGATGACGAAGGCGAGTCGTCGAGAGGAGATTCGGCGTCGAGACGAAGGCGATTCCGGCGATTTGTCTTACCGCGACCTTTCTCCTCGACCTCACAACAAGTCTGGGTTTAGAAGAAGACCGAGCTTGCTTCCTACAAAGCCTGAAAGATGTCCGGCAAATTCTTCCGGGTGAGTTTTCGATCATCGGCTGTCATGAATACTGCGATTGTTTCTCCTTGAAGTTAAAATTGATGTGGAATGACTCTTTTGTTTCTCCTGTTGTCTGATTATTATTTTCGTTTTGTGGCAGGAAGAAGCAATAGAAAAAGCAGATCAGTTAATTAGCGAAACAGGGAGGAGGGAGGGTGTTACTCCTTCGGACAGGTCAGTCTTTTACACTTTTTGTATCTGTTCATGTTTCTTGTGTGCTAATGTCTGTAAAGACTTTCTAGTTAGCCTTTGTCATTGTTGTTTCTTCCTTGTTGCTAATGTATAAATGTATATGCTTGATAAGGTGAGGTCCAAAAGTTGTTGTGGAGAAAGCTGATGAGAGAATTGGAGATACATCTGAAGAGGATGTGTTTGCAGATGTTGTTACTCCTTTGGACATGTCAGTCTTTTTAGTACTGCTTCTGTGTGTTAATCTTCTAAGTATTGAAGAGGATATATGATTTTGTGATGATGTAGAATGTAGTAATGGTGTGTTGATGCTTCTCATTTATTATTGTGTGATGCTTCTTTGATGCTCTCATCTGCTTAAGTACTTAGCCTTAATGTCTCTGTTGTCTGATATATTAACAAAAACTGTTACTTAGCATTAAAGTAGTACTTAGCATTCAAGTTATTGTAAAAACTTAACTAAATGAGTAACCAAATGTTCAAAAACTGTGAATAAAACTTAACAAAACTAAAGTAAGTAACCAAACTAAAGTAAGTAACAAAATCATAAATTTTCCTTTTTAAACAAAACTAAAAACTTCACCAATCTGTATTAATTTTCCTAAACCTAACGCGAATTAAAGACAGATTTGATTGCCCATCTGTCTGCTGTTTAAATAAACCCATCTCTATGGAGCAGAACAAGAGAAATACCTTCTTTCTTTGCAAACAGATTAGGGTTTTTCTGAGTTATCAAAGAGATTAGGGTTTTTCTGTTTCTTTTCCTTTTCAACTACAATGGATATGGATTTTACCATTCCATTGAGCTCATCTCCAAACTTCACTGATCTGTTGAACAGTCAGCCACATATCAACACTCCACCACCCTTTTCCCAAACACATTCCCCTTTAAACCAAACACCTTTAGCCAGCAATAGATCAACACCAGCAAGATGGACTGTCCCTGAAGAGAAAATCCTTGTTGGTGCTTGGTTAAACACATCGAAAGATGCTGTTGTTGGTAATGAGCAGAAGGCAAGGGATTTCTGGAAGCGAGTTACAGCACTTTATGCTGCAAGTCCGGTTGTGGCGAAGCTGCCAAAGAGAGAAGTCAATGTTTGTAAGCAAAAATGGCAGAAACTTAATGAGAGTGTGAGTAAGTTTGCGGGATGCTTTGAGTATGCCACACGGAATAAAAGGAGTGGCCAGAATGAAGATGATATAATGCAGTTTGCTTACCAACTCTACCAACAGGATCACAAGATGAAATTCTCTTTGGAACATGCTTGGAGACTGCTCCGGCATGACCAGAAATGGTGTGAACTGTTGAGTGAAAAAGCTAATTCAAACAGCAACCGAGCTAAGGTAGATGGTCTGAACTTTTCTTCTAGCTCCAAGACTGGCTGCCCTGTGGAGGATGAAACAGAGCAGAGGCCTCAAGGTGCTAAGGCGGCTAAGGTCAAAGAGAAAAAGAGAGGAAAGGCGAAGAGTGAAGAAACAGATGGAGGTTCCCTAAAGGTGCTAGAGGGGGCTTGGGTGATGAAGAAGGAGGATTTGTCTGTTAAGAAAAGACTATCAAGGGAGAAAATTCTTGATAGTCTTCTTCTCAAAACCCAACCATTGTCAGAGGGAGAACTGATTCTTAAGGACAAGCTAATAACATTAATGTGCAATGATATAGGTTCTTATCATTCTGTTCTGCTTGAACTGAATCTGTTTCTGCTTGTATTTTTTATCATTCTGTTTCTGCTTGTGTTTCTGTTTCTATTAAGAACTGATTCTATTTCTTTTATGCAGGTGAAAGTGGATGATTCAATGTGGATGTTCAGCTGAAAAGAACTCTCGGTTAGTTGTCTTGCAACTAGTTTATTATCATTATTGGAACTGTTTGGTCATTGAGAACATGTTATAGTTGTTACTTGTTCTCTGTTTCTGTTTCTATTAAGAACATGCTGTAGTTATTACTTGTTCCCTGTTTCTATTAAGAACATAAGTTGTTGTTACAATGTGCAGGTCCAAACTGTCAACATGGTTCACAAGCATCACAAGTCTCGGTCCAAACAACAACTTGTTCTATCACTCTTGTCTTTTACTTTTGTTTTTAGCATCACAAGTCTCAGTTGTAGTTTTGTTTTTTAGCATCACAAGTCTTGTACCTCAACTTGTATTGTTTTTTAGCATCACAAGTGTTTGTGGTTTGAAGTCTCGGTTGTATGTGTGTTGTATTGTAGTACTTTTTAGTTATGTGGTTGCAAAATCTTCACTTGGAAACTTGCAAACTCTATATAAGATCGGATTCTCCTCCTCTATTTATAACAAATTCTCATTCTCTCTTTATAACAAACTCTCCTTCTCTCTTTATATAACAAAAACAAATTCTCTTCTCAAATTGCCAATCAAAAACAAACTCCAACTTGCAAACTCTTCCTTCTCTTAACCAAATTCTCTTTCAATTTACCAAATTTCTTTTACCAAGCAAATAAAATATGTCTACTCATCCTCACACTTCTATGAGTGTTGAAAATTTTGATGAAATTCTTGAGGAAACTTTTGATCAAGAAATTGAAAGGATTTATGAAGATTGTGTAGATGATTACACTCAAGAACAAGTGGCCAAAAAGGAAAGAAAAAAACGTTTACATATAGAAAGACGACGCGAGGAAGGCCATATCCGATTATGGAATGATTACTTTAGTGACAAGCCAGTTTACCCCGATGGTAAATTTCGCCGACGTTTTAGAATGAACAAGCCATTGTTCATACATATTGTTCAAAGACTCTCCAATGAGGTACCATTCTTTCAACAGAGAGTAGATGCTACCGGAAGGTTGGGCTTGTCTGTCCTACAAAAATGTACAGCCGCAATTCGGATGATGGCGTATGGTCTTGCAGCTGATGCGATGGATGAACGACTACAGCACAAGACCTCGAACGACTACTACATATTGGAGAGATTCGGGGATTTTCCGGGATGATTGGAAGCATTGATTGTATGCACTGGGAGTGGAAGAATTGTCCCACGGCTTGGAAAGGGCAGTATTCACGTGGACATGGAAAACCAACAATTGTTTTAGAGGCTGTTGCTTCACAAGATCTCTGGATTTGGCACGCATTTTTTGGAGCCCCATGTACTTTTAACGATATCAATGTTCTAGACCGCTCACCGGTTTTTGATGATATATTAGAAGGTCGAGCTCCACCGGTCAATTATTCTGTCAATGGTCGCCCATACCATATGGCTTACTATCTCACGGATGGTATATATCCGAAATGGGCAACTTTCATCCAATCAATTTCTCAGCCACAAGATCTGAAAATCATCATTGTTTGCTACTTATCAAGAAGCCGTCAGAAAAGATGTCGAGCGTGCTTTTGGAGTCTTGCAAGCTCGATTTGCAATTGTCAGAAACCCGTCGCTTGCTTGGGATAAAGCAAAAATAGGAAAGATAATGAGAGTATCTATCATATTGCACAATATGATAGTAGAAGACGAAAGAGACCGATGCACTCAATATGATTTGGAAGAATTTACACAAAGAGGAGAAAGCGGGGCTTCACAAATGGACTACACCTATTCTACAGAGACACCTACAAATATGAACAATATGATGGCCAAACGAGCTCTAATTCGCCACGACGGAATGCATAAACAATTGAAAGCTGATTTGGTTGAGCATATTTGGCAAAAATTTGGCACAACTGGCGACGGAGAGCCGAGTTAAACAGTTTTTTACGGATTGTAATATACGCTTAAATTGTTATGAAATATAATTAAATCTTGTATATTTTCTATATTTACGGATTGTAATTAGTGTTTTTTTTTAAATCTTGTATATTTATATATAGTAATTTGAAATTTTCATTTATTTTTAAAAAAAAAAAAAAAAAATTAATTTTTTATTCTAGTGATACCCATCGAGTTTCACCATTAAACCTACAAATCTTAAAAAAAAAACTTAATCAATCTCATTCATTAAAATACTAATTAAATTAAGGGTGTTTAGCTCAAATCCCATGGAAATTAGGAAATATTACTAGAATCATATAAAACTTTTTTTTATTACTGACATTTTTTAAATACCCAGCGTGCCCTTTTGTTAGTTTGTGACAAAAAATATAATTACAAGAATGTCATAGCCACGTAAGCAACCACGTATGAAATCGCTGACGTGTATCAATGAACTCAGCCGTAAAGCGCTACGGCTGAGTTATGGTTACGTTGCGGCTGAATTATGGTTAGTTGTGGCTGAGTTATAAAACACGGCAGACTTATGAGAGATCGGCTGACTTACGAACATAAAT
Source organism: Arabis hirsuta (assembly GCA_964056655.1). Classification (NCBI taxonomy): domain Eukaryota; kingdom Viridiplantae; phylum Streptophyta; class Magnoliopsida; order Brassicales; family Brassicaceae; genus Arabis; species Arabis hirsuta. The sequence continues at coordinate 14,807,734 of OZ053307.1, forward strand.
CAGCCGTTAGTGACGGCTGACTTACAGAAATCTGGCTGACTTATGAGAGATCGGTTGACTTACGAACATAAATCAGCCGTTAGTGACGGCTGACTTACAGAAATCTGGCTGACTTATGAGATAACGGCTGACTTACGAACATAAATCAGCTGTTAGTGACGGCTGATTTACAGAAATCTGGCTGACTTATGAGAGATCGGCTGACTTACGAACACAAGTTACGGCTGAGTTATGTTCTCCGGCTGGGAAGCAGTTACGGCTGTTACGTAAATCAGCCGTAATTGGCTGAGTTATGTGTTCGTTTGGCGGCTGACTTACCGATATTACACTATACTTGATGGCTGATTTATTAATAACTCAGCCATCAAACAGTCATAACTCAGCCATCAAACAACCATAACTCAGCCATCAAACAATCATAACTCAGCCATAAATAATCATAACCCAGTCATTAAATAATCATAACCCAGCCACCAAATAACTAATAACTCAGCCATCAAACAGCCATAACTCAGCCATCAAACAACCATAACTCAGCCATCAAACACCATAACTCAGCCATCAAATAACTAATAACTCAACCATAAATAACCATAACTCAGCCATCAAATAACTAATAACTCAACCATAAATAATCATAACCCAGCCACCAAATAACTAATAACTCAGCCATCAAACAGCCATAACTCAGCCATCAAACAACCATAACTCAGCCATCAAATAACTAACAACTCAGCCATAAATAATCATAAACCAGCCACCAAATAACTAATAACTCAGCCATCAAACAACCATAACTCAGCCATCAAACAATCATAACTCAGCCATCAAATAACTAACAATTCAGCCATAAATAATCATAACTCAGCCATCAAACAGCCATAACTCAGCCATCAAACAGCCATAACTCAGCCATCAAATAACTAATAACTCAGCCATAAATAACCATAACTCAGCCATCAAATAACTAACAACTCAGCCATAAATAATCATAACTCAGCCGTAAATTATACTTACAGTATCAAACAACCATCCATACTCACAATTCGGTCAATGCTTTCTTTCAGTCATGAGTATTCTGTAGAAACTAATTTCCTCGTTATTAAGATCGGTCAGTGGAATGGTAACAATCAAACACAAGTCAGTTTAGGCAAATATTGCTAATAACTGTATAAAATAAAATAAAAATGGTGTAAAAGTCTACGAGGGAAGACGATTTCGATTGCGGAGAAGACGATCACGAGGAAAGAAACATTGTCGATTTCGAAAGAATCTTAAACGGACTTAACAGTTGAGAAAGTTTGTAATTTTTCTTTTGCGTTCTTTTTTTCCTTTGAGAGGAGAACTTAAACGTTTGTGTTTTTGAAACTTGAATTGAAACTTCTCTAAACGTTTGTGCTTTTGAACTTCCCTCTTTTCTGATCACAGTTATTTCTTAATGACGTGGATTTGTTTTTGATCTTTTAATTAAAAATAATCTCAATAAAAAAAAATTAATCAAGGGTGTTTATCGTAATTAACCAGGGGTGTAAAAATATTTGAGTCATTTTTAAAAAATATATGGTATTCTAGTCATATTCACATAGTTCTATGGGATTTGAGTAATTTTTTCTTAAATTAATACTAAAAAATGTTAATGATATCCATGAAGGGTTTATGGTTAAACATGCTCTTATGAGTCTATTACCAACTGTTTTTTTTTCTATCTTATTAAATTCTAAAAACCAGAAAAACAGAGTATACCAAGAAACAAAAGAAACGACATAAAAGAGAGTTCCAAATAACCATATCATAAAAGAAACAAAAGACACAATAAAATACTACTTATTGATGCAAAACTAGAGTAGGGGAGCATGTTAGACTAAAAAAACAAAGAATATTCAGATTTTCTGTTTGAAACAAGTCTAGGAAGGCGCATCCAGTTTTAGGTCATACGCAATGCTTATGTAGTCTTATATGTGCTTTCCACTGATTCCGTTCTTATGTGTTCTCTGCAGTTTGGGTTTAGAAGTCTGTTCTAGAAAGTTATGGGAGACAGCGCGGCCATGGTTGCTGAAGGTTATACCTCCGCTCCATATGGGGATTACAATGTTTCTGCTGCCACTGTCACTGTGGAATCAACTGGCCAAGAAAACGTAGTAAACCAGAGCAATGCACTAAGTGTTGATTCATCTCAATCCCTCAATAATGCTTCATTGGTGAATGGGACTGGCCCTGTAGGTAGTTTATCTGCGCCAGTTGAGAACGGAAATGCAACAGAGCATCGAGACAAGCTTGGTAATCTCTTCTTCTTCTTCTTCTTAATCGATTGTATGAGAAAATTAACTCTTCCTCAATAGAGACATCATTTAAGGGAGCCACTCTCACTCTCACGAGAACCTGATGATATAATTCTTTGCTTATTCCTTCTTTGCTGATGCAGGCTCTACTCTTTCACCAGCATATTGTTACGGATTAGAGACGAATGGTTTGGATTACATATCTTGTATCGATTCGTTGGCTTCAGACACAACTACACACCAACCTCAAATCCGTAATTTGAGTTCAGTATATGAAGCCAGTACACAAAAAAAGAAAAAATCAACAAGCCATCGTCGAGTGAGAAGTTTGGCTTCTTTGGATGATTCTGCCTTTCTGCATCTGCTAATCCAAAGAAGCGAGTTTTGCATTTTGATTCAAATCCAGAACAATCTTCCCGTACACGCCAAGATCAGTTCCGAGATTTGGATTCAATAAATAAAGCCGAGCAGACACCAAAAACGAAAAAAATCGACGGGCCATCTTCAAGTCAGAAGTTTGGCTTCTATTTGTGGAGTTCCAGAGGGACGACATAAACAAATCAGTAAGTTTTAGATTTCTCTAACCAATCAAAACATTCTTTTTTCGTGGTTATACCTCTGTTCCATATGGAGATTATAATGCTTCTGCTTCTACCGGAATCAACAGACCAAGAAAACGCATTTAGTGTAAGCCAGAGCAATGAACCAAATGTTGATTCATCTCTATCGGTCAATAATGCCCTGAAGGTAGTTTATCTGCGTCAGTTGAGAACAGAAACGCAACAGGTAGCGTGGCTGTAACAGCTCCAGCAACAAAGCGTAGAGACCATCCTGGTAATCTCTTCTTCTTCTTAATCGCTTGTATGAGAAAATTAACTCTTTCTCAATAGAGACATCATTTAAGGGGGCTACTGTCACTGTCACGAGAACTTGATGATGTAATTCTTTGCTTACTCCTTCTTTGTTGTTACAGGATCTACTCTTTCACCAGAATATTGTTACGGATTAGAGACAAATGGTTTGGATGACATACCTTGTATCGATTCGTTGGCTTCAGACACGACTACACACTGATATATCATGGTTTTTACCCGTTTTCAACCATGATATAAGTCGTTTTTGTAGAGTCTTTTTGGTGTTTTTAGTGTCTTTACAGGTATTTGGTCGTTTGAGGCCTAATGGAAGCTTTTGGAACATTTTGGAGTAAGATCAAGTTGGAATCGGCGACAGGAGCTTCACTGTCGATCGACAGTGATTAAGCCTGTCGATCGACACGCGAGTTGACGAAGCAGAAGATTTTACCAGAAAGCGTCCTGTCGATCGACACACATTATCCCTGTCGATCGACACGAGATTTAATGAAGATTTCCACACGAGTTTTCTAAGGCCCATGACGATTTTTTAACCTTTGTATATATAGTTTTAACTCAGATTTTTAGAGGATTATCTTGTTTTCTATTGAGACTTGAGAGATATTGCTAGGGAGAGTTTTTACAGAGATCTACAGAGTTTTTCATACTGCAAGCTTCAAAGCCTTTGTATCTCTAACTTTATCTCTTTATGCAATCTATTTTATTCATGATGTTTGCTTTATTCAACATGAGTGAGTAGTTTGCTTGTTAGGTTGTGGGGAATTCTAGGGTTTGATGAGAAATTGATAGATTGTAATTTTGTTAGGGTTTATCTTTAGGATTCTTCATCTAGATTGTTTCTAATGCTAGATCTAGCTTGATCACCTAGTATCTAGAACTTAGGTTGCTTTAATAGACACGGAAGTGTTATTAACAACTGAACATAGTCTTAGATGAGCAAAATCACCTATTCGCAAAGGAATTTGGTTTAGGGATTTTGTGAACAATTGAACTTGAACTTAATGCTTGTTTAGATTCAATAAATTCGCAAAGAAATTTGGAATTTAGGGATCTAGGTATAGATAGTCTCTGCAATGGAAGTTGATTGGCTTTACCTTAGTGTTTGAGTTCTAGAACGAAACTTAATTAAACCCTGCAGTAGTTTTATCCTCAATTTTGAATCATACCTGAAGAATTACCCATCGCCTAGCTTTTGTCTCTTTGAATTACATAACAACCAAAATCGCCATCTCTTGCTCGTTTTTTATTATTCGCTTTTCATTACATATTCCTTGCTTAGCATAATTTGAATACTTAAATTGATTGTGTAAATTGATTCCCTGTGGATTCGATCCCTAAGTACTACGAGGATCTCTTAATTTGAGAGAGTAGCTCAGGGCAAATTTGAGCAGATCAAATTTTGGCGCCGTTGCCGGGGACTCGATTTTACCAATCGATTTTTGTTTTTATAATTCTGTCTAAGTTTTAATTTTTGTTTACTTACTTCCGTTTTCTTTTGTTTCTGTGTGTTTCAGGTGTATGCCTAATCGCAAGACCAGAAGCAACAAGGATCAAGAGTTAGTGGATTTCGTTTCTGAGTTAGGAGTTTTAGAGCGAACCAACCGGGCAACGAGAAAGGCAGCCAGAATGGTTAATCCAATTGTGCTAATCAGAGGTGACGATGGGTTTCTTCATGACCAAGAGGGTCTGAGGAGAAATGCCCAAGGTCAGAGAGTAGACGACCATGGGGCTGTGATTGAGGAGCAAGCTGAGCAACAGGCCGAGCAGCAGATTGCGCAGCGCCAGGAGCCTGTTGCACGTGGGTGTACTCTGGGAGAGTACAACAGGCCTGATGAGTTCTATGCTAACAGGGCTGCGATTCGTCCTCCTGCTTTCCAGAGGAACGATTTCGAGCTAAAGCCTGCGTACTTTGCGCTTGTAGCTCAGCATCCTTTCCATGGTCTGTCGTCTGAGCACCCCATGGATCACATAGAGAGGTTCGAGGACTTGGCATCTAGCATCAAGGCTAATGGAGTCTCCAGCGACTACCTCTACTGCAAGCTTTTCCCCTATTCACTTAGTGGAGAAGCAGCCTACTGGCTGAAACAGTTAGAACCGGGCTCACTGACCACTTGGGAGGACACCAAGAACGCTTTCCTCAACAATTTCTTTGATGAGGCACGGTCCGAAGATCTTAGGACAAAGATCTCTATGTTCAAACAGGGACCGACTGAAGCATTCAAGGCTTCTTGGGTGCGATTCAAAGCCTATCAGAGGGATTGTCCACATCACGGCTTTAGTGATGTTCAGTTATTGGGTATCTTCTTCAGAGGAGTCGACTGGCGCTATCAGATGGCGTTGGATGCTGCATCTAATGGGAATTTCAACACTCGATACCCAGAGGATGCACTTGTGCTTATCGAGAACTTGGCTTCTAGCAATAGTACCAAGAATGCTGATTTCGAGAGGAAGAAGTTGGGTGGCAGCATGGATGGAAGCCAGATTGCTGAGGTTAAGGCCAAGATTGACTCCGTGCATAATCTTCTGGTGGGGAAGAAGTCAGTTCAGTTTGCTGCAGAAGTGGAGACTTTCGAGCAGGATGAAGAAGACGTCAACTACATCAGTGAGAATGGTTTTCAGGGTCAGCGCATTGGTAATCAGCAGGGTAACAGAGGCTTCAATGGAAATCAGAGAACTACGTTCACTGGGAATCCGGGTTCACCTAGCTACGCCCCTAAGCCGCAGTTTCAGAAGACCGAGTATCAGAGGCCTTTCCAGAGCAACTACAATAGAAACTATGGTTCATCTTCTTACCAGGCACCTCCTGCTAAATCAGTAGACAGCGAGATGAAGTCTATGCTTGAGCAAATCTTGGAAGGTCAACAGAAGCTGACTGTTACCTTTAATGGAAAGATGGATGCCATGTACCAAGATTTGAATGGGAAGTTTGAAGCTTTGAACACCCATGTCAAAAAGTTGGACACTCAAGTTGCTCAGACGGCTGAGAACTCTAGAAGGTAGGAGGGGTTTCTTCCATCTAAGACGGATGCTAACCCAAGACACTCAGTTGCAGCCATCACCACAAGGAGTGGAAAGGTCCTCCAAGAGCCTGTGATGAAGAAGGGATTTGGTGTAGAGCAGTTTGATCAGTCTGGCGAATTTGATGAGAATGAAAAAATTCCAGAGACTCCTCTGTCGATCGACGGTCATCAGTGTCGATCGACAAGCACCCCACGGATCGTTCCCGGACTTCCAGAGAAGCTAGTGTCGATCGATAGAGGTGATAGTGTCGATCGACACGGGTCCCAGAACTGCGCTACTTCTTCTAAACCATCGGATGTCGAGGTTGAGAGGTTGTACAAGCCTAAGCCACCTTTTCCTAGGAATCAGAAGAGGTCCAAACAGGAGCTTGAAGATGCTAGGTGCAAGGCTATCATAGATAAGTTGGTTCTAGAGCTTCCCTTTGTTGATGCCATTAAGATTAGTCCTGTGATCCGACGGTATGTGAAAAAGATGGTCACCAAGAGCTTGAGTATAGACGAAGGAGTGGCTATGATCTCTGAGCAGGTTAGTGCGGTAATTCAGAACAAGGTCCCAGAGAAACTGACAGACCCACGGAGCTTTGTGTTGGATTGTCTGATTTTCAAGGATAGGTTTCCAAGGTCTCTCTGTGACTTGGGCTCTGGTGTCAACCTAATGCCACTCTCCGTCGCTGTCAGTCTTGGGTTGACGGATTTCCAGCCCACTAGGATTTCTCTCATCCTCGCGGATAGGTCAGTAAGGATTCCGGAAGGGATATTGGAGGATGTACCAATCAAGGTCGGTGATTTCATGATCCCTACTGACTTTGTGGTCCTGCAGTACAACGAGGAGCCCAAGGATCCTCTTATTTTGGGCAGACCCTTCTTGTCCACAGCTAGTGCTTTGATAGATGTTCAGGGAGGCTGTATTACCTTGCGAGTGGGTGGTTTTGAGATGAAGTTTGAGATGAATAAGCTGGTAAAGAGACCCACCATCGATGGACAGACCTTCTACATTGATACACTCACGGACCTTGCACAGGAAGTCTTCAACGATATGTACCCCATTGATCCCTTGTAAAGGACTTTGGTGAACTCTGTGCTACAAGAAGGTCAGATTGATGAGGATGCAAGGGGCTATGCTAGGATGATGGATGCTAACAGAGAATGGAGGAAGATGGTTGCTAGTGCGAGTTTGGGTGAACCATCTGTGAAAGCTCCACAAGTGGGCGATTGGAGTGAACAGAAAGCTCCAAAGCTTGAGCTTAAACCACTTCCAGCAGGGCTAAGGTACGCTTTTCTTGGTCCTAATTCCACTTATCCTGTCATTGTTAACTCTTCGCTAAACAATGTAGAGCTCACCTTACTGCTAAGCAAGCTGCGGAAGTTTCGCCCAGCTCTTGGCTACTCTCTTAATGATATCGCAGGTATCTCTCCAGATTTGTGCATGCATAGAATCCATCTTGAGGATGAGAGCAAGCCATCTATTGAGCACCAGAGGAGGCTTAATCCAAATCTGCAAGAAGTTGTTAAGAAAGAGATCTTGAAACTTCTAGAGGCTGGGATAATCTATCCCATTTCAAACAGTGCTTGGATTAGTCCTGTTCATGTGGTGCCTAAGAAAGGAGGAGTCACAGTGGTAAAGAATGACAAGAACGAGCTGATTCCGATGAGGACTGTGACTGGGCATAGGATGTGCATCGACTACAGGAAGCTCAATGCAGCCACCAGAAAGGACCACTTCCCCCTGCCTTTCATTGACCAGATGTTGGAGAGGCTAGCAAACCACCCCTACTACTGTTTCCTAGATGGGTACTCTGGTTTCTTCCAAATCCCCATCCACCCGGAGGACCAGGAGAAGACCACATTCACTTGTCCGTATGGCACTTTTGCATACCGCAGAATGCCTTTTGGACTTTGCAATGCTCCTGCAACTTTCCAACGCTGTATGATGTCCATCTTCACAGACATGATTGAGGATTACATGGAAGTCTTCATGGATGACTTCTCAGTCTACGGTGATTCATTCAAGGGCTGCCTTGAAAACCTGGAGAAAGTGCTTGCTCGATGTGTGGAGAAGCACTTGGTTCTTAACTGGGAAAAGTGCCACTTCATGGTGCAAGATGGCATTGTACTTGGCCACAGAGTTTCAGCAGATGGGATTGAAGTAGATCGTGCCAAGATTGAAGTGATGACTAGTCTTCAACCGCCAACTTCCGTCAAAGAGGTCCGGAGTTTCCTTGCACATGCTGGCTTCTACAGGAGATTCATCGAGGATTTCTCCAGAATTGCTCGCCCACTCACCACATTGCTCTGTAAGGATGTCAAATTTGATTTTGATACTAACTGTTTATCTGCTTTTGATCAAATTAAGCAGGCCTTGGTGAGTGCTCCAATAGTGCAACCTCCAGACTGGGATTTGCCTTTCGAGGTGATGTGTGATGCCAGTGATTATGCAGTTGGAGCAGTGTTGGGTCAGAAGAAGGACAAGAAGCTGCATGCTATCTACTATGCTAGTAGAACGCTTGATGAGGCTCAGAAGAACTACGCAACAACTGAGAAGGAGTTGCTAGCTGTGGTTTTTGCTTTCGAAAAGTTCCGACCTTACTTGATTGGAGCCAAGGTGATAGTGCACACGGACCATTCAGCACTCAAGTACCTCATGCAGAAGAAGGACGCTAAGCCAAGGCTGTTGAGATGGATTCTCCTTTTACAAGAATTTGACATTGAGGTGAAGGACAAAAAGGGGGTTGAGAATGGTGTTGCGGATCACCTCTAGCGCATTCGGATTGAGGATAGTGTTCCTATTGATGACTACTTTCCTGAGGAGAGCGTGCACTTCATAGAGATTGGATCTCAAGTGAATGGGAATGGAATTCAGCAAGGTCCGAAGCCGAACAGTTTGCCTGAAGCCTCTCTGTCGATCGACACAGGAGTATGTCGATCGACAGGATTTCATCTGCCCGAGTCCCAGATTACAGAAACTGCCCTGTCGATCGATTTTCATCATCACTGTCGATCGACAGTGTGTGCAGAGACGGAGAGTCAAGATTTAAATGCAGTTTCAGAGGGTGATCGGCCTTGGTATGCAGACATTGCAAACTACCTAGCTACAGAGGACCTTCCTACTGAACTCAAGGGGTATGAGAAGAAGAAGTTCATGCGGGAACTCCGAAGATACTACTGGGATGAGCCTTATCTCTACAGGCATTGCTCAGACGGCCTCTACAGGAGGTGTATTGCAGAGAGTGAGGTTCACGATGTTCTGTACCACTGTCATGGTTCTGATTATGCGGGGCACTTTGCTACATTCAAGACAGTGTCAAAGGTTCTCCAAGCAGGTTTCTGGTGGCCTTTAATGTTTAAGGATGCTAATGCTTTTATTTTGCAGTGTGATGCTTGTCAGAGGAGAGGGAAGATTAGCAAGCGACATGAGATGCCACAAAACTTCATCCTTGAGGTTGAAGTCTTTGATTGCTGGGGTATCGATTTCATGGGGCCATTCCCATCTTCTTATGGGAATGAGTACATTCTGGTCGCGGTGGACTATGTCTCCAAGTGGGTGGAGGCAATTGCTAGTCCAAAGAACAATGCTGCAGTGGTCGTTAAGCTGTTTAAGACCATCATCTTCCCAAGGTTTGGAGTCCCCAGAGTTGTCATCAGTGATGGTGGGACGCACTTCATCAACAAGGTTTTCTCTAAACTTTTAGAGACATATGGTGTTCATCATCGCGTGGCTAGTCCTTATCACCCTCAGACGAGAGGGCAAGTAGAGGTTTCTAACAGACAGAGCAAGGAGATCCTTGAGAAGACAGTGAATTCCACAAGGAAGGATTGGTCTACAAAGCTAGATGATGCGCTCTGGGCCTACAGGACTGCTTATAAGACACCTCTGGGTACTACTCCCTTCCATTTGCTTTATGGGAAAGCATGTCATCTTCCAGTAGAGCTTGAGCACAAAGCAGCATGGGCCGTGAAGCACTTCAACTTTGACATAAAGCCTGCTGCGGAAAGGAGACTGATTCAGCTGAACGAACTGGACGAAATTAGACTTCATGCCTACGAAAACTCCAAGTTGTACAAGGAGAGGACGAAGGCATATCATGATAAGAAGATCATCTCCAGGAACTTCGAACCAAATGACCAGGTATTGCTCTACAACTCTCGTTTACAGCTTTTTCCTGGTAAACTGCGTTCTCGTTGGTCAGGTCCTTTTACAATCAAGGAGGTTCGACCCCATGGAGCTGTAAATCCTTCTTACTAAAGAAGGACGAGAATTCACAGTGAATGGCCAAAGGGTGAAGCATTACTGGGTGGAAGCCACGATTCCAGAGGGACACATTGTGTCCTTGGATGATGCACCAGAAGCCTGAACCCCGACACAGTCAAGCTAAAGACTGAAAACAAGCGCTTAGTGGGAGGCAACCCACTTGTAAGTCTGTCTACTTAGTTTTTGATTTAGTGTTTACTAATTTTGTTTTAGTTCTATTTTATTCATGAAAAAAAAAAGGGGGTTTTCCAAAAAGGCCCGTGTCGATCGACAGACCCTGCGGACGAGCCCAAAACCGAGGTAAGTCTTCTGATTTCCAAAACTCGAAAGCCCATTTAAAGCCCAAAAACGTTTTTCTTATTTACACATCTGATTTTGAGGACCCAAACAATTTCTTTTCCCCCTCTTTTGCGATTTCATCCTCTTTTGAGAAGAGATTTTGGCAAACCCCAACTTTCTCAATCTTTCACCAAATCAAACGATTTTTGAGTCTATCTCATTTGGATTTTGTCCCTCTTTTCGTTTCTAACATCGTTTTCGTCATTCTCCAAAGGTATGGGTCTCTACTTCTTCTTTTTCGTTTCGATTTTTCGAAGAAAAGGGTGATTTTGAGGTTGAATTGGTTAGATTTGTGCGTTGTTCATGCTTCATATACACTTCTCGAGTGACTTTAGACTAGTTCGTGCGTTGCATTGTTTGATTTTGGTAGGTTAGGGTTTGACATGATAATTTGGGGGTTTTTGAATGTGGTTCGAATTGGGTTGAATTATTGGTGTTATCGTGGTACATTGGGCTCATACGGTTGCTAGGATTGGTCACGAATGTGTTTATACTTGAGATTTGTGGTTGCATTTCGCGAATTTGCGGCATTCCGGGAGCTGAAGACGCGGGGCGTTAGTACTCCGGGAGCTAGCACTTCTCAGACTCCGCCCCAGACACACTCTGCGGTTCCTTCACACCAGCATGCATTTCCACCGTCTCTTCCGGATCCGGCGAGTGTTGACTAGAAGTTGGACTGGATCGCTCGTGCTCTTAAGGCAGTATGGGATACGCTTTCTTGCCAGTCCCGCTGTGTTCGTCCTCGCACTCCATCTCCACCGCGTCCGGCTTCACCAGATCCAGCACCACCAGCTACATCACCTGAAGACACCTCTGATTCCTAGTCCGCTGAGGATGAGGCCTGACACTTCACCTTTTCTATCTTTTTCTTTTTTGCGTCATTTTTATTTTTCTTTGAGTCAGTTTGTTTTTGGATTTCCTAGGATGCTTGAACGTGATTTACTATATGGATTACCTCTGTTTTCCTTTTGATCGTTTGTTACGTACTGCAGGCTTAGGACTTTTGCAATTCATGAATCAACAAGAGAAAGACAACAACGTTCCAAAATTGAAATTTGCCCGGGACAACTCTGTCGATCGACAGGCTATCCGAAAATTCAAATTCTCTACCACACAACGGTCTGCAACAGAAGGGTCTCTGTCGATCGACAGGGCTTGTTTCTGTCGATCGACGGGATCCCCACAATGGTAAATCTTGTTCTTATCAATCGAGTTCACTTATCCTTTGATTTCTTTTGCCAACTTCAGGCTTGATAACACTGGGGACAGTGTTGTTTAAGTCTGGGGGAGATAGTTGCTAACTTAGTTTTTTTTTATTTTGAGAGTCAGTAAAAAATTTTGGTTTTATCGAGTCAAAACTAGTTAGGAACAACCCTTCTTTTGGTTTAGTGGAGTGTCTTTTTCAGCGTGTGACCATTCCTCCAGAATCATTTTCATAGTTAGACTAATGGGAAATCCTAGGATTGACCAGTTGACTGGAGACGTCTGCTACTTCCAGTATAATCCGCCAAGTCAGAGCTACTGCACGGTTCTCTTTGGGATCGATGTTCAGAGAACTTGACTCCTCATTCGTACCTGACAAGTGCAATCTCCTGTTGAAAGTAATGGTATTCCTCTCCCTCTATTCATCTAAATAAAATAAAAAATAAAAAAAATATAGAAGAAAAACAAGAAATTTATCAACCGTGTTAGGATTGGGGTGAAATGATAGCTCCTAAGTATAAGACGAGGAATAAAATCCGGTGAGTCTGTGCTAAGGAGGTGATCACCCAACTCAAAAGCAGCAGTCTGAGTCCCGTAAAACGGACGAAGAAGACGAGCAATCTCACGACCCTGTCTCCTCACAAGGAACAATAGCAGTGAGTCACGACCCTGTCTCCTAACAAGGAACAACATTAGTGAAATATGCACTGCCTCGAGTTCAGCAATCATGAAACAATACGAATAGAGAACAAAATAAGTCTGGGGGAGAGGAAGAATACCAAGTGTAAAATAGGTTGATTTGTCACGGTATAGTATGGGAATGAGTCTAGAAGGTTCTTGGCATTTAGAACATTGAGACCAAGCGATGAAGACTAACGGATTATGCTGTGAAGTGGTGGAAGAATTTAGAAGGCTGCGAATGTCTGCGGAGAAGTACATGGTGGTCTGATTTTGGTTGGTTCTGAATTATGTGGTTCACTAAGTTGGAAAGGCCAATTCGCTGCATCAAGGGAAGGTATGTTCTGTGTTTTCAAACCTCTTCCACAGTTTTGGTTTATGTTTTGCTTGAGGGCAAGCAAAGGCTAAGTCTGGGGGAGTTGATATATCATGGTTTTTACCCGTTTTCAACCATGATATAAGTCGTTTTTGTAGAGTCTTTTTGGTGTTTTTAGTGTCTTTACAGGTATTTGGTCGTTTGAGGCCTAATGGAAGCTTTTGGAACATTTTGGAGTAAGATCAAGTTGGAATCGGCGACAGGAGCTTCACTGTCGATCGACAGTGATTAAGCCTGTCGATCGACACACGAGTTGACGAAGCAGAAGATTTTACCAGAAAGCGTCCTGTCGATCGACACACATTATCCCTGTCGATCGACACGAGATTTAATGAAGATTTCCACATGAGTTTTCTAAGGCCCATGACGATTTTTTAACCTTTGTATATATAGTTTTAACTCAGATTTTTAGAGGATTATCTTGTTTTCTATTGAGACTTGAGAGATATTGCTAGGGAGAGCTTTTACAGAGATCTACAGAGTTTTTCATACTGCAAGCTTCAAAGCCTTTGTATCTCTAACTTTATCTCTTTATGCAATCTATTTTATTCATGATGTTTGCTTTATTCAACATGAGTGAGTAGTTTGCTTGTTAGGTTGTGGGGAATTCTAGGGTTTGATGAGAAATTGATAGATTGTAATTTTGTTAGGGTTTATCTTTAGGATTCTTCATCTAGATTGTTTCTAATGCTAGATCTAGCTTGATCACCTAGTATCTAGAACTTAGGTTGCTTTAATAGACACGGAAGTGTTATTAACAACTGGACATAGTCTTAGATGAGCAAAATCACCTATTCGCAAAGGAATTTGGTTTAGGGATTTTGTGAACAAGAACTTAATGCTTGTTTAGATTCAATAAATTCGCAAAGGAATTTGGAATTTAGGGATCTAGGTATAGATAGTCTCTGCAACGGAAGTTGATTGGCTTTACCTTAGTGTTTGAGTTCTAGAACGAAACTTAATTAAACCCTGCAGTAGTTTTATCCTCAATTTTGAATCATACCTGAAGAATTACCCATCGCCTAGCTTTTGTCTCTTTGAATTACATAACAACCAAAATCGCCATCTCTTACTCGTTTTTTATTATTCGCTTTTCATTACATATTCCTTGCTTAGCATAATTTGAATACTTAAATTGATTGTGTAAATTGATTCCCTGTGGATTCGATCCCTAAGTACTACGAGGATCTCTTAATTTAAGAGAGTAGCTCAGGGCAAATTTGAGCAGATCACACACCAACCTCGCATTGATGATTTGACTTCAATATATGAAGCCAGTGAGCGTACACAGAAAAAAGAAAAATCAACAAGCCATCTTCGAGTGAGAAGTTTGGCTTCTATTTGTGAAGAGGAACGACATAAACAAATCAGTTAGTTTGAGATTTCTCTATCATTCATAACAGTCTTTTTGATATTCAATTTTTGATGCAGCCGATCCTTGCAGGTCTTCCTCAATAACTCACTGCCGAATCAATCAGTGAGAGCAGCGAAAAAGATATGGCACCTTCAACTCCTAAAAAACATAAGACCAAGGGTTGACTACGACAAAGAATCAGAATGTGGGAACTTTTTATGCAGAATAATAAGAGTAATTTAGACACCTGGAAGTGAAATTATGTGAGGAACGCGTAATTTATTTCAAGAACGCGTAAAATCATTTATAGCACAAATGCGTCTTCTACAAGGTAACAACCAACACTATGTACCAGTGCCGTCCCATGGGTAAAGCAAGAGAAACCCTTGCTTTACGCCTCCCTCTATGAGGAAAATTTTTAGGCCACATATACAATATGTATATATTTGGTTTTGAGTTTTTATGTAACGCCCGTGATCCAAAAAGTGATTTTTGGATGGGTGTCGATCGACACAAGGTTGGTGTGTCGATCGACACGGTTGTTTCGGACTCAAAAGGAGTCGAGCAGTGAGCGTTGTGTCGATCGACACAGTCGGAGGTGTGTCGATCGACAGGGATTTCGATTGCCTTCATGGCTTGGTCATGTGTCGATCGACACAAGTGGGTGTGTCAATCGACAGAGTGTCGGCTGGACTGGCTATTTAAGTCAAAAATCGGATTTTTGGGCAAAAACTTCAGGTTTTTGAGAGAGAAAGTGAGAGGATTGAGAGGAGAGGTTGTTTCCTTCATGTTCCTCAATCTTATTAGGCTTGTGTGAGTGTTTGAGAGGTTGTGGAAGCGTGGGAGGATCGTTCGGTGAAGGATCTCAGATTTGTTCTTCGTGTTCTTCGTGTTCTTCGTCGGATTCTTCTCCTTTTCTATTCGAATTCGAGGTGAGTGCGTGACCATAGGCTTATCTGGGTAAAGGAATTGATAGGATGCGATTGTGTGTTGTTGGATCGATTCTTGTATGGATTTTTGGTGGATTTTTGTGTAGAAAATCGGGTTGATGAGTTTCTGGGTTGGTAGTGTCGATCGATAGGGGTTTTGGTGTGTCGATCGACAGGGGTTTTGGTAGTGTCGATCGACAGGGGTTTTGGTGTGTCGATCGACAGGGGTTTTGGTGTGTCGATCGACAGGGGTTTTGATGTGTGTCGATCGACACAAGGAGGTGTGTCGATCGACAGGAGTTTTGATTACCGTCAGTTTGATATATTGAACGTGTTGTTCTCGTTTGGTTGTGGTGTGATGCATTATTGTTTGTTCACCCTGGTATTGTATCTTTTGCTTATGCCTGTGTGTATAGTCTGTAGATGGGATGACCGTCTCACTGAGTATTTATGATAATACTCACGCATCTCTTATAACCATGTGATGCAGGTAAAGACAGTCAGTGATCGTGGAATCATGGCCGGGACGAGGGGAATGATCTAGTGGCTCGTTTTCGTGTAATAAGTTAGAATTGCTAGGGTGTTAGCAATTTCAGAACTATGTGAATTACCGAATTGAATTAGAATTAATAAGTATGGGCTTGTTGAACGATAATTGTATTTGATTGTTTGAATCATTGTTTCCGCGCTGTTTGTTTATTGGACCGTTGAGGATCATTATTTATGATAATAGTGGTCCGGGTTGAAATTTTTTTTTTATTTGACGGGTTGGGTCGTCACAGTTTATGTAGCATTCTTTGGTTTGGTTAGGAATACCAGGATGTGTCTCGGCCTTTTTGATACCTTGGAAATCGATTTGATCTTGATTTTGCATCATATTTGTACTTTGTTTCTACTCTGATTCTAATCGATTGTGAATTTGAATCTTGAAACCGAAGTTTCTAAACTATATGGGCCACATTTTTTTGAAATGTTTTAAGCCTCCAAATTGTTCGGGACGGCACTGCTATGTACTAATAACCAAAACCTCAATAGACACATTGCTATCTCCTAAAGACCCATCTATGGGAGGCAACGATTTACGCCACTAGGTGATGCAGTCGGAAAACCCTAGGAAAAGCAAGCGCTAAACCTAGATGAAAATCAAGTTCACAAGCAATAAACTTGAAAGATAAAACTCTGGAATCCACCATAATAGGGTTTTGGAATCCACCATAATAGGGTTTTGGAATCCACCAAAAAGAGAAAACTCTGAAAGTTTTATTAAGAAAAAATAAGATATATCCCTTCAGGTTACAATAATAAGTGTTTATATAAATAAAAGAAAACCCTAAAACCCAAAAGAAAAAGGAAAAACACTTAAAATTCTAAAATAAGAAAAATAGGAAAATAATAAGAAATAGCTCCTACATCGGGCTCTTCCACTTTCGACCTCGAGTTCTAATCTGGATAACGAATCACATCTCGTTTGAATGAACAACCATAGTTACTAGGTTGTAGCTTGTTGCACCTCAAGTTCTCTTCAGCATAAGGAACCACAACTAAATTGAATGAACCATAGTTGGTAGGTTGCAACTTGTTGTTCATACCATCAGGAAATCTCATCTTATAATACAACGCGATCACATCTTCACTCACTTTGCAAACTTTAGTCCTCGTACACTTGTTCAAAGTGACCTCGTTCTCACGTTGATCATATGAAACCAATTCTTTGAAATCATGGGTTACTAACACCACTTCTGGAATTATTGTCTCCATTTTATTTCTAAAGTTGTGTCCAACAGTAGAATATCAGTCGTCAAATCTTCACTTTGTTGATTCCCTTGATCAATCTCTTTCTTCATGGGTTCTTCTTCATTAGAATTGGAACTTTTCACAATGAAAACATGATCGTCTTCATTCTCAAGAACCCTAACTAGTTCTTCTCCTTTGTCTCCTTGTCGATTGCCAATCTTGTTTATTAACACCGTCCATGATTAGTAAAATCAATTGGATCTTGATTTTTTTCACCATGTTGAACCCTAATGGGTTCTCTTCCCCTATCTCTTTGTTGGTTGTTGATATAGGCGTTTCTGATCTCAGTTACTAGACTCTGATTGACAGTCACTAGATTTGCTATCTGATCGCTCAAAGCGGTTAAAGTCGCAGTGAGGCCTTTAAGATCAGCTTTGGTAGCAAGTTGATCTCCCATGATCAAGTTTTGAAAAGAGACAGGAGAAAACCGGCTCTGATACCACTTGACGCAGTCGGAAAACCCTAGGAAAAGCAAGCGCTAAAC
Organism: Arabis hirsuta; assembly: GCA_964056655.1. Classification (NCBI taxonomy): domain Eukaryota; kingdom Viridiplantae; phylum Streptophyta; class Magnoliopsida; order Brassicales; family Brassicaceae; genus Arabis; species Arabis hirsuta. The sequence goes on from OZ053307.1 coordinate 14,825,311, forward strand.
CTAGATGAAAATCAAGTTTACAAGCGATAAACTTGAAAGATAAAACTCTGGAATCCACCAAAATAGGGTTTTGGAATCCACCAAAAAGAGAAAACTCTGAAAGTTTTATTAAAAAAAAAAAAGATATATCCCATTGAAGCTACAATAATAATTGTTTATATAATAAAAGAAAACCTTAAAACCCAAAAGAAAAAGGAAATACACTTAAAATTCTAAAATAAGAAAAGTAGGAAAATAATAAGAAATAGCTCCTACATCACTAGGAAAAGAGAATCGTGGGTGTGGTAAGATGGATCCGATGCAAAAGCTAGCGGATTAAACTAAGTTCAAGCAAGAGGAAGAAAAAAACACAACAAAATAAACATACAAATCCAGAATAAACAGGAAAAAGATCCGAACAAAGCCAGAAAGATACATCCGGTCAAGCCGGAAACCGTAACTAAAAAAAACAAAGAACACAAAAATATATATACATATGAACAAGCCACGACGCCGGCAAGCCGGTGATCGGGCAAGAAGATCGAAACTCTTTTTATTCTTTTTTAGAGATAAGTTTGAGAACAAAATTTCTAATTTTTCCGAATACAATTTCTTTAAGTAGTAAATGGATTTACTTTCTACCAAAATTTAGACCATGTTTACGGTGAGGTTTGAAGAGGTTCATGGGCCAAAATCAATTAAAATATTATTTTTGGTCTTAAACGGGTTGAGACGTCTCTGTGCAGAGCCGGTTCTTCTGGACACGTGTCAGCTTGTAGGGTTTCGATGAGATCCAAAAATTAAAAAAAAAATTTTGTTTTCTTCTTCTCTCTGTGAATGTGAGGCGCCGAGAAAAAAAATCTTGATCGGCAATCGTTGTCGGCGATCGCCTCTCCTTCCTTCTCTGTATCCTTCTCGACTCAGCTTCTTCATTCTCTCTTCCTTGCCTTCTTCCTTTCTGAATCTATAGAGAGAGAGTCGGTGAAGAAATGGAGAACGAGCCCAGGTTTGTCATCCCGATTGCTCCCTTATGGGGATCTGGCAAACGATGTTATTCAAAAATGAAAGTCGTAGACTTTGATTCAATATGGTAACCAATAATGGTAAATCTGTGTGCTTTCTGTATGGATCGTTCGATATGAAGAATGGGTGCTTGCTTGGTTAGCTTAAGATCTTTGTGCTTTCTGTTTATTGTTTGCAGTAGTAGTGTTGAAACATGGCTGGCCAAAATGCACGTTTGAATGTGATTCCAACTGTTACAATGCTCGGGGTTATGAAAGCCCGTCTTGATGGTACACCGGATCTGAGCAACTGTTATGCTCAGGTTTCAGATAGTGGAGCTCAATAAGACTCATCTAGTTGCAACATTGCTTCTGTTCCTCCACAGAAACTTAAACTATTATTCAGTTTTTGGGGGATTGAAACTTTCGTTGCGGATCCACTTCTGGCTCAGCCGCTTCAGCCCATGTCTTCTTGTCCTAAACCACCACCAGCTCCTGTTATGCCTCCTCCTCCATTCCCACTGCCTCCTCAGTTTATGTTTCCACCTTTGCTTCCAACCCCTCAGGCTCAGGTGATACTTCCTCCTCCGGTCCGTGTCAACATTCCTCCTCCAGCTACATCGCCTCCTCAGTTTAAGCTTCCACCTTTGCCTCCAATTCCTCTAGTGCCATTTGCTGAGACTTCAGCTTGTTCTCACTAGTGAGCTTTCTCTCTCATTCATTCCTTGCCACACTTCAAATTATGCCTTGACATCCGCTTATTGCTCTAAACTCTTGCCAAACCAAAATCATTTGGGATGTTGCAATGTCCTCTTCTCCTCCTGATCATGACGACGACGCAGATTGGGTGGTTGGTATCAAATTCTTGGGTAACCAGCTATGTCTCTGCAGGCCTCGTCGCATTGGATCACTCATTTGATGGGAACATTAGACCAGTCCTTGGAGCTCATATTGGTATGAGAAAATCAATTGATGCGATTTAGTATTCTTTTAACAAATGGTTTTGTAAGTTTCCCAAATCAACCAAATAGTTGATTGTGTATATGTATAAAGTCTCAAATGGTTGAGAAAACTTCACGCTAGGGTTCATTGATAAACATACAAAAATTAGCAAGATCTTATTAAGTCTCAAATTAATGTTATTGATACTTTTTGAGGTTCATTATTGGTATTTGCCATATTCTTCGACCCCTCTCTTTGACTATTCAAGTTTGATACTTCAGAGAGTTGATGTGTTTGATCATTTGAGAGTCCTTCATGTGATCTTGGCAGCATGCGTCTAGGAAATCATATGCCTTCTCCTTCCCAGAATTCAATAAATATCTTGCAGCTTTGCGCCTCAAGAAATATCTTGTTTAAGCATTAACGTTTTAAAGTGAGCATTTTCACATTAAAAGGTAAGTACTGAACTAGTTGAACAGCTTCAAACACAAAACTATATGATAATGACTTAAAAAGAAAGAAACTTCGTAGTCTGATAAACTCGTCAATTTTTCAGCAAAGGGTTTGGTTCATCCAAGGACAACCTAATTTCAACATCTGTACCAAAATGGTCTTATTTCCAGATGTCGTTGCCAAAGAGCTCCAGTTCTTCAACACCTTTGATCTCGCCGAACAGAGAGATAATCCTTGGAACCTCCATCAATGTCAAACCAGAGAGTTCTGAATCGTCCCGGATCATATCGAGAGCACGCGTTTGATCCTGCATGTTCAATTTTCACGCTTAGATGCATCTCACCACAGCAAAACATTAGTGGGATAAAATGCTAGAGTTCTTTACTGTGAGGAGTAGACAAGAACCAACCTTTCTCTTAATGGAGCACAAGTTGCAGTCTGAGGAGGATGGTCCGAGAAGCTGATTAACGATGAGTCTTTTTACAGGGAGACCTTCCTTCTTTAAGGAAAGACTTAAGCTAGACAAATTGCTTACAGCCATTACCTAAACAATCAATACGAGAGGTCAGACACTGATTACAATACCGTACGTAACAACATCATATCTTTAGGACAGTAAATTTTTTGCAGAGAGGAGGCTATATTACCGTTGGGATGGTGACAATGACGAACTCTGTCAACTCTTTGTCACGAAAAAGCTCACGAACTTTAACCATACTTTGGAATTTGTATAATATCCTTGGAGTTTGAAATCTTAGCCAAGATGCTACCAATCGAGCATCTTGGCTAAGTGATGCAAGTGACTCCAACTCCGTAGGATCTAGTGTTCATCCAATGGGGAGGGAAGCAGCAAAAAAGAAAGGTAAAGAAAAGAGTAAGGATGCAGCTTTGGAGGTAGTCAACGAAAAATGGTCTGAATACAAAGATTTGAGAAATCAAGAGATTGAACGATTAGACAAAATCGCCAAGGCACAAGAAGAGGCAAACAATTTGATGAAAGACAAGACTCGTGCCAAGAAGATGAAGTTGTGGATTAAGCTAAGAGAAAATGACCATCTCAATGACCAGAGCGCAAAGCTGTTTAACGAGTTAAGCATCGATCTATTTGGAAATTAATTATTATTAAGTGTATGTATGTTGTCGCTTTCTTCTTTCATAATGTGTGTTTATCTCTTTATGCTTTCATAATGTGTGTTTATCGCTTTATGCTTTCATAATGTGTGTTTGTTGCTTTCTGCTTTCATAATGTGTGTTTGTTATTTTCTGCTTTCATAATGTATGTTTGTTGTTTTATGCTTTCATAATGTGTGTTTGTCGCTTTCTCTTTTACTAATGTTTCTCCTTTAATAATGTTACTCCTTTAATAATGTTACTTTGTCAGCTTTAGTCAATGAAATCCGTGATTTTTGGCTTTTAAATAAAGAATCTAATACTTATCTATTTATTAGCTGTGATCCATAATCTGCTTGGAGTCCATGGATTTCATTCACTCAACTTCTTATAAATAGAGACCTTTTATTCAATTGAAGTACCAATACAAAAAATTTCATCTTACTTAAAAAATATCAATGGATCCATCCGAATTTTCTTTTGATATCGAAGCTTACAGAAGGCAATCTGAAATTGAAGAGAAGTATATCCTCAACCATTTTTTGGAACGTCGAAACAAAATAGAAGAAGATCGTGCATCTCGTAGCAAGAGAAGATACTTCAAAAGAGATCATGTAGCGGCAAACCAAAGACTAATTGACGACTACTTTGCCAATCAACCTACATATGGGGATGAAATGTTTCGTCGACGATTTCGGATGTGAAAACATGTTTTCCTTCGAATCATTTGGGATCTATCAAGTAGTGACAACTACTTCACCCAAAGAGTTGACGCTGCCAAAAAAGAAGGTATATCTCCTCTAGCAAAATATACCACGGCCATGCGAATGTTAGCATAAGGTGTGGCGGCCGATGCGGTTGATGAATACATCAAAATAAGAGGTACTACAGCATTAGAGTGCTTACGTAGATTCTGTAAAGGAATCATACGATTGTACGAGCAAGATTATCTTAGAGCCCCAACTCAAGATGATCTGCAAAGAATACTGCATGTTAGTGAAATTCGAGGGTTCCCGGGGATGATTGGGAGTATCGATTGTATGCACTGGGAATGGAAAAATTGTCCTACAGCGTGGGAAGGTCAATTTACTCGGGGAGATAAGGGAACCACCACTGTTATTCTAGAAGCGGTTGCATCTCATGATCTATGGATTTGGCATGCCGTTTTTGGGTGTCCGGGCACATTGAACGATATCAATGTTCTAGATCGTTCACCAGTGTTCGATGATGTTGAACTGGGAAATACTCCAAGAGTCAACTTCTTCGTGAACCAACGTCCATACAATATGGCATACTATCTAGCTGATGGTATTTATCCTTCTTATCCTACTTTCGACAAATCAATCAGACTTCCTCAGAGTGAACCAGATAAGTTATTTGCAAAACATCAAGAGGCTTGCCGGAAGGACATCGAACGTGCATTTGGAGTATTGCAGGCTCGATTTAAAATCATTCGCGAACCAGCTCGCCTGCGAGATATAGCCGATTTGGCTATCATCATGAGATCATGTATTATATTGCATAATATGACTGTTGAGGATGAAAGAGATACATATGCTCAAAACTGGACTGATTATGATCAGTCTGAGGCAAGTGGGTTTACTACACCGCATCCATTCTCAACCAAGGTGCTACCTGCATTTGCAAACCATGTGCGTGCTAGATCAGAGTTGCGTGATTCAAATGTGAATCACGAATTACAAGCAGATCTAGTCAAACACATTTGGGCAAAATTCTGTGGTTAAAGAGATTTTTAAGTATTTGTGTGATTTTAGAGCTTTATTATTTATGAGTTGAGTTTATTGTACTAATTATGTTATGTATATTTTATTTGTTGTGTTGTGTTTTTATCTGTGTATTATATTAAATTTCAAGTTTTTGTAATTTTATTTGTTTTATAATAATTATTTTATGTTTTAATTATTTGCAAAAATAAATAAATTAATTATTTCTAAATTATTTAAGTTTTTTAATCGATAATTGTCATTAAAATGTAATAAAAACACATAATAAAAAAAATAAAAATATAAAAGAAAATGGAGGGGTATAGTGTTGAATTTTATTAAACAAAACCATTGGAGATGATAAAAATTGAATGTGTGTTGAATTATGATGTGGAAGAGAGAGAAGATGATATGGAGTGTTAAAAGTAAAAAAAAGGGTGTTGAATTTTTTCAACCATTGTACATGGTCTAAGTAGTTTTAACTCTTTAAACAATTCATGCTCACTAACATCAAACTGCTCACCTTTCTTAAAAGCATTTGCAAAACTACTAGAATAACCTTCTAAAGTGTTATCATCTAAAGAAAGTAATTTTTCATGATCCAATAAAAAGAAGAAATTACTCAAATCCCATGAAACTATGCGAATATGACTAGAATACCATATATCTTTCAAAAATGACTCAAATATTTTTATACCCCTGGTTAATTACGATAAACACCCTTGATTAATTTTCTTAATTGAGATTATTTTTAATTAAAAAATCAAAAATAAATCCACATCATTAAGAAATAACCGTGATCAGAAAAGAGTCAAGTTTTAGTGCAAAAACGTTTAAGTTCTCCTCGAAAAAGGAAAAAAAGAACGCAAAAGAAAAACCACAAACTTTCTCAACTGTTCATTCGAAATCGACATTGTTTCTTTCCTCGTGATCGTCTTCTCCACAATCGAAATCGACTTCCCTCGTAATCGTCTTCTCCGCATTCGCCTATAATCTTCTTATCTGGTAGGTTGTTGCTAAGTTTTTTTTACTGCGACTGAGTTTTTAATAGTGTTGTGGCTGAGTTAGGGTCTTTTTGCGGCTGAGTTATCAATTATATTGTGGCTGAATTAGGGTTTTTTGCGGCTGAGTTATTAATTAGTTGTGGCTGAGTTATAAATTGTGGCTGAGTTATCAATTGTGGCTGAGTTAGGGTTTTTTGCGGCTGAGTTATAACTTATGTTGTGGCTAAGTTATGGTATAGAAAGACGAAACGTCGCGATACGGCTGAGTTAGTTTTCTATTGCGGCTGAGTTATAAATTATGTTGTGGCTGAGTTATGGTATATTACGGCTGAGTTATATATTATGTTTTGGCTGAGTTAGTTTTCTATTGCGGCTGAGTTATTTAAGTCTTTTATCATCAGTTGGAACATCAAGCACCTGAGATGGAACAGCAAACACCTGATTACCCTAGAAGATCAATACGCGCTGCTAATCTAGAAAATAGAGAGCTTAATCACAATTCCTATATGGGCTATTTTGGTTTGGTTAGAACACAATTAGGGCTTGAGGTGTGGGAAAAACTGAAGACGTTTTCTGTTGGAATAATTGCTAAGCTAGTTGATGGAAAATGCGTGTGGTCTGGTAGGACTTTACACTATCTACTGTGTAGACAGCTGAAAGTAGAGCAAACAACCGAGACGTTGGATCATCTCCCCTTCCTTGCCCGATTCCACGATCACATTTTCTCTTTACCTGCATCACATGGCAAAACGTGATGCGTGAGTATTCTCATAAATACCCAGTGAGACGGTCCTCCCATCCACAAACCATGTACTAAGTAAAATAAATCATACAATACCAGGATGAACAAGCAGCATGAAAGGCAAGCAAACGAAACATCAATGCATGGAACGACACTGTGTCGCGCGACACGGGTGAGGTGTGTCGCGCGACACACACCTGTGTCGAGTGACACAGGTGTGTGTCGCGCGACACAGCGCGCAGGAACTGGGAAACGAGTCTCATCCTCTCATGACTCGAATCCCAATCCGTTCCACTGCAAACCTGTACCAAAACGTCCACAACAACCACAATCCAAGCAAACTCACAGCAGCAATCAACATATCGTATAACCTACTTCCTGAGAGTCTATGGTCGCGCACTCACCTCGAAGAATCGAAATGAAATGAAACCAACATTCACTAAAACCCTCGTACACGACGAACCACTGGTCCAATTCCGAAACAGGCGACTGTTCTGGAAACTAGACACACACAGCTATGCGTCGGTATGAGGATTGCCTCCAGAATCCTTCTGGTTCGATCGGAATTCTTCTCTGAAACCGACTGATCGTAGATAACAATCTGCACAGACCCATCGAATTCAAACAGCCATAACTCGGTGAGTAATCAACCAAAAGACGAACCGTTTTCGCCTATATCACGACCAAAGATTGGAGAACCTACCTACAAAAAATCGCTCCAATCCGCCTCGAATAGCCCAGTTGTTTGCCCTCTCAAACTACCGAACAGAAGCTGTTCTCACTCACGAACCTCTCAAGAACAAAGTCTCTCTCTCTCTCAAACCTCTTCCAAATCCCTAAACTTCTGATTCTGATCAAGAAAAAAAGGCCAGAACACTGTTTCTGCCTTTTATATCGAAACCTAGGGTTCTGCTAAACCGACCCCGAACCGAAACAATTCAAAACGAATCGACGGACCGAAATCACCCCTTGTGTCGCGCGACACAGCGTCAAAATGTCCAAAAAAACCACACAATTCAACGCGTGTCACACTGCACACCACCAGCCAACCGCCCTTTTCGGTTCACGGGCGTTACAATTCTCCCCCACTAACAAGGATTCGTCCTCGAATCACAAGTCATCAACCATCCGGATCCGTGCTAAGGTCACCACTTATGCTCAGAAACCCGACCCAAACGTTCCCGGAGATACACCACAATGTATCGCTGTAGTCCCGGCCCAGTCTGCCCGATCGATCGAACAACAATCAGACAAGAACATGTCGGACCCACCGTAGACCTGGCATAAAGGACCAATTGATCGTGCAACAATTAGACAAGAACATGCACGACCAAGACGCTACATTACTCTCCGAAATCACCCGAATCGAGGTTCCAGCGCAAATACTAACCCTAGACCAGACCCTACAATCCAACCCACATACCTGACCCCACCGGTCAACCCACCTGAGATTCCTCTCGATCCCCCGATGGTCATTCGGCCGTTTACTTACAACTCCGTTCAGACACTACTGCTCATACTCGTACTCATAACTCGTACACATATACACCACACCTGCTCGCAGGATCGTCACCCTGTGAGCTACGGTATGCAGGGAACCCACTATCCCCTGGAGAGACCCACTATCCCTCAAAGTACATGTAGGAGACCCACTGTCCCCAGAGAGGCCCACTACCCCTCGAGTGCATGCAGGGAACCCACTATCCCCTAGAGAGATCCGCTGTCCCTCAAGTATACAGGAACCCACCGTCCCCTGGAGCAATACTCTGCCACGTGTCGTCATAAACATCTATCGACCGAAAAATGCCTCCATGGCTCACCATGACATTTCCCCACTGGAAATACCAATATTGCTGTAACCCCCACTTGGTTACTTTAACACCCCACTTGGTTACAACACATAAGAACTCATATCTTAAGATCCAACAATAATAAGAAAACTCATCTTATTAAATCCTCGAAAATGTATAATCGTTACAACGAAAACGAAAATACAGTAATTGTAGCCACATGCTACTACAAGACCGAAACCAGCAAAAGAAGGAAAACTCAAGCCTCCACTTGCTTCTCGAACCACTTCGAGAACTTAGTCTTCATCTTCGCCTCTGGCTCCCAAGTCTCCTCCTCGACACCATCACATTCCCACATAACTCTCACCAACGGTATCCTCTTGCGACGCAGCACCTTGACCCTCCTCTCGAGAATCCTTACAGGTCTCGCCACCAATGTCATGTTGGGCTGAAGATCCTCCGGAATCCTAGTCAACACCTCCAGACTGATGCAGACACTTCCACAACATCGACACATGGAAGACATTATGAAAGGCCTTCATACCCTGAGGTAACTCCAGTCGATAAGCCACTGGTCCAACCCGCTCCACAACCCTGAACGGACCCATAAACCTCGGACTCAGCTTATTCTCAGAAATGGATCTGTTAGGACCCCTCAACACAGCTGCCTTGAGATACACCATATCTCCCAGCTCAAACTCCAACTCCTTCCTCCTCTTATCGGCATAACTCTTCTGTCGATCCTGCGCCTCCTTCATGTTCAGCTTCAAGACACGGATCTTCTCCGTCGTCTCCTGAACAAAGTCTGCACCAAACATGCTCCTCTCCCCCACTTGAGTCTAGCATAATGGTGTCCTACATGGCCTCCCATACAGAGCCTCATATGGAGCCATCCCGATACTCGCCTGATAACTGTTGTTGTAAGCAAACTCTACTAGGCTCAGATGATCTGCCCAATGACCACCGTAGTCCAGCACACACATCCTTAGTAAGTCCTCCAATGTCTGAATCATCCTCTCGGACTGCCCATCCGTCTGAGGGTGATATGTCGTGCTCACATGCATCTTCGTGCCCATCTCAGCCTAAAATGCTCCCCAGAACTCAGAAGCGAATCTCGGATCTCTGTCTGACACAATGCTCGCTGGCACCCCATGCAACCTCACAATCTCCCGCACATACTTCCTAGCCAACACTGCAGCCCCATCAGTCTTCTTAATGGCCAGAAAATGTGCTGTCTTGGTCAGACGGTCCACAATCACCCAGATCGCATCATAAGTCCGCGAGACCGGTAATCCTGTCACAAAGTCCATAGTCACCATATCCCACTTCCACTCCGGCATAGGCAAATTCTGCAATAACCCGCTCGGAACTTGATGCTCAGCCTTCACCAGCTGACACACATTGCACTTCGAAACCCAACTCGCAACGTCCTTCTTCATCCCGACCCAGTTGTAGTACCTCTTCAAGTCCCGGTACATCTTGGTCGCTCCTGGATGAATCGAGAGCATGCTCGAATGAGCCTCCCTCAAAATCTCTTGCCTGAGACTCTCATCCTTGGGTACACAGACCCGACCGTTCACCAATATCATCCCATTCTCGGAGACCTGATACTCTGAACCCGCCAACTGAGAAGCATCAATCAGACTCTGATCCTTCTCCTGAGCTACCCGAATCCTGCTCAGTAAATCTGCTCGGTTAGCTGCCTCTAACACCAACGGCTCCTGCGAGATAACGCACAAACTCAACGCGCCAATCTCGCTCACCAGTACCTCCATGTCCCGCTCCTGAGCCGAAGCAACCCTCTTCCGACTCAACGCATTCGCAACCAGATTAGCCTTCCCCGGATGGTACTCAATCTCCAGATAGTAATCTGCTACCAACTCCATCCAGCGCCTCTGCCTCAGCTTCAGCTCTGGCTGAGTGAAGAAGTACTTCAGGCTCTTGTGATCTGTGAACACCTGAACCTTCCCACCATAAAGGTAAGATCGCCAGATCTTCAGGGCGAAGATCACTGCAGCCAACTCCAAGTCATGCGTAGGGTAATTGCACTCGTGCTTCCTCAACTGCCTCGAAGCATAAGCAATAACCTTCCCCCGCTGCATCAGGACACACCCCAGACCCACACCAGATGCATCTGTATACACCACGTATGGCTCACCCGCATCAGGCAACGCCAATACTGGAGTACTAGTCAGCATCTCCTTCAGCTTCCTGAAGCTCTCCTCACACCTCGCAGACCACACAAACGGGACATCTTTACCAGTCAACTTCGTCATCGCTTGAGTCATACTCGCAAAACCCCTGACAAACCTCCGGTAATACCCAGCTAAACCAAGGAAACTCCTAATCTCCGATGCACTCCTCGGTCTCGGCCAATCCCTAATAGCTTCGATCTTAGCTGGATCCACTGAAACTCCCTCAGCAGACACGACATGCCCCAGAAAACCCATCTTCCGCTGCCAGAAACTGCACTTACTGAGCTTCGCGTACAACTTATGTTCCCGCAGCTTCTCCAGAACCAACCTCAGATGAACCTCATGTTCCTCAGGAGTCCTCGAATACACCAGGATATCGTCGATAAAGATAATAACGAACTCATCCAAGTACTCCTGGAACACCCCGTTCATCAGCCTCATGAATGCCGCTGGCGCATTCGTCAACCCAAACGGCATCACTACGAACTCATAGTGTCCATACCTCGTCCTGAAAGCCGTCTTCCGCACATCGGCCTCATCTATCGGAATCTGATGGTATCCCGAAGCCAAATCGATCTTGGAGAACCAAGTAGCCCCTCGCAACTGATCCAACAACTCATCAATCCGCGGCAGAGGATACCTGTTCTTCACAGTAACTTGGTTAAGGCCCCGGTAATCGATGCATAACCGAAAACTACCATCCTTCTTCTTCACAAACAACACCAGCGCTCCCCACGGTGAACTACTCGGTTGGATGAATCCCTTACCCAGCAAATCATCCAACTGCTTCTTCAGCTCTGCCATCTCTGCAGGAGCCATGCGGTATGGTGCCTTAGATATCGGCGTAGTCCCAGGCTCTAACTCAATCGTGAAAGGATCTGACCTTGACGGCGGCAATCCCTGCAACGACTGAAATACATCCTAAAAATCCCGGACAACCCGAATATCAGCTACTGCAACTTCCCCAACAGACTCTGGCATCACAATCGTCAGCAAGTACGCCTCACAGCCCTTATCAATCAACTGCGCGCCCTGAATTGCCGAAATCATCAAGCTCCCGGAAGTCGGCCTGATGCCTTGATAGACCAACCTCCCCGTCTCACGCTCAAACACCACTCGACCTCGATGACAATCCAGATGAACCTTGAAACGATTCAGCCAGTCCATCCCCAAAATGACATCGTACAACTCCATCGGACTGATAACCAAATCTGCCGGCATGACCTCTCCTGCCACCAGAACATCAACTCCACAAGCCCGCTCGAAAGTAGCCAAAGTCTTCCCTCCAGCCACTCTAACCACTCCCGGCTGCTCCCCGGAGTCGCTCCGGATCCCACTGCACTCCGCGCACTCTGGTGTAATGAAGCTATTCGAAGCTCCATAATCAAACAAGACATGGGAATCACGCCCGCCTACTACTAAGGTCCCTGTGATCGGCCTGGCGCTAGGACCTCCCGTCTCTGCCGAAGTGAACACACGCGGCGTAGCAAGCTGTCTCAATGGCTGCACATCAACCGCCGCCCCTTGCACCGGCTGCACCACTGCCACTGCCAACTGCAACCTGGGACACCTCGCCTTAATGTGCCCCGCCTCTCCGCAATGGAAACACGCCTGTGTAGTCCGAATCTCTCTCCTCTTCGGACAAGCTGCCACCCGGTGCTCCGTGCTCCCACAACCATAGCACCCTGTACCACCCTGACCACTCTGGGTCCTCTGACCAGAACCCGAAGAGCTCTTCCACTTCTTTTTCTGTCCCTGAGCCGGCTTACCGCCCCGACTCACACCCGCCTGCTGCTGCTGCGGCCTCCTCTGCTGCTGCTGCACCGTTGGACTAAACACCGCAGCCAGCTCTGTCCCCATATCAACCTCAATAGCTGCCGCAGTCTCAACCAACTCCGCCCTCGTGGCGTACTTACTAGCCCTGCACAGCGTCTTTAGCATGAACCTCCTGATCTGGGACTCCTCACTCCTAAACTCCCTACCAGCATACATCTATAGCCGACCAAACTGCTCGTCATACTCTCGAACCGAACTCTCTCCCTGAGTCAGCGCTAAAAACTGCGCCTGCATCCGGTCCACCGCCTCTTGCGGAAAATACTTGGCATCGAACTCAGCCAAGAAATCCACCCAGGTCATCCCCGCCTGAGGCCTTCTGCTCGTCACACCTCTCCACCACAGATGTGCATCACCCTCTAAATAGTGAACCGCCAGGTCCACTCTATATCCTTCGGGACACCTCATCGCCTGGAAATTACGCTCCAGACGGCTCCTCCATGCAACAGCCTCCTCAGGCTTAGCACCGCCCGAGAAGTACCCAGTGGTAATCCTGTGCATCTGCTCCAAAATCCTCAGGTAGGATTGATATAATGCGTTTTTGGCGCATTCTAACCCTTGTTTTGTAGGTTTTTATCGAGTTTTTCACTCTCTATCGAGTCATTCTAGGTACAAAAAGTGGCTGGAAGCAATGATTGGAACTTGCAATCGGATTTGGCTAGAAAGGAATGAAGTTGGACCCTTTTTGAACATTCTGGAGAGAGGGAGCACCTAGTACGAAAGAGGGAGCACTTGCTCCCAGCAGAGTCATCAATGGGCTTTTTCCTAAACCTAATTTTTCAACCCTATTTTTGGGCCAGCCGTAATGGGCCTTTAAATAGGTCTTTTTGCTGATCGTTTGGGGCAGTCACGCCACAGGGAGACTCACGCAGCAGCAGCAGCAACAAAGGAAGATTCACAAGAGAGAGAGAGAGAGAGAGAGATTCGAACCATTGTTTTAGAGATTGTCTTTCACGTTTTGTTGAAGTTTTCCTAAACCCTAATCTCTTGCTTTTGATTTAATGAAGTTTCTTTTATCTCTTGCTGCTGTTAGGTTCTTAAATATGTGCGAGTAGTCCTCTTGTTAGGTTGAGGGGTTTCGATGGGATTAGAGAATCATAACTAAGCATAGATAGGTTTTGAACATCATTCGATATCTCCACCTATTGTCGATCATATTGCCTAGGTTAGATTGATCACCTAGCCTTTGATCTTAGGTTGAATTTACTTATCAAAAGTTTGTAAATCGCTAGAAATAACTTAGGTGGGCGAGTTGTCTTTAGCCAACGAAACTTGAAGTTAAAGCAACTCGTGAACAAATCAACCTAAATCGTTTAATGCTCTTCATTCTTTGTAACCTCAAACGACAGTTTAGGGTGTTAGATTGTTTGTTGAAGTAGTTGATGCCACGACAGTGGGTCTTCTTGAATCTATGGTTGAGTTCTAGATTGGTTCATAACTAGATAACCTGAATAATTGCTTGGTTTTGATATCGTAATCCCTGGGATATCCCTTGACCTAACTCTTTCTTTCTATTGTTTTAAACCGAATATTACTTTTAATTGCTTTCTAATCGTGACAACTTAAAACCACTTGATCGCTTAGCTGAAATTGTATCTCAGAAGATTAGAGTGTATTGCTGGTCCCTTTGAACGAACCTCACTATTCTACATTGATTAGTGATACCTTAGGTTTAAAACTTATAAAACCGGATAAAGGACTATCACCAAATTGGCGCCGTTGCGACGGGGACCAACTCGATACCTCTAATTTTACTATACGGTTTTAGTCTAAGATTTAATAACTTGTTTTTCTTTTCTTCTCTTGTGTGTATTTCAGGTGTAACTAAGGTTCTCAAAACCTTCTCACACTCAACAATCAAGAGTTAGCAAGGGTAGAACGAGCAAAAAAAAAACAAAAAAAACAAAAAAAAGAAGTCGAATCCAGCCAACATGGGCGACGAAACCGACAACCGAGCTGTAGATGGTCATGTAGCTGCTGCTATTCGGAGGCTAGAACAACAAATGCAGCAGTTGCAACAGCAGCAAGAACCACAGCAGCAGCGTGCTATTGGGGATATGGACAATCCCCATGCTTTCTACAGGAACCGAGCTGCTATTGTTCCACCTGCTGCTGGGAGGCAAGATTATGAGATAAAACCTCATATGATATCGCTGGTTAAGCAACACTTGTTCCACGGGCTGCCTGCGGAAATTCCGATGGACCATATAGAAAACTTCGAGGAGATCTGCTCCATGACGAGTTCTAATGGGATGAACCCGGATTTCTTGAAGTGTAAGCTTTTCCCCTTCTCACTCGCGGGCAAAGCTTCACGGTGGCTCAAGTCTCTACCAGCTGGATCCATCACGACCTGGACACAATGTAGAGCCGCGTTTTTGGACCACTTCTACACTAAGTCCAAAACCGCGAGTCTAAGGAACAAGATCTCCTCTTTCCAGCAACATCCAGGAGAGTCCTTTTGTGAGGCATGGGAACGGTTCAAAGAGTACAAGAGGGAATGTCCACACCATGGGTTTACCAATGAGAACTTGTTGGGTATCTTCTATGATGGAGTCAATTGGAATTACAGGAATACTCTCAGTTCTGCTAGCAATGGGAATTTTATGACCAGGACCGTGGAAGAAGCATATCAATTGATAGAGAACTTGGCTGCAAGTTCTAGGAATCGCTGCCATGAGTATGATGAGCCTATATATGTCAGCAGTGTTGAGTCAAAGAAGATTGATGAGCTGACAGTGAAAGTGAACCTGTTGTTGAAGAGAAATCAGAGAAGTGTCCAGCTTTGTGAGAACAAAAGAGATGAGCAGTATGCTGAGGTGAACTATGTGGGTGGAGACTATGTGCAGAATCAGAGCTTTCAAGCTCATGCGTCTAACTCTCAAGACGAGCTGAAGTCCCTTATGCAATTGGTTTTACTCAGCCAACAGAAATTTGCTAATGAGATCAATGTCAAGGTGGACAGCATGTACAATGATTTCAATAGTAAGTTGGAAACTGTTTGCACTCATGTGAAGAAGCTCGAAATTCAGGTTGCTCAAACTGCTGAGGCATCAGGAATTCCTCCTGGGAAAGTAGAGGTGAATCCTAGGAATGGATATGTCAATGGAGTTGAGATGAGAAGTGGGCAAAAGAAATCAAAGAAAAATTGAACTTGATTGAATAGGACGAGATTTACTAAAGTGGGGATCCTGTCGATCGACAGAAACAAGCCCTGTCGATCGACAGAGATCGTTCTGTTGTCGAGAAAATTTGAAAAATCAAGCCATGTCGATCGACACAGAGAAGCCATGTCGATCGACACGGACCTTGCTGTTCCAGATCGCAAATTTTGCATCAAGTTCAAAATCTGCATCACTCAACAAACATGATCAAAGAGGAAAACACAAGCAAATCCATAAGATAATCAAGTTCAAGTCCCTAAGAAATCAAAGACTAACTGACTCAAAAGGAAATAAGATATAAAATAGAAAAAACTTACAAGTGGGTTGCCTCCCACTAAGCGCTTGTTTTCAGTCATTAGCTTGACTGTGTCAGGCTCAGGTCTTTCGTGGAATGGTGCATAGAAAAGCACCTGGAAAGAGCCTTGCAGTGTTCTGCAGCATCTCTTGGACAACTTCATCTCCTTTCTCTCTCAACTTCATAGGGATGATGATTCTGAACTTAGAGAAAGGTTTTGAGTTCCCCTTGCGTTTCACCTTGTAGGAAGTCAAGTCTCCATCGGATCTCAGAGGGGGTGGAGTCGAAGGTGGAACCCTTGGGACCTTCTTACACTTAGGCTGTGCTGGGTTGGCGGCTCCATGATGTGCAGCAGAGGGGGTAATCTTGAGAACATCTTTCTTCTCTTCCATGTCATCCTCAGGGTCTAAACCTGGCTTTTCTCCTTGAGTAACACTCATACAAGAAGTCTCCTTGACACGGACTGCAGGATAGTAGACATCTTTGTTGATCCTCGAGAAAGATATTCGATCATTGGTAAAGTCCACCAACGCACCCACTGTGGCAAGGAAGGCTTGCCCAAGAATCAATGGGTCATCGTTGTCCTCCTTTCTCTCCAGCACATAAAAGTCTGTAGGAACAAGACAATCTCCTACTTGAAGCTTTAGATCCCGAATGAAACCCTTTGAACTTGTAGAGGAAGCGTTCGCAAACTTGAGAGATGCCTTTGTAGGTTCAAAATCCGAAATCCCCAGCCTCTTTGCCACAGCCATGGACATGACATTTGCATTAGCACCTGTATCACAGAGAGAATCCGTTAGTTCTATACCATTGACTACACATGGAACAACAAACCTCCCCGGAGTTGCTAGTTTAGTCAGCTCCCTCATTGGTGGTTTAGTAGGTTCCTCTGGGGTCATGTCCTCAATCAATGAGCATACTTCTACGGAAAGTATAGCGCTGAACTGCTCTGAACTCAAGTTCTTGATAGCCATCCTCTGCAAACACTTTCTGACCACCGGAGAGAGCTTCTCAGCACCTATCAATGGAAACTCCACAACAAGCTTCTCCAGGATGGCCTTGCATTGGGCATCCTCTATCTCTTGCTTAGACTTCCTCCTCGGAGAAGGTAGCTTAGGCTTGTACACCCTCTCTTCTGAGCTATTCGACGATTCTGAAGAAAGTGGGCTGTTCTGGGCATCATGTCGATCGACATGAGCATTGTGTCGATCGACAGGAGACTTTCTGTCCGAGGCATCAGTGATTGCGTAACTTCCTGTCGATCGACAGGCTCCTATGTCGATCGACACGACCTCTGCTGTCTCCAAATCAGCGCTTTCTTCCTCATTCCCCACAGTGATTGCATTGATATGCAACCTTGGGTTCATCTCAGTCTTAGCCGGTAGGAATCCTTCTTGCCTTTTCACCGACTCCGCCGTTTGGGCTACTTGAGTGTCCAGCTTCTTCATGTGGAGATTGATAGCCTCAATTTTGCCATTTAGATCTTGGTACATAGCATCCATCTTCCCATTAAAGCTCACGGTCATCTTCTGTTGACCCTCTAGAATCTGCTCCAACATGGATTTCATCTCGCTGCTCTCTGTTGTCTGAGGAGGAGGTGTATGGTAGGAAGAAGAACCGTAGTTCCTTTGGTAGTTATTCTGGAAAGGCTTCTGATATCCTTGTTGAGTGCCATACCTCTGACCTTGAAAACCAGTCCCACTAACGTAGTTAACATCCCTTTCCTCTGGCTCGAAAGTCTCCACTTCTTGAGCAAACTGCACTGTCTTCTTCCCCACTAGAAGGTGATGCACTGAATCTAACTTAGCGTTCACTTCAGCAATCTGGCTTCCATCCATGTTGCCACCCAGCTTCTTCCTTTCGAAGTCTGCATTCTTGGTACTATTGCTAGAAGCCAAGTTCTCGATGAGCACAATTGCATCCTCCGGATATCTAGTGTTGAAGTTCCCATTTGATGCAGCATCCAACGCCATCTGATAGCGCCAATCTACTCCTCTGAAGAAGATACCCAATAACTGAACATCACTAAAGCCGTGATGTGGACAATCCCTCTGATAGGCTTTGAATCGCACCCAAGAAGCCTTGAATGCTTCAGTCGGTCCTTGTTTGAACATAGAGATCTTTGTCCTAAGATCTTCGGACCGTGCCTCATCAAAGAAGTTGTTGAGGAAAGCGTTCTTGGTGTCCTCCCAAGTGGTCAGCGATCTCGGTTCCAACTGCTTCAGCCAGTAGGATGCTTCTCCACTAAGGGAGTATGGGAACAACTTGCAGTATAGATAGTCGCTGGACACTCCATTAGCCTTGATGCTAGATGCTAGGTCCTCGAACCTCTCTATGTGGTCCATGGGGTGCTCAGACGACAGACCATGAAAAGGGTGCTGGGCGACAAGTGAGAAGAAAGCAGGCTTCAGCTCAAAATCGCTCCTCTGGAACGCAGGTGGTCGGATTGCTGTCCTGTTAGCATAGAACTCATCGGGCCTGTTGTACTCTCCCAGAGTACGCCCACGTGCAACAGGCTCCTGGCGCTGCGCAATCTGCTGCTCGGCCTGTTGCTCAGCTTGCTCCTCAATCACAGCCCCATTCTCATCCAGCCTCTGACCCTGAGCGTTGTGTCTACGACCCTCAGCATCCTGAAAGAACCCATCTTCACCCCTGATCAATACTAATGGATTCATTCTGGCTGTCCTTGTCGCTGCTCTATTGGCTCGTTCTAACCTTCCAATCTCAAGGTTGAGATTGACTAGTTCTTCGTTCTGGTTGCTCCTGGTAATGCGATTAGGCATAAACCTGAAACACACAAGACAAAGAGAAAAGATCGAGTAAGTAAAACAAAAACTAAAAACTTAGACAAAATTCTACTAACAATAATTGAATGGTGAAATATATTCCCCGGCAACGGCGCCAAAATTTGATAAGTATATCCATACCTGCAATATATGGCGCAATGGTCCACTATACTCCAACCAAACCTGCAGAAAATCCTCCAGCGAGGGTTTACACTCCTAAGGTTCCTTACCCAGTTCCACCTAGAGATCAGAGGGATCCCATCAGTGCAGAGAAACTAGATAGTTTCAAGAAGATGGTGAGAAGGATTCCTGAAGAAATCTCCTTTGAAGAGGCCTTGGAAAATCGTCCCATACATGATTTCTTTTGGAACTGTAGAGAGACTCAAGAAGAGATTAAGGCAATCTTTGCAGAAGCAAGGAGTACACCACCACCATTGAGAGTATTGCCTACCCTGGAAAATTCTTTGTTCCATGCTCCATTGAAAGAGTTGAATTTGAAGAAGCTCTTTGTGATTCTGGGTCTAGTGTGAACCTTATGTCAAAGGCTATTGCAGAGAAGTTAAAAATTGCTGAGGTAAAACCTAGTCATAAGACTCTTAGATTTGCAAACTCCTCCACAACAACATCGTACGACATCATTCACGATTTACCTGTCCAAATAGGGGATTGCCTAGTTCAAACTGATTTTCAGGTTGTGGAGATGAGAGAAGGTTATGATATGTCTTTGCTTCTTGGGAGACCATTCATGGCTACAGTGGGTGCAATCATTGATATGCCTAATAAGCGAGTCTCCTTTTCCAAGGTCAACAAAAAGGTTTTCTATAAAGCCATTCCCAAAAGAACCACCACACACGCCACTTGCATCTCAGCAGTAGATAGAGAGGAGTTGTCAGTTGATATTGTGAAAGAGCTTGGTGATAAGAGTAAGATCAATGAAGTTTTAGATGGAAATCATCCTCATATCACCAAGAAACTTAGGGAGAAGGCGAAGGTGCAGGGAAAAGGATAGTGCAAAAGGATCAAGGGTGATCCTAAAATGACTTTGATCCCTCAAGGATGTGATGGAAACTTAGTCGAATACAAGTTGAAGTGCAAAGGTACTCCTAAACCTTTCTCCAGAGTTAGAGTTATTCTTCCATTAGAGTTGAAAGAGAAGGGTATTGGTGTTGTGAATGGAATGCTGAGTAAGGTTCTGAACATGAGAATGTCTGATTGTGGAGCTTGTTTTGGCGCAAGCTCTCACGTCCAACCTGGTTGATACATGGCACCAAAGTCAAGCTAGTGACTTAAACCAAGCGCTTGGTGGGAGGCAACCCACCGGTACGTTTTCTAACTTTTTCAATTTGATTTCTTTTATTACTAACTTTTATTTGAGTTTTGAGTTTTCAGGTTTTCAAAAAAAAAAAAAAAAAAAAAAAAAAAAAAGAAGGTGGAGGAGATCGATCGATATTTGAACAGATCGATCGATTTGTATTGCAGATCGACCGACGTAAGTTCTATGATCGATCGATCCGGATGAGGATTTCAACACACAAATCGGAGGGAGCACCCGCCACCCAGAAGAGAGCACCTGATGCCCAGAGCGGAGCACCCGCTCCCCAGAGTACAACAGAAAAGGAGATTGATCGATATCCTAACAGATCGATCGATTTGAATTTCAGATCGACCGACATAAGTTCTGTGATCGATCGATCCGATTTCCAGAGAGCACCTGCTCCCAACTCAGAGCACCTACTCCAACATACAGGGCACCTGCTTCCAGGGTAAAATTTCGAAATTCGGATTTAGGACCACCAAGAGGTTAGTCCAATGTGTATTCATCACAAACAATTTTATTTTATGCTTTTTCTTATGATTTTATTTCTTTTCACTCTCTCTTTTCTTATTCTCACACCGAGACGGTGTGAAGTAAGTCTGGGGGGAGTTGCTACTAATATCGTTTATTTTGGTTGTTTTCTTTTTCTTATTATGTCCAATTGAGTCAGTCCACGTCGTTTTATTGAGTCAAGAGTATTATGGTTAGGAAACTATGATGTAATTTTTCTCTTTATTTATTGACTATTTATTTGAGTGACCATTATTGCAGATTGAATTCAGATCCGACTAATAGAAAATCCAAAGGCTGACTAGTTAACTAGAGACGTCTCATGTTTCCAGCAAGGTCCACTAACCTTGAGCTAATTGCACCTTCATTGGAATGATTGGTGTCTATAGAGCTTGATTCCTCGTTCGTACCTGATAGATCCACCCCGTGTGAAAAGTTTTGGTATTCCTCTCCCCTGTTCCAAGATTGAATAAAATTAAGAATAATGCAAAGATCCTCACGACCTTGTCTCCTCACAAGGAACAACAGTAGTGAGTCTTCACGACCCTATCTCCTCACAAGGAACAACAGTAGTGAATGCTATTCTAAAACCGTAACGAAAAAGATCCTCACGATCCTGTCTCCTCACAAGGAACAACAGTAGTGAGTCCCGTTATAAGACCCAAAACAAGTATGGGGAAGAGAAAGAGTACCAAAAGGTTGTATTGGGGATCTGTCATGGTATTGTACGGGAATGAATCTAGAAGGTTCTTAGCACTGAGATTATCAATGAGGCTAGCGATGATGAGTTGTGGAAAGTGTTGCGAAATCTTGGGATGAATTTGGGAGGCTAAAAAAAGTTTGCGGAGAAGTACATGGTGGTTCGATTGGAATTTGTCCTTGCAGTATGTGGATTACAAAATTAGTGGTCATTAAACGTTCCAAAAGAGAAGCTGAGTTCCCGCGTTTTCAAACCTTTCTCCTTCACTTGGTCTTGAATTTGTTTGAGGACAAACAAAGATCTAAGTCTGGGGGAATTGATATAATGCGTTTTTGGCGTATTCTAACCCTTGTTTTGTAGGCTTTTATCGAGTCTTTCACTCTCTATCGAGTCATTCTAGGTACAAAAAGTGGCTGGAAGCAATGATTGGAACTTGCAATCGGATTTGGCTAGAAAGGAATGAAGTTGGACCCTTTTTGAACATTCTGGAGAGAGGGAGCACCTAGTACGAAAGAGGGAGCACCTGCTCCCAGCAGAGTCATTAATGGGCTTTTTCCTAAACCTAATTTTCCAACCCTATTTTTGGGCCAGCCGTAATGGGCCTTTAAATAGGTCTTTTTGCTGATCTTTTGGGGCAGCCACGCCACAGGGAGACTCACGCAGCAGCAGTAGCAACAAAAGAAGATTCACAAGAGAGAGAGAGAGAGATTCGAACCATTGTTTTAGAGATTGTCTTTCACGTTTTGTTGAAGTTTTCCTAAACCCTAATCTCTTGCTTTTGATTTAATGAAGTTTCTTTTATCTCTTGCTGCTGTTGGGTTCTTAAATATGTGCGAGTAGTCCTCTTGTTAGGTTGAGGGGTTTCGATGGGATTAGAGAATCATAACTAAGCATAGATAGGTTTTGAACATCATTCGATATCTCCACCTATTGTCGATCATATTGCCTAGGTTAGATTGATCACCTAGCCTTTGATCTTAGGTTGAATTTACTTATCAAAAGTTTGTAAATCGCTAGAAATAACTTAGGTGGGCGAGTTGTCTTTAGCCAACGAAAGTTGAAGTTAAAGCAACTCGTGAACAAATCAACCCAAATCGTTTAATGCTCTTCATTCTTTGTAACCTCAAACGACAGTTTAGGGTGTTAGATTGTTTGTTGAAGTAGTTGAAGCCACGACAGTGGGTCTTCTTGAATCTATGGTTGAGTTCTAGATTGGTTCATAACTAGATAACCTTAATAATTGCTTGGTTTTGATATCGTAATCCCTGGGATATCCCTTGACCTAACTCTTTCTTTCTATTGTTTTAAACCGAATATTACTTTTAATTGCTTTCTAATCGTGACAACTTAAAACCACTTGATCGCTTAGCTGAAATTGTATCTCAGAAGATTAGAGTGTATTGCTGGTCCCTTTGAACGAACCTCACTATTCTACATTGATTAGTGATACCTTAGGTTTAAAACTTATAAAACCGGATAAAGGACTATCATCAAGGATGGAGCCTCCTTTGCAGCCGCCACACCTGGCTGCCCCCTAGCCACTGCTGGCTGAACTCCCGCCGCTGCCGGCTCAACACCAGCCGCCTCTGGCTGTACACCCGGAGCCTGTCCCTAAGCCGGTGCCCCACCTGGCAACCGCTCAAGAACCTGTCGCATCATAGCCTCCAAACGGTCCAACCGACCCTGAGCATCGCCCCCGCCAGGACCCCCACCTAGGCCCTGCGCCACACTGGCCAACTCAGTAATCTCGACACCCACTGGCTCTGGAGGCATATGCGACTCTACAACCTCCTCCTGCGTGGCCTCCTGAGTCCCACTCGACTCAACAGGATCAACCGCCGGTCCCCGACCACGGCCACGACCACGCTCTCTAGCACCACGGCCTCTGCCTCTCACTCCTCTAGCCATCTCCCACTGACTATTCACAGCAGACTAAGCATTAGAAACAGAAAGTCATAAAACACTTACCGTGGAATCTTATTGAAGGCTCGGAGAAGATGATCCAGGACTCCAAACCCAAACAACAATCAACTGACTAACCACTCATAGTCAATCAATCAAGCATACTATATTCTCCCGCCCTAGAACCGTAAGGTCTCTGATACCAAATTGAGACAACCCGACCCGTTTATTTATTTATTTTTTATTTTTTCTTACACATTGGAATCGAATTAATGTTCCCATAAACATTAATTCACAATTTCCAATCAATTAACACACATAACCAAAACAAACCGATTAAACCAGTAAAATGCAAACCACATTCATTAGAATCAACCAGAACCATGTCAAATCAAATTCAATACTTAACCAAGTCTAAATTCCACAATCTCTAGAATTCGCTAGCAACCTAGCAATTCAACATAAAAGCAAACAACCGAGACGCTGGATCATCTCCCCTTCCTTGCCCGATTCCACGATCACATTTTCTCTTTACCTGCATCACATGGCAAAACGAGATGCATGAGTATTATCATAAATACCCAGTGAGACGGTCCTCCCATCCACAAACCATGTACTCAATAAAATAAATCATACAATACCAGGATGAACAAGCAGCACGAAAGGCAAGCAAACGAAACATCAATGCATGGAACGACACTGTGTCGCGCGACACGGGTGAGGTGTGTCGCGCGACACGCCTCTGTGTCGAGTGACACAGGTGTGTGTCGCGCGACACAGCGCGCAGGAACTGGAAAACGAGTCTCATCCTTTCATGACTCGAATCCCAATCCGTTCCACTGCAAACCTGTACCAAAACGTCCACAACAACCACAATCCAAGAAAAATCACAGCAGCAATCAACATATCGTATAACCTACTTACTGAGAGTCTATGGTCGCGCACTCACCTCGGAGAATCGAAATGAAATGAAACCAACATTCACTAAAACCAGGCGACTGTTCTGGAAACTAGACTCACACAGCTACGCGTCGGTATGCAGATCGCCTCCAGAATCCTTCTGGTTCGATCGGAATTCTTCTCTGAAACCGACTGATCGCAGATAACAATCTGCACATATCCATTGAATTCAAACAGCAATAACTCGGTGAGTAATCAACTAAAAGACAAACCGTTTTCGCCTATATCACGAGCAGAGATTGAAGAACCTACCCACCAAAAATCGCTCCAATCCGCCTCGAATAGCCCAGCCGTTTGCCCTCTCAAACTTCCGAATAGAAGCTGTTCTCACTCATGAACCTCTCAAGAACAAAGCCTCTCTCTCTCAAACCTCTTCCAAATCCCTAAACTTCTGATTCTGATCAACAAAAAACGGCTAGAACACTGTTTCTGCCTTTTATATCGAAACCTAGGGTTCCGCTAAACCGACCCCGAACCGAAACAATTCAACAGCGAACCGAGTCTTTCGCGCGACACAGCGTCAAAATGTCCAAAAAAACCACACAATTCAACGCGTGTCACACTGCACACCACCAGCCAACCGCCCTTTTCGGTTCACGGGCGTTACAGATCCAGTGCCAACAGAAAGTAGTATTAAACCTGACCAATACAGAGAGTTCTAGGAGGAGTTGAATGTGCCGCATGGGCTTGGACCCAAGCCTGATGAACTGAGGGCAGCAATAAGAGGTTGTAGGGCCTTGAGTTTTGAAAAGCGTAAATGGTTAGGTCTGTTAGTTCTTCAAGCCATGGGAATTTATGCTGGGCATCATAATTCTAGGATACCTTTTGAAACTGCAAAAAGAGTATTCGATGATGAAGCCATGATGACTTATCCATGGGGTCGGGCTACATTTGAAGCTCTGGTTGGTAGTATTCAGTCGTTGAATCCAGTAGGAAAGACATACTCCATCAGCGGCCTGGTTTACTCTTTATTGGCTTGGGCGTATGAATCTGTCAGTTGCTTTCGAGAGCGTTTTAGCAGAGTAGTCCATGAGGAAGAAATTCCGCTTCTTCGATATGATGCAACGCGCACACGTGCAAGTTTTGATACTGTCCTGAAAAAGGAGATTCAAGACCATGGTCATGTAAGGTTTTAGGCTGATTTATTATTTATTTGATGGCTGAGTTATTCTTTATTTTAGGGCTGAGTTATGATTTTTTTTATGGCTGAGTTATAATTTGTTTGTGTGATGGCTGAGTTATTTTTTATTTGATGGCTGAGTTATTCTTTATTTTAAGGCTGAGTTATGATAATTTTGATGGCTGAGTTATGATTTGTTTGATGGCTAAGTTATGATTTGTTTGTGTGATGGCTGAGTTATTCTTTATTTGATGGCTGAGTTATTCTTTTACGGCAGAGTTATGATTATTCGATGGCTGAGTTATGAGTTACTGTTGTAGGTACGTGTGAGGCATATGGTTTCGAAGGAGTCTGTAGAGGAGATGTTTCCTCAGTGGCCGGGTGAAGACGATGACCCACATCTGAATAACCTGATAAGAGACCTACATTCTGGTAGGTACGTAAGAGGTGATTATTGGGATGTGCAGAGGAAGGAGAAGGAGAAGAAGAAAAAAACCAAGTTGGCTTTAGTTCCTTATAACTCTGAGTCTGAGCGACAAGCAAAAGAAAGCTGCTGAGGAGGATGAAGCTGCTGATGTAGCGAAGAAGGAGGATGCAAAGGGAAAGGGTGCTAGCGAGGATGCGGCGGCTATGAATAGCATAATCGCTACGCTGGACAAAATTGTCACTAAATTTGATAGATATGACTCCATGTTTGAGAGGGTTTGCTCGCAGTTTTCCGCCTACGATTCCAACTTTGGAGAGTTAACCCAAAAAATGGAAGATATGGAGAAGAAATTTGCTGATAGAGTCAAAGATGCACTGGATGAGCGTCTGAAAGTTCTGGGTTTATCCGAAAGTGCCCAAAACTATGTTCCCAGTCCAAAAACGCGACCAGGGCAAAAGTCAGTTAATAGTCGAACGGTGTCTAATACGGTATCTGAGACCCCTGATAATGTTGTGTGGGCTAAAAACACATCACCTGAGGAGCTTGCTAAGGCCGAAAGCCAAACTCCGCAGCAGTATTTTCCAAAACATAAGGAGGTTGCTAAGGCCAAAGAGGAAGCTGTGGGGTCGAAATTGAAGGCGAAAGAACAAATTCCTAAGGGTACTCCTGAGGCGAAAAAGAATTTGTTTGGTAGTGAACTTGATTTCGTTACTGTTTCGCCTGCTAAGCAAGAATTACCACGCGGCACCAGGAGGCACCCAAAAGAAAAAGAAAACGAGGATTATTTGAAAAAGAAGGCTGAGGATGCTCCTAAGAAGAAGACTGATGCTGCTGCTAAAAGGAAGGAGATCGCTCTTAAGAAGAAAGAAGAGAAGGCAGCGGCTGAGTTGAAGAAGAAGGAAGAGAAGGCAGTGGCTGAGTTAAAGAAGAAAGAAGCGGCTGCGAAGAAGAATCGTGAGGGTGTAATAAGAATACACTTGCCGGCTGTGAAGAAGAAGGGGAAGATGGAAGGTCCAACAGATGTTGAGGATGTGACCGATAAAGTTCTCGCAAAAGAAAACCAACTGTTACCGGAGTCTGAGGAGGAAGAAGATGAAAGGCTTAGGTTAGCGAGAATTAAGGAGTATCGGTCGAGGGTTGTTCAATTAGCTACAACTGGGTTAGCAGTGATGCCAAATCCTCCTTCAGCAGTTTTTCCTTTTGTTGGAGACAATGGGACGACATGCATGAGGAAGAGTTTTGAACCTTCATCAGCAATCTATGATCCTCTCTCACTTGTTGACCCGGCTAAATTGGAGAAACTTATGCAACATCTAAAGCCATTCGAGTATAGACTTTTACACCATTTTTTTTGTTTTTTTTATACAGCTATTAGCAATATTTGCCTAAACTGACTTGTGTTTGATTGTTAGGGCCATTCCACTGACCGATCTTAATAACGAGGAAGTGAGTTTCTACAGAATACTCATGACTGAAAGAAAGCATTGGCCAAATTTACAGTATGGATGGTTGTTTGATACTGTAAGTATAATTTACGGCTGAGTTATGATTATTTATGACTGAGTTGTTAGTTATTTGATGGCTAAGTTATGGTTATTTATGGCTGAGTTATTAGTTATTTGATGGCTGAGT
This sequence comes from Arabis hirsuta, assembly GCA_964056655.1. Taxonomy (NCBI): domain Eukaryota; kingdom Viridiplantae; phylum Streptophyta; class Magnoliopsida; order Brassicales; family Brassicaceae; genus Arabis; species Arabis hirsuta. Next base: position 14,852,892 of record OZ053307.1, read on the forward strand.
TATCGTTGTTTGATGGCTGAGTTATGGTTGTTTGATGGCTGAGTTATGGCTGTTTGATGGCTGAGTTATCGTTGTTTGATGGCTGAGTTATGGCTGAGTTATGGCTGTTTGATGGCTGAGTTATTAGTTATTTGGTGGCTGGGTTATGATTATTTAATGACTGGGTTATGATTATTTATGACTGAGTTATGATTATTTATGACTGGGTTATGATTATTTATGGCTGAGTTATGATTGTTTGATGGCTGAGTTATGATAATTCGATGGCTGACTTAATATTCTGTGTACATCATGTTGCTTCGTATATGAGAGTCCTCACCAAAAGGTCCATGCAAGATCCCAGCCCATTCTGGTCCAAGCGCATTGCCTTTGTGGACCAATGGTTCCTAGGATTATGGATTCAGGATTTCGAGTAGTTCAAGATGAATCCAAAGATGTTCAAATTCAAGGACTCAGGTTATGAGAATCTCATATACGGTAAGATTCCCGCCGACCTTCCGACAAACAAAAAGTGGCTTGAAGATGTCGATCACTTGTACGGAGTGCTTCATACTGGAGGCGATCATTGGGTGGCGTTTCACGTGGATCTTCTGAAGGAGAAGATCGATGCCTACGATCCCATCATTGGACAGGTAACTCCTGAAAGTGAACAAAAAATGCTAGAAGCATTTAGGCCGCTGATGCAAATGATCCCTGCAATGATCAATGCTGTAATTCCTGGAAAAAAAAACCGTTTGCCAAAAACAATTTGCGTTCAGATCGAAAAGCGGCAAAAACATTCCCCAAAACACCCAAGTTGGCGATTGTGGCGTGTATTCAGCGAAGTTTATCGAGTGTCTAGCGCTTGGTGTAACTTTTGATGGGATATGCGATAAAAAATATTCAGGGTATACGGGTGAAGATGGCAGCAGAGATCTTCGATGAAAAGGGATATGATATGTTGGCGCAGTTCAGCTGATTTAGCCCTTATGAACCTTCTATTTGTTTGTTCTATGAACCTTCTAACTCAACCGTAAATGGTATGTTTTTAGGGTATATAACTCAGCCGTTTCGTTTTGATAACTCAGCTATTTCATTTAGATAACTCAGCCATACCCTAAACCCTAAAATCGAAAATGTAATTTAAGACTTACAAAATTATAACTAAGATCAATTTATTAATATAAAATGAATATAAATCATCTGAATGTAAATATTTTTTTCAATTTACAAGTTGAGACTCTAACTTGATCTTGAGATATATGTTGTCTTACAAGTACTTAAAACTTTACCTATAGGTAAGACCCAAAATAATTAATATACAATAAACCACATAGAATTTTTTTCAATTGAATGTGTATAATTTGTTTCATTTGAGACTCTAAATCATATATTTTCTAAATGCTAAACCCTAAAACCCAAACCATGATCCCTAAACCATAAACCCTAAATCCATAACTCGGCCATGAAGTTCACATAACTCAGCCGTGAAGTTCCTATAACTCAGCCCTCAAATGTAAATTTTGGGCGGGAAATTTGCGACGTTTCGTCTTCCTATCTCTCTCTCTATATATATAGCCCTTCTCTTTAATATTGTGTCTCCCATCACTTTTTTTATAGAAAAAACCTAAGAAAAAGAAAACCTAATCTCATCAAAACATACATCATGTCGATTGTCCCTAATATGACATCCAAGTTCGTGAGCATAATCAATGCCATACACAACATGCAAGATCGGGATAACCTCCCTCTTCTAAACCCTGGTGCGGGTGTCTGGTGTGACCAAACTACTGTTACGTGGTTTAAGTTTTTACACGATCTCTCGCAGGCGATCCCGGATATTCTTCGAGAGGGATGGGTTCAGCCGTGGCTGACTTCCCGCTTCATTCCCGATGATGTTAAGGGACAGTGGTTTCTTAAACTAACTGTAAGCATAAACTTTCATATTAGATTTAACTTTTTGTTTCTTAAACACTAATACTTTTTGTTTCTTTTTATAGCGAAAATACAGATGGGATTCGAGGCATAATTTGATAGTTTGGACACAGTTTAATCTGCTGGCTAGAACGCTATTTCGAACTCAAATGCGCACGTTTAAGAGGATATGGCATCATGGCGGCGAGAAGCCTGATTGGATTACAAATAGAGTTTGGCTTGCTCTCGTCGAAATGTCTGATGAGTTTGGCCCAGATAATTTTGAGTTTGGACAATGTAATTTTAAATAAATGTTTGAAACCCTAAATGTTTTGTATAAATTTTGAGTTTGTTTATCTAAATGAATCAGCCGTTTACAACAATTTTTGTTTTTGTTTACAACAATTTATACAAGTTTTTATATAACTCAGCCGTCAAGTATAATAACTCAGCCTCATTAAACATAACTCAGCCGTCAAGTACAATAACTCAGCTTCATTAAAGATAACTCAGCCGTCAAGTATAATAACTCAGCTGTCAAGTATAATAACTCAGCCTCATTAAACATAACTCAGCCGTCAAGTATAATAACTCAGCCGTATTGCGACGTTTCATCTTTCTATATCATAACTCAGCCATGTCGCAACGTTTCGTCTTTCTATACCATAACTCAGCCGTGTCGCGATGTTTCGTGTTTCTATTTTTGCCCGGTTTATTAATTGAAATTATAATTTTTCCCGCCCGGTTTATTTTGGACGGGAAAATCAAACAAAAATCCATAACTCAGTCGTGTCGCGACGTTTCGTCTTACCAAAATCCATAACTCAGCCGTGTCGCGACGTTTCGTGTTTCTATTTTGGGAAAAATCAAACCAAAAATCAAACCAAAATCCATACAATTAAAGCCATATTGTAAACAAAATCCATAACTCAGCCGTAATACAACCAAAAATTTATATTGGACAAGTTCTTGCATTATGTCCAACATGTTTACAACGAGAACATGTGTGTTCTTTCCTAGGACGTTTATTCTCAAGTGCAACTTCTAGAGCAGATTTCATCCTACCTTTCTTAGGCCTTCCTGGTGGTTGACGAACAACCGGGGGAAAGCACGGTTGGTTAGCCACGTTATCTGGAACTTGGAGCGCTGAATCTACCGGCATGATCGACTGAGCGTATGCGTTTACCAAATAATTGTTTTGATAGTAAGGACTGCATAGGGATATACGACATTTATCCCTGTTCTCGGCAGCTACGATTGCATGCACACATGGTAATTTCTCCCCTTCGAAACGCCGGCATGTGCATGTTTTTCCGTCCAAATTCACAACATGCGAAGAAACCCCAGAAGATCCATATATAACTTTAGTGTGATATTCATCAATCCTTCGTGCCGTCATAAGTTTGGCGGCAGTAACACGAACCTATTATAAATATAGAATAAAAAAATGTCAAAATAGAATAAAAAAAGTTACGGCTGACTTATCAAATGTTACGACAGACTTATCAAATGCTTTGGCTGACTTATGAAATGTTACGGCTGACTTATCAAATGATACGGGTGACTTATCAAATGTTACGGCTGACTTACATGTAGTAGTTTCTCGACACCACGCGAAAGCGTGGTTAGCTGCGATTTAGCATCCTCTCTCCGTTCAATAAACCATCTGGTCATCATAACCCGTATTGATTCTAATAGTCGAACAATGTTAAGACTTCTAGCATTTGACAGTGCATGGTTCATTGATTCCGCTATGTTCGTAGTCATCAAATTATACCTTTCTCCCGGGAAATGAACACGCGCCCACAGGTTGACACCAGCTCTTTCAAGGTAGCCATGGAGTTCAGGATTAATCGCTTGAATCTCCTTGAATATCGCAGTAAAATCAGGTATCCTAAAACATCTTGCCGCTTGCTTCACCAGACGAAAAACATCTTTTCCTCTGAACTGTCCCAAAATGTTCTTATATAAATGATAAGTGCAAATTCCCCGAGAAGCCAACGGATACACATCCTCAATTGCTTTCCCTATCGAGTTATGCCTATCCGAGATTATCGCAAGACCCTCATCGTCAGGAATCACAAGTTTTAGTTGCGTAAAAAACTAGTGCCACGAATCATCATTTTCAGTGTCAACCACACCGAAGGCAATTGGGAAAATCTGAAAGTTACCATCCTGAGCTAGTGCTGTGAGAAGCGTTCATTTGTATTTACCATTAAGAAGCGTACCGTCGACAACGACAACTTTGCGCATGAAAGGAAGCTCATTTACGCTCTCACCAAATGCAAGGAACATATACATGAATCTTCCAAACTCATCGATTTGAAGACGCGCAATTGTACCCGGATTTGCCCTTCTTATCTTGTATAAGTAAGAAGGCAAGTCTTCAAACCCACTCTCAGGAGTTCCCATCTCGAGTTCCCTTGCAAATCTTAGCGTTCTATGTGATTTCCAATAATCCATCTGACCACATGGAAAATAATACAAATAAGTCAGCCGCATCGTAAAAATAAGTCAGCCCAAACGTAGTAGTAACTCAGCCGTTAAGTTTATATAACTCAGCCGTTGAGTTTATATAACTCAGCCGTTAAGTTTATATAACTCAGCCGTCTCGTTTATGTAACTCAGCCGTCTCGTTTATATAACTCAGTCGTTGAGTTTATATAACTCAGCCGTTGAGTTTATATAAATCAGTCGTTGAGTCAGCCGCAACGTACTAATAATTACCTTTACACCAATAGATATTCCGACACTCGTAGGTCGAACTGACGGACCAACGTCGCCGAGAAAGTCCTTGTACAACTCTCCTAAAATAACCGCTGTTGCTTTTCGAGATCGACTAGAACGCTCAGTTATAGAACATGTATGATCCGAATCGTATATATGAACATAAAATGTCAGGGGATCCCCTAGTGTAGTAGCACGAACTCTCCACAGACATCCACCAACCCAACACTTAACAACGAGTGTATCCGAATCGGATACGTGTACATCAAAATCAAATCGATCCTTCACTGTAAGAAGTTTCAGTCGTTTCTCCAAATCGGTTTTACTCTCAAATCGTTGCCCTACCGAGAGGTTTAGGGAAGACAAATCTAACTTTAGAACCTCCGGATTCCCTTTAGATCCGCTCGTCGACAAGTTATGAGGTCTCTTCTTAGGAGGTAGTGTCGGTGAATCTTCGTCTTGTGTTGGAGACTCACCGAATAAACTGAAGTTATCATCATCAGATGACTTACCATCCGAGTAGTCGAACATATCAAATCGGCTATCAAATTCATCATCTTCTTCGTCTTCTTCGCCTACTTCATTTTCTTCGACTACTTCATTTTCTTCGCCTTCTTCATCTTCTTCGTCTTCTTCATCTTCTTCTTCTACTTCATCTTCTTCAACTTCACCTTCTTCTACTTCATCCTCCAAGTTGAAACCATCATAACTCCCACAATAATCTTCGTATCTAGATTCAACTTCTGAGCGATAACTGAATAACCTTTTATTCTTCTCTCTCGCTCCGTCATTCCGACTAATTTCATTCTCCGTAATCTCCACACAAAGACGTAAGTGTTCAATTTTTCTGAGGCTGAAAAAAACTTGAAACTGTCGAGTATTTGAGAGGTAAACTGGTGGAGTATCGTGCGCCATGGTTTTCAAAGCTTTATTCGAGAACATGTAGCTCAGCTAAATCTGATGGCTCGACTCCTTCAATCTGTAATCATTGAGTACTATCTTCGCAAGTTCGTCTAGTGTTGTTTTTTCATTTATATGCACAACTCTACATCCTCTACCGTCGGTGTTGAATACATATCTGTGTTTCTTAACCCAGTTACCGAAAAAAATAATTACCGGATCCATAAGATCTCTAATGAATGAAAAAGCTAGATGAAGAAGAGTAAGAAGAAGGCGAAGGTCGTAGATGAAGAACCCTAATTTGACTGTCGTAACATTAATAATGACATAGCAAATAAGATCTGATGACATGGAAAATCGGAGCAGATAACATGGAATATCGGTAAGTCAGCCGCCAAACGAACACATAACTCAGCCATTAATAAATCAGCCATCAAGTATAGTGTAAGTCCGCCGCCACGTGAATAGTATTTTAGTAATTAATCTTTCGCTAATAAAGCAGCCGTAATAAGGCTATAAAATATTAAGTCAGCCGTATCGTCAAATAAATCAGCCGTCAAATGAATGCTATTATAGTAATTAATCTTCCGCTGATAAGTCAGCCGTAATAAGGCTGAGTTATTGTTAACCCAGCCAATTACGGCTGATTTACGTAAAAGCCGTAACTGCTTCCCAACCGGAGAACATAACTCAGCCGTAACTTGTGTTCGTAAGTCAGCCGATCTCTCATAAGTCAGCCAGATTTCTGTACATCAGCCGTCACTAACGGCTGATTTATGTTCGTAAGCCAGCCGTTACCTCATAAGCCAGCCAGATTTCTGCAAAACAGCCGTCACTAACGGCGGATTTATGTTCCTAAGTCAGCTGATCTCTCATAAGTCAGCCAGATTTCTGTAAGTCAGCCGTCACTAACGGCTGATCTATGTTCGTAAGTCAGCCGATCTCTCATAAGTCTGCCGCATTTTATAACTCAGCCACAACTAACCATAACTCAGCTGCAACGTAACCATAACTCAGCCGTAGTGCTTTACGGCTGAGTTCATTAGTACACGTCTACGATTTCCTACGTGGTTGCTTACGTGGCTATGGCATTCTTGTAATTACATTTTTTGTCACAACGTAACAAAAGGGCACGCTGGGTATTTAAAAAATGTCAGTAATTAAAAAAACGTTTTATATGGTTCTAGTAATATTTCCTAATTTCCATGGGATTTGAGCTAAATACCCCAATAAAAAAACTAAAAATGTTTTTATACTCTTGATATTGTTCAAATATTTTAGTTAGCCAAGTAATTTCTTGATCAAGTATGCATAAAAAAGAATCAATTCTAAATGATTCTTCTTCGGATCTAGGAGCCACTAAAGGTGCATCATTTGACATCTCATCAAAAAAAAATTTTCTTCTAATTACACGTTTTTTAGGAAATATTGGATCAATTTCTAAATCACCAGCAATTTTCCTATCAGTTTCCAAAGCATTAGGAAACCCAGTATCTCTATATTTTTTAAACAACTCAACTAACCCTCTAACTTTGTCAATAGCAACATCAATAAGCATATCTTTAGATTGTAAACTTTTGCTAACCAAATTAACAGTATATAACATTTCATACCAAACAACTATACTTACCAATAATTCAAATTCACTTAGTTCATTTGTCGCTAAAGATTTAGCTTCACTTCTAATTATAGAATCATTATCACTTTCAGCTACTTGAAGTAAAGCTTCCCGAATTTCTGAAACTTGAAATCTAATTACTTTGACACTATCAATACGACTCTCCCAGCGAGTAGATGACAATAGTTTAAGTGTAAGCTCTTTTATATTATCTAATAAAATATCCCACCTTTTAGAAGAATTAGCAAATATTGTGTAAATCCGTTGTATCACTCCGAAAAAATCTTTAGCTTTCCCACAAGTATTGGTCATGTAACCCCCGTGAACCAAAATGTGTATTTTGGTTGGTGCGTCGACCGACACAGGGTGGGTGTGTCGATCGACACACGTGTTTGAACTCGCGAGGAGTCGGATTCTGGTGTTGCGTCGACCGACGCAAGTGGTGTGCGTCGATCGACGCAGGTTAAAATTGAACCGACAAGTTCGGTTTTCAATCGTTTGGTTTGGGGTTGGTTTAGGGAACCCTAGGGTTCAACTATAAAAGTCAGGGAACAGGTTTTGGTCGCGTTTTTGGGCAGAAAATAAATCAAAAATCAGAGAGAAAGTGAGAGGGTTGAGAAGAAAAGGGATCGTTGTTGATTTCCTTTGTGTTCTTCATCCTAAAGGCTCGTGATTGTCTTGTTTGTGGCTGTTAGCGCGAGAGCAGATCCTTGCTGGTGGATTTTGGATTTGGGAGAGGAATCATAGGCGGTTGAGTCTAATTTCGTAGCATTCTTCGCGTTCTTCATAGTTTTCATTTTCGAAATCAGGTGAGTGCGTGACTATAGGCTTATATGGGTAAAGATTAGATATAATATGATTGGTTGTTGTTGCTTGGTGCAGATTGATAGATCGTGGAAGGAATCGAGCCATGAGAGGATAGGCTCGTTTCTTCGATTCTGCGATGTTGCGTCGATCGACGCAATTGCTTTGCATCGGTCGACACAAGCATCATATCGATCGACACCAGGGTGGCGTGTCGATCGACGCAATGCAGTGCATCAATCGACGCCTAGTGGTTGCATCGATCAACGCAAGTCTTCTGGACTAATTCTTGTTTACTTGTTTGTGTTATGCACTTGCTGATTGCTCATCCTGGTATTGTATCTCTTCTTATGCCTGTATGTATAGCCTGTAGATGGGAAGACCGTCTCACTAAGTATTTATGATAATACTCACGCATCTCTTATAACCATGTGATGCAGGTAAAGAGAAAAGGTGATCGTGGAATCAAGGCAAGAAGGAGATGGATGGTCTAGGGACTCGGTTCCTTGTGTTTCGCTTATGTATTGTTTAGAACGGTTAGGTTGCTGGTTCTGAATTGTTAAACTTGGTGTTGAACTAGAATTGTTCAGTTGCAATTTGATTCGTATTGGTTATTGACTTGTATTGAATTATGGTTGGTAATTTCTGGTTTAAACGTCTAGTTAATTGGTTGACGTGTTTTCCGCTGGTTGTGTGTATGATTGTGGTTTGACTGGATGTTGAGGGTTAACATTTATGGGAATGCTAATCCGGGTCCAATGTTTTAAAAAAAACGGGTCGGGTTATTTCAGTTTGGTATCAGAGCCCTTATGGTTCTAGGGCGGGAGAACGTAGTTGATTAAGTGGGTAGTCAATTGCGTGTGTTGAATGGATTGATTATGCGAGTTAGTCAATTGATTGTTGTGTGGGTTTGGAGTCCTAGATCATCTTCTCTGAGCCTTCAATGAGATTCCACGGTATGTCTTATTTGACTTTTTGCTTTTTAGTATACTTAGTTTGTTGTTGGTAGTGCAGTGTGAAATGGCTAGAGGTACTAGAGGCAGAGGTCATGGTGGCCGTGGGGGCTGAGGTGGTCGTGGAAGTGGGCACGGGCAAGGACTTGTGAGTGAGTCTGCTGCCTCGAGTGTTGTCCAGGAGACTGATTCGCAGACGTGTCCGGAGAGATTCGTGGGTGTGGCCACTGCGAGTACCAGTGTGAGGACTGGTGGGTCTAGTGAGGATCCTGGAGTGGCGGGCGATGTGGTGGGCCTAGGTGGGGGTGCTGCCATAGGTGTTGCCTAGGATTGTGAGGATCGTTAGGCGGGTCTACTATAGATGATTCTGGAGCGGTTACTGGGAGGGGTACCGGCTCAGGGTCAGGCTCCTAGTGTGCAGCCTAGTGTGGCTGGTGTGCGGCCTAGTGTGACTGGTGTACGACCTAGTATGGCTTGTGTACGACCTAGTGTAGCTAGTGCAAAGGAGCTCCCACCCTACCTACCTTAGGAAGATAGAGCAGATGCATAGGATTGGCACATAGTATTTCTCTGGGGGTACCAAGCCTGAGGAGTAGATTGGAGCGTGTTTTCCAATCTCTCAGGTGTCCAGAGGGATACCAGGTGAACCTGGCGGTGCATTATCTAGAAGGTGATGCGCATCTCTGGTGGAGAAGTGTTGTTGCCAGGAGATCTCAGGCAGGTATGGCTTGTGAGGACTTTGTGGTTGAGTTTAACGCCAATTTCTTTCCGCAGGAGGCAGTGGATCACTTGGAGTTGCGATTCTTGGAGTTAGTTCAGAGGGACCGGTCGGTCCGGGATTATAACGAGGAGCTCTGTCGGCTCCTGGTTCATGCTGGTAGGGACATGGAGGGCGAGTAAGCCCAGGTGAAGAGGTTCATGCGTGGACTTCGACCAGATTTGAGGACTCGCTGCAGGTCGAGTAAGTGCGCCACGAGGGCGGAGCTGGTGGAGATAGCTGCTGCGATCGAGGAGGATCTGAGGGCTGAGCAGGCTGCAGTGGTTAGTCCACCGGTGCAGCAGCAGAGGAGGCCGCAACAACAGGTGAGTCCGAATAAGGGCGGTAAGCCTGCGCAAAGACAGAAGAGGAAGTGGAAGAGCACTTCGGGGCTGGGTTAGAGAGAGCAGAGTGGTCAGGGTGGTTCAGGGTGCTACTGGTGTGGGAGCATGGATCATCGAGTGGCGAGCTGTCCAAAGAGGAGCGGCCCCGGGTGTGCTATCATTGTGGGGAGGTGGGCATGTTAAGCCCAGGTGCCCTAAGCTGCAGATGGCAGTGGCAGTTGTGTAGCCAGTGTAGGAGGTTGCAGCAGATATGCAGCCATTGAGACAGATTACAGCACCGGGGATGTTCACTTTGGTGGAGGCGGGAGGCTCTAGCGCCAGGCCGGTCACATGTAAATTTCAGAACTTGACTTTTAAATTCTGGTGTAGTGAATTGTCTGTTTTGGAATTGTGTATCTATGATAGAATATTAAGGTTTCTTAGGCACATGGGGTTTGTGCAAGGACCTTAGTAGTAGGCGGGTGTGAGTCTCATGTGCTATTCGATTCTGGAGCGACAAATTGCTTCATTACTCCGGAGTGTGCAGAGTGTAGCGGAATTCAGAGCGATTCCGAGGAGCAGCCGAGAGTAGTTAGAGTTACGGGAAGGAAGTCTCTGGCTACTTTTGGGTGGGCTCAAGGTGTGGATGTTCTAGTGGCGGGAGAATTCATGCCACGAGATTTGATCATCAGTCCAGTAGAGTTATATGATGTCATTCTGGAGATGGATTGGCTGAATCGGTACAGAGTCCATCTAGATTGTCATCGAGGGCGAGTCATGTTTGAGAGAGAGGCAGGGGGTCGGTTTAACAGGGTGTGAGATCGATTTCCGTGAGTCTCGTGATTTCGGTGATTCAGGCAAATCAGCTGATTGAGAAAGGTTGCGAGGCATACTTGGCGACGATTATGATGCTAGAGTCTGTTGGAGATGTTGTAGTGGATGATATTCGAGTTGTTCAGGAATTTCAGAATGTTTTTCAGTCGTTGCAAGGGTTACTGCCGTCTCAGTCTGATCCTTTCACGATTGAGTTGGAGCCTGGGACGACTCTGATATCTAAGGTACCTTACCGTATGGCTCCAGCAGAGATGGCAGAGTTGAAGAAGCATCTAGATGATTTTTTGGATAAGGGGTTCATTCGGCTTAGTAGTTCACCGTGGGAGTGCCGATGTTATTTGTGAAAAAGAGGGATGGGAGTTTCATGTTGTGCATCGATTACCAGGGACTTAACCGAGTCACTGTGAAAAACAGGTATCCTCTGCCGCGGATTGATGAGTTGTTGGATCAGTTGCGATGGACAACTTGGTTCTCCAAGATTGAGTTGGCCTCGGGTTACCATCAGATTCCTATTGATGAGGCATATATTAGGAAAACTGCTTTCAGGACGAGGTATAAGCATTATGAGTTTGTAGTGATGCCTTTTGGGTTGACGAATGCACCAGCAGTATCATGCGTCTGATGAACGGTCTTCCAGGAGTATTTGAGAAGTCCTGAAGAGCACGAAGTGCATCTGAGAACGGTTCTAGAGAAGCTACGTGAACAAAAGTTGTTTGCTAAGCTGAGCAAGTGCAGTTTCTGGTTACGAGAGATAGGTTTTCTCGGTCATGTGGTTTCCGCAGATGGAGTTTCTATGGATCTAGCAAAGATAGAGGCTATTAGAGGATGGCCTAGACCGAGGAATGCCACTAAGATTATGAGTTTTCTTGGTTTGGCAAGTTATTTTCAGAGTTTCGTCAAGGGGTTTGCGAGTATGGCACAGTCGATGACGAAGTTGACAGGGAAGGATGTTCCTTTTGTATGTTATTTAGCTTGCGAGGAGAGGTTCGGGTTGCTGAAGGGAATGTTTACTTGTACACCAGTGTTGGTGTTGCCAGATCCGGGCAAACCTTATGTGGTGTATACGGATTCTTCAGGATTTGATCTGGGTTGTGTACTGATGCATCATGGGAAGGTAATTGCATATGTTTCGAGGCAGTTGAGGAAGCACAGGTGCAACTACCCTACCCATGATCTTGAGTTGGCTGCGATGAGTTTTCCTTTAAAGATTTGGAGATCTTATCTTTATGGCGGGAAAGTACAAGTGTTCACAGATCATAAGAGTATGAAGTACTTCTTTACTCAGCCAGAGTTGAACCAGAGACAGAGGCGCTGGATAGAGTTGGTAGCAGATTATGATCTGGAGATTGGGTATCATCCGGGTAAGGCTAATCTGGTTGCAGATGCGTTGAGTCGAAAAAGGGTTGCTTCGGCTCAAGAGCGCGATATGGAGGTTTTAGTGAGCGAGAATAGCACACTGAGGTTGTATGTTATTTTACAGGAACCGTTGGGGTTAGAGACAGCCAACTAGGCAGATTTGCTGAGCAGGATTCGAGTAGCTCAGGAGGAGGATCAAGGTTTGATTATTACTTCAAAGGTTGCAAGTTCAGAGTATCAGGTCTCAGCGAGCGGGATAATACTTGTGAATGAGCGAGTCGTGTACCCAAGGATGAAGATTTGAGACATGAGATTCTGAGAGAGGCTCATTCGAGCATGTTATCGATTCATCCGGGGGTGACTAAGATGTACCATAATCTTAAGCGGTATTATCACTGGGTCAGAATGAAGAAGGATGTCGCTGGTTGGGTTGATGCGTGCAACGTGTGTCAGCTAGTAAAGGTTGAGCATCAGGTTCCGAGCGGATTGTTTCAGAGTTTGCCTATTTTGGAGTGGAAGTGGGACATGATTACCAGGGATTTTGTGACAGGGTTGTCGGTGTCGCGGACCTATTATGCTCTTTGGGTGATTGTGGATCGTCTGACTAAGTCAGCACATTTTATGGCCATAAAAAATATCGATAGAGCGGCGGTTTTGGCTAGAAAGTATTTGCGTGAGATAGTGAAGCTGCACGGGGTGCCAACGAGTATTGTGTCAGAGAGGGATCCGAGGTTTACTTCAGAGTTCTGGAGGGCATTTCAGGCTGAGATGGGAACTAAGGTGCATATGAGTACACCCTATCATCCTCAGACAGATGGGCAGTCTGAGAGGACGATCCATACACTAGAGGATTTGCTGAGGATGTGTGTACTGGATTATGGTGGTCATTGGGCTGATCATCTGAACCTGGTAGAGTTTGCTTATAACAACAGCTATCAGGCGTGTATTAGGATGACTCCATATGAGGCTCTGTATGGGAGGCCATGTCGGACACCATTATGCTAGACTCAAGTAAGGGAAGAAAAACATGTTTGGTACAGATTTTGTTCAGGAGACGACGGAGAAGATCCGTGTCTTGAGGCTGAACATGAAGGAGGCTCAGGGTCGGCAGAAGAGTTATGCTGATAAGAGGAGGAAAGAGCTGGAATTTGAGCTGGGAGATCTGGTGTATCTCAAGGCAGCGATGTTGAGGGGTCCAACAGATCCATTTCAGAGAAGAAGCTAAGTCCGATGTTTATGGGTCTGTTCAAGGTTGTGGAACGGGTTAGACCAGTAGCTTATCATTTGGAGTTACCTTAGAGTATGAAGGCTTTTCATAAAGTCTTCCATGTTTCGATACTGCGGAATGCGGAAGTGTCTGCATGAGTCGAAGGAGGTGTTGGCTAGGATCCCAGAGGATCTTCAGCCCAACATGACGTTGGAGGCGAAACCTATGAGGATCCTCGAGAGGAGAGTCAAGGTTCTGTGCCGGAAGAGGATATCGTTGGTGAGAGTCATGTGGGACTGCGGCGGTGTTGAGGAGGAGACTTGGGAACCAGTAGCGAAGTTGAAGACAAAGTTCTCAAAGTGGTTTGAGAAGCAAGTGGTGGCTTGAGTTGTCTTTCTGGTTTTTCAGTTTACTGATAGCAAGTGGCTATGTTGTTGATGTTTTTTTTGTTTAGCGTTGTAACGATTATACATTTTGATGATCTAATAAGATGGAAATTTCTTATTAATGTGTATATAAGATGTGAGTTCTTATATTTTTATGACTGGTGGGTCATGTGTGTATGTGAGGGCTAGAAATGGAAGTTCTATGTGAGTTAGAACTTGTCCATGTTTTAGGTGTATCTAGGAATGAAGGTTCTATAGGAGTTAGGACTTGTCTGTTCTCTAGATGGTGCTAGGAAATAGAGGTCTTATATGAGTTAGGATCTGTCTATTTCCAAGGGAGAGTCTAGAAAAAGGTTTTATGTGAGTTAGAACTGTCTTTTCTAGGGACTCTAGCAGGGAACGCCCTAGTGACTGGGTTGTTCCAAATGACCTAGTGATTGGTCATGGATGTGATGACATTCCAGGTAAGGGGAAGTCATGAGGACCACGAGAAGTGATTCTGGTCGACAGGTACTTATGAGGCATGTTCCAGAAAGTGCACTAGGGAAAAAGTGAGGTTTCATGCGTATACTTGAGGGGACAGGTGAAGTTCTCTCCAGGGAACAAGTGAGGTTTCCTGCATATATCTCGAGGGGACAGGTGAGGTTCTTTCCAGGGGACAAATGAGGTCTCCTGCATGTCGATAGCTCGACGGACTGTGTATCCCGAGAGTGAGAGGGGTATGGAACATACCGATAGCCTGATGGACGGTGGTCCTGAAAGTGGGAGGGGTATGTTATACACCGTGATCTCCAGGGTGACAACTCTGGGAGTGTGGGGGTGTATATATATATGAGTATGAGCATAGCGTCTGTGATATGATTATGAGTATGAGACTGGATGAGCTTCGGAGATCGGGAAGGATCTCAGGTGGTGCTGACCGGGTAGGGTCAGGAGTGTTGTTGTGGATTTGGTGTCTAGTCTAGGGTTTTACTTGCGTTCGGAGCTTCGGTTCGGACGACCCTGGTAAACTTAGGTAGTGTCATGGTTGTGCATGTTCTTGTTTGATTGTTGCACGATCAATTGGTTCAATTCGAGGTCTAAAGTTGGTCGGGCATGTTCTTGTTTGATTGTTGTGCGATCAATCGGGCAGACCTAGTCTGGACCAGAAAACGTTGCATTCTGGTTCAAAAAGACCCTGACCAGTTGTATCATTGACATGTAAATATCCTAAAAAAGACTCCACAACTTTAATGGGATAAGAAGAATAATCCACGTACTTTATTATCAAAGACATTTGTTCTTGGCGGCTACAATCAGGTGTACAATCAAGTATCACAGAAAAATATTTTGCTTGCTTTATTTTATTTATGATTTTTCAGATTTAATTGCAGAGGCAATCAAAATTATTAACTTATTTTGAATGTTATGACCAAGACAATGAAAATGGATATTATCATTAATAATTCTATCAACATGCTCTTTCATAACTGGATCAAATTCAACCAACATTGTTATTTTCATATAATTTAGTATTAGTCCCACGAAATGCAAGATTATGCTTTGCAAGGAACTTGACAATAGAAATACTCCTGAACAAAACTTGACAAACTTGATCGTCTAACCAAGTCAGCACATTTTCTTGGCATTAATAAGACTGATGGAGCTGTAGTTTTGGCTAAGAAGTATGTGCATGAGGTTGTGAGGCTGCACGGGGGTGCCAGCGAGTATTGTGTCAGACAGGTCCGAGGTTTGCTTCAGAGTTCCGGAGGGCATTTCAGGCTAAGATGGGCACTAAGGTGCATATGAGTACAGCTTATCATCCTTGGACGGATGGGCAGTCTGAGAGGACGATTCAGATATTTGAGGATTTGCTGAGGATGTGTGTGCTAGATTATGGTGGTCATTGGGCGAATCATCTGAACCTGGTAGAGTTTGCGTATAACAACAGCTATCAGGCGAGTATTGGGATGACTCCATATAAGGCTTTGTATGGGAGGCCATGTTGGACACCATTATGCTGGACTTAAGTGGAGAAGAGGAGCATGTTTTGTGAGGATTTTGTTCAGGAGACGACGGAGAAGATCCATCTCTTGAAGCTGAACAGGATGGAGGCTCAGGATCGGTAGAAGAGTTATGCCGATAAGAGGAGGAAAGAGCTGGGGTTTGAGCTGGGAGATCTGGTGTATCTCAAGGCAGCGATGTTGAGGGGTCCTAATAGATCCATTTCAGAGAATAAGTTAAGTCCAAGGTTTATGGGTCCATTCAAGGTTGTATAACGGGTTGGACCAGTAGCTTATCGTTTGGAGTTACCTCAGAGTATGAAGGCTTTTCATAAGGTCTACCATGTTTTGATGCTGCTGAAGTGTCTGGATGAGTCTGAGGAGGTGTTGGCTAGGATCCCAGAGGATCTTCAGCCCAACATGACGTTGGAGGCAAAGCCGGTGAGGATTCTCGAGAGGAGGATACCGTTGGTGAGAATCGTGTGGGACTGTGATGGTGTCGAGGAGGAGACTTGGGAACCGGAAGCGAGGATGAAGGCAAAGTTCTCGAAGTGGTTCGAGAAGCAGGTGGTGGCTTGAGTTGTCTTCTTTTATGGTTTCAGTTTTGAAATAGCGTGTTGCTATGCTGTGTCATGTATTTCGTTTGTGTTGTAACAATTACATTTTTGGAGATTTAATAAGATTAGTGGTTCCTTATTAAATGTGTTTTGAGCGGTAAGTTCTTTTGTTGTCATGGCTAGGGGGTCATGTGTGTATGTGATGGCTGGGAAATGGAGGTCTTATGGGAGTTAGGATCTGCCTCTTTCCTAGGGAGAATCTGGAAATGAGGTTTAATGTGAGTTGGAACCGTATTTCCAGGGACTCTGGAAAAACACCCATGGTGGCTGGGTTGTTTCAAGTGGCCTAGTGAGGGGTCACAGAGTTGATGATATTCCGGGTTAGGGAATGTCATGATAAGCCGCGGAGGCGATCTTGGCGACGGGTGCTTGTAGGCACGTTTCAGAGTATTGCTCCAGGGAATAGTGGGTTCCTGGATATTTGAGGGATAGTGGATCACTCCAGGAGACGGTGGGTTTCCTGCATGCTCGAGGGATGGTGGATCTCTCTAGGAGACGGTGGGTTTCCTGCATACTTGAGGGATGGTGGATCTCTCTAGGAGACGGTGGGTTTCCTGTATACTTGAAGGATAGTGGTTCTCTCCAGGGGATAGTGGTTTCCCTGCATATATGGGAGATAGTGGGTCTCTCTAGGGGATGGTGGGTCGCCTAATATACTTTGAGGGATAGTGGGTCTCTACAGGGAATAATGGGTTCTCTACATACCGTAACTCAAAGGGTGACGATTCTGCGAGTAGGTGTGGTGTACATGTATATGGGTATGAGTATGGGTTATGAGTAATAGCGTCTGGGATGGTCGCAAGTATGAGACTGGATGACTCTCGGGGATCGAGAGTGATCCCAGGTGGTGCTGGCCGGGTATGGTCAGGGGTGTGGTTGTGATTAGAGTCTAATCTAGGGTTTTTGCTTGCGTTTGGAACCTCGGTTCAAACGACCCTGGTAACTAATGTAGCGTCTCGGTCGTGCATGTTCTTGTTTGATTGTTACACGATCAATTGGTCTAAGTCTGGCTCTACGGTTGGTCGGGCATGTTCTTGTTTGATTGTTGTACGGTCAATAGGGTCAGAAAATATTGCATTCTAGGTTTTTCCGGGCGAAGCAGGTCTGGTTTTAGACGGGAGTGTTAACCTTAGTAGGACGGTGTTGTACAATTCGAGTGTAATCTCGAGTGGTACTGGTCGGGTTTGACCAGGAGTGTATACCGTAGTATGACGGTGACACGTGTTTGTGAGTTATGAGACTGGGGGTGGGTCTCATAGATCAAGAGTTGATCTCAGATGGTGCTGGTCGGGTTTGACCAGGAGTGTTTACCGTAGTGTGATTGTGTTATATGATTCGAGTGTTAGTCTCGAGTGGTGCTAGTCGGGTTGACAAGGAGTGTTTATCATAGTGGGACGGTAATACGTGTTTATGAGTTGAGACTGATTGGAATATTAGAGATCGAGAGTCGATCTCAGGGGGTGCTGGTCGGGTTTTGGCCATGGGTGTGAACCATAGAGAGACCGTGTTACGTGATTCGAGGACGAATCCATGTTAGTGGGGGAGAGTTGTAACATTCGCGAACCAAAATGTGTAAATCGGTGCGGTTTCGGTTAAGAAAAACCGAGAGACTTTCCAATAAATATAGAGGGGAGCTATGTCTGTTGTTGTTCTAGAGAGAGAACACAGAGTTGGAGATGATTGAGAGGAGGAGAGAAGGATCCTTGTTGATCCTTGTGAGTGTGGAGGTTTTGGAGGTAAGTTTCTGCTTGGGTATTGGAGAGGACGAACGGCTGGGAAGATCAGGTCGGATCGGTGCGAAACTTTGAGGGTAAGTTGTCCAATCTTTGATCTTGATTTAGGAGAAAACCGCTTGTCAATCGGTTGTGTATTTGAGGAGTTATGGTCGTTTTATTTTGGGAGGTTTCTGCAGTTTTGATCTGCGATCAGTCCACTTCGGCAGACGATTCCTGTCGTGTTATAAGAATACGATCTTCATACCGTTGGATAACTCTCTCTCTGTCTAGTTTCCAGATCGGGTTTCCGATTTTGATTCCGAGGTAGGATTCGTTCTCTGTGTGCTTTTAAAGTGTGTTGTTTTCTGAAATCTCTGTTTTCAGTTCCGATCAACGTGTTTGCCGACTGTTTTACCGTCGAACCAGAGAGACCCATTAGGCGATTTACATACCGTTATGTAGCTCTCGCTGTCTAGTTTTCAGAACAGGTTTCCGACCCTGTTTTGTAGTAGTTTGTGAGATAATTGATCCCGTATCGAGGTGAGTGCTTGACCATGGTCTTTACGGGTATATGGGTGTCATAATGCGTTTGATTGCGAATTGAAATTAATTGTTGTTCGATGTGTTTTTGTTGGTGTTTTTGTGAGATAATCGATCCCATATCGAGATGAGTGTTTGACCATGGTCTTTACGGGTATATGGGTGTCATAATGCGTTTGTTTGCGAATTGAAATTATTTGTTGTTCGATGCGTTTAATGCTTGTTTGAGGTGTTTTTAGTGTTTAGATTAACGCTAGTATTGCGGGCTGTGGTTGACTTTGCGTTGACTTTTTGGGGTTGACTTTTTGGGGTTGACTTTTTGGTGTTGACTTTTTGCTTGATTGATTGTTTGGTGTTATGGTATCGCTTATGCATATCATCTAGCCAAGTTGATGGGATGATCGTACCACTGAGTATTTATGATAATACTCACGCATCTCTTATCTATGTGATGCAGATAAAGACAGAGTGTGATCGTGGAATCATGGCAAGGAAGAGGAGATGATCTAGTGTCTCGTCGTTGTGTTTTCCGCGTTGTTTCAAACTGTTAATATGTTGATTGTTATTGTGTTGTTGTTTGAATTAGTACTTTATGGGGATATTAATTCGGGTAAAAAAAAAAAATCTAGTTGTTTCAACTTGTGCAAGGCTTTGATCAACAATGGACATCATTGGAAGCTTCAGACATAATGATTTTAATGTTAGTTCTTCTACTTAGTCTCTCCTTTTTTGGAACAAGAATTGGAGGATTGGAGCAGAAAAAAATAATCTCAGGCTCAGTTCGAACGCTTGGAGAAGCTTGTCTCGTTCATGAAAGAAACTAATTCTGCATTCGCAGCTTACATGACTTAGTCATATGCTGCTGCCCCAGAGACTACATTAGCCATTACACTAGCCTCGGCATAAGCAACTCACCAGGCACCTCAGCCATGAAAGATTGAATGTATTTGGTATTTTTATTTTGGCCAAATTATGTTTGGTTTCTTTGCATTGTACAAACGTTCTTTGGTTACTCTTGCATATGATTAAATAATTGTTTGAAGTTCTCTTGTCTTTTTGTGATGAAAAACAGTAAGATCTTTGTAGTTTCTAATAAGTGACGATCATGCGTCACAACTTCGTCTTCAAAGTATTGAGTACTAAACAACGCCATATAGTAGACGAATACTCAAGGTAGTCACCAATTGTAACACCAATACATTAAAAGTGTGTGTTCAAAATCAGTTCTATACATATACTTTCAAGATTAGTCCTATTCATTTCATATATTCTTATATCTAAGACCTCTTTTGGTGTAATCTATTAGTTTGAAAGGATGTTTTTAACTAGAGACTGAAACGATGATTATCGATTTAGAGACCATGTCATTTCTGGATTTTTAACATTCATATTGTTCATATAATTTGCAAACGACTAATTTTATGATGAAATGGATAGCACTTTGAGAGAAAGAAAGATTTGAAAAGATTTTAAGTCTTTTTAGCTAAAGACAAGTTATGTTATTAAGCAGACTTCATTCGAAGTCTACAAATATGAGCTAAATACTAATCAAACAAGAAAATTAATCATGAAAATTAGTTGAATTATAACCGAAGATATGAAACTCAACAATAAAGAAGACAAATAATTAACACACATTTTAGATCAAGAAAATCTGAAAAAAAAATCATTTTACATAATTTTAAAATGATTTTTAATTAAAACTACAATAGAGACTTCAAATGCAATCTACTAGTAGACTTAAGTCAGACGTCTACCAACAACATATAAGTACTAATCAAACAAGAAAATTGAGTTATACAATAAATATTGCCGCTAATTATGTCAAATTCACACAGAAATAAACACATTAGATAACACACATGTGAGAGCAAAAAAATCTAAAACATTCATTATAAATTTGTTTTAAATGCATTTAGAAGAAAACTAAAACTGCAGACTTCACACGCAATCTACTAGAAAGAGCGAAAGAGTAATTAATCATGAAAAATAGTTGGATTATAACTGAAGATGTGCAACTAAAACATAAGAAAGACAAATAATTAACACACACTTTAGATCAAAAAAATCTGAAAAATCATTATAAATAATTTTAAAATGAATTTTTAATTAGAAACTACAATACAGACTTCATAAGAGGTCTACTAGTAGACTTTAGTAAGACGTCTACCAACAGCAGCTAAGTACTACTAAAACAAAAAAATTGATTTATACAATAAATATTGCACCTAAATATGCCAAATTCACACACAAGGAAGCACATGAGATAACAAACATGTGGGAGCAAAAAAATCTTAAAAAATCATTATATATAAGTTTTAAATCCATTTCAAAGAAAATTAAATCTGCAGACTTCACAAGCAGACTTCTCAAGTAGACTCGGGAAAGTTGTCTACAAAATAGACTTCCAATGAAGTATACAAAATGGGTTATTTTTGCTATTACGGTAAACACTAGCAGACTCATTAGCAGTCTATTAGGTTACTTTTGCATTTAACCAGAGTTTGACTCTTTTCAGTAGACTTCTCTATGAAATCTACTAAGAAAAAAGTTATTTTTGCAATTGACCAGATGTTGACTTTCTCCAGTAGACTTCTCTAGCAGTCTACAAAATGCGCAGAAAACCATCAAAGTTCTAGCAGACTGCCTAAGAAGTCTATTGAACTGGGTAGACTACTACAGAAGTATGCTAAAAAAGGTTGGGTTACTTTTGCAATTGACCAAATTATTGACTTTTGGAGTAGACTGCATAAGCAGTCTATTCTAAAAAAAAGTTAGTTTTGTATTTGACCAAATATCGAATTAATTTAGCAGTAAACTTCTCCAGAAGTCTGCTAATAAAATGAATTAATAACAGACTTCTTAAGAAGTTTGCCAATAAATATTTTTCTTGGTCAATGTTTATGATTTTTGTCAAACGCAAAACTAACTCGTCCGTACAGAACAGACTTATGATGAACTCTGCGAAAAAAAGTCAACAATCTTTTCAATGCCAGAAATAACCTGGGAGCAAACTCTATCTGCAGTCTACAGTCGTAGACTCCACCAGAAGCCTGCTCTATAAAGTCGAAGTTTTGGTCAAATGCAAAACTAACCCATTTTCAAGTAGAGTTCATGTAAAGTCTACGAGTATTTTTTTGTTATCAAAGGAAAATAAACAGACTTCACGAGCAGTCTACGTGAGAAATTTTTTAAAAAAGTCAATTGCAAATCTAACATTTCGTTGACTAGCAGACTTCTTATGTAGTCTACTATCGCGAAACAGATTGAAAAACACGAGTTTCAGCTCTGTTACCGCCTTAGAGCTCGATTCAGCTCTTTCAAGCACCTGAAACTTCTAATCTGACCGTTACCAAATAAGTCCAGCCGTCGTTTATGCAAGAACCATTGAAAATCTATAGATTATGAGAGAAAGAATTTTGAAAACCAAATTTAGATAGTTTTTTGGATGAGATTGAAGAAGAAATGGGTGAGGAAGAAGTTATGAGCTCACAAATGAACCCCTTGTACACGAAAAATCAGTTGAAGAAGCATTTAGAGCTTGATTTTGGTTGTTCATGGTGGTTGGAAATATTGATGATAATGGCATTTTCGTAAATAAGTTGATATATTTGGGTGTTTATTTAACAGTTTTGAATGTTTGATATAAAAAAAAATTTCAAATATAATGATATTTCCGTAAATAAGTTGAATCATATGGTTGGTTTGATAAAATTTTGGTGAGAAAGAAAATGAGGTTTAAAATTGTAATTGACCCCAAATTTTGGGTCAATTCAATAAGCATCCCTACAATCATCAACATTATCATCATTTTTATTTTCATTTTCTACATTTCCAGATTCACTATTTTTGCTTGGTGAAGAGTTTTTTGGTTTTTTTATAAAAAAATCTATTAAGAGAACCTCTTAAGGATTTTGCTTCTTCCTCATTTTTTTTTCTTTTTTAGACGTTTAATATGTCCACAATCAGGAGCCACAATTCAAATAAATGATAAAGTGATAAAACCTGGATAATTAGCTTATGATGGATCAAACTAGGAGAAGCACACGACTAGTCTTTGATTAACTCTTCTTCAATTTGAGTTTGTAACTTGAAGAATAATACAACCTAAAAAAAAAAGAAAAAATTATTAATACCTTAGAAATAAATAAAAATATCACAAGTAAACAAAAAAAAACTTGAAAATACCTTGAAATGTTGTTTTCAATGGTAAATACAGCAAATTGTGAAATGCTAAAAAGGACTTGTATGCAAAAATTCTTTGTAGAGAATTGGTGATGAAATGGAATGATTTTCTCAATATATATATATATATATATACCAAGTCTAATTAATAGAAAGATCTAAAGTAATCAAGTAAAAATGTTCTTCTAGCGTCACTTTCCATTAAAAACTAACAAATGATATTAATGTTCCAACGTCAATTGCCTAAATTTTAAGTATATATATATACCACAACCAATGAATCTTTAATTTAAATTACCTTATTTGGTTATGTAAATAAGAATCAATTTTTTTTTTCTTTTGTGTAATCTTCACTTGTTATTAAACTTTTCGTGACATATATATAATATAAAAAAATTGGGCTCCTGTAAATTATGGGCCATGTTCGACCGCTCCACTTGCTCATGTAAAAAGACGGCCCTGCAGAGAGAGATTTATGGTGATGGAAGATGAAGTTGGTCTTTATGTTCACAGGCCAGATTTGAAACTGTAGAATAAGGTTTTGTATTGATTGTATTGGCTTGCTTATGAACATTACAAAGACATATATTTATATACGACACTATGACGGCTAAACCTAAACCATCAACTTAACTTAAAGCCCAAGTAACTTACATATAGCCCAATACTCCACTTTAAGTTGGAGCAGGAAGATTAACAATGCCTAACTTGAATGATAAGTTTTGAAATGGAACACGACCCAAATAGTTAAAATATTTGCGATCTGAGTATCCGTACGTATATGTTGAGTAACAATAGTACCATCTTGAACCGCGTCTTGAACTGCATGACAATCCTTTTCTATATGCTTGGTAAGTTCATAAAACACAGGATTAGCGACTATATGAATTGCCGCTTTGCTATCACAAAAGACACCGGGTAGGAGCAGTTTGAGGAATACCAAACTCCGTGAGCAATCTTCGTAACCACTTGAGTTCACGTAACGCCACTGACATTGACCGATATTAGGCTTCGGCCGAAGAATGAGATACCATATCTTGCTTCTTGGTTTTCCAAAAAATGAAGAACCACCAAGCATGACCACAGACGCACTAAGAGAATGACGCGTTAATGGACAAGCCGCCCAATCCTCATCGCAATAAACTGACAACGTGAGATCCGAATCAGCTTTGAGAAGCATTCTTTGACCCAAAGTGCCCTTTAAGATCGTACTACACGAAGATTAACCTCCCTATGAACTTCTTTTGGTGTTTGCATGAATTGGGAAAGGATATGAAATGAATAACATAACTCAGGCCGAGTATTGAGAAGATATGTCAACCTTCCAACGAGTCTTCAATCCTTACTTGGATCCTCAAGAAGAGGACTTTTCGCAGTAACAAGTTGATGATTAGACTCAAGCGGTGTCACAGCAGGCTTTGAGCCGAGATTACCGGTATCCGTAACAATATCCAATGCGTACTTGCGTTGTGATAAGAAAATTCCTTCTTTGCCCCGACTTACTTCAATACCAAGAAAGTATTTTAATTTGCCCAAGTCCTTCATCGAGAAACACATACTTAAATACGATTTAAACTTTTGCACCATATACTCATTATTACCACAAATGAGAAGATCATCAACGTAAATTAAAATGCAAAGATCAATATCTTTACATGAGTAGGAGAAGAGAGAGTAATCTTCATATGACTGAACAAACCCAAACCAAAGTAAAGCATCCGAAAGTTTCTTGAACCAAGATCTTGGTGCTTGTTTAAGACCATATAAAGACTTTCAAAGATGACAAACTTTACCAGGATGAGAATGTCGAAACCCCTGGAGAAGTGACTTCGCAGTTCTTAGCAGTAACCAAACGCAAAAGAGTTCGAATCGAAGTCATCTTAACGACCGGTGCAAATGTTTCCTTATAATCCTCACCTCAACCTGATAATTTCCTTGAACAACAAGACGAGCTTTGTAGCGCTCTATGGTTCCATCATAGTAGTACTTAGTTCGATACACCCATTGTCTACCAATGGCTTCTTTACCAGGCAGAAGATCCATAATATCCCAAGTGTGTGCATCTTCAAGATTAACAGCCTCCGTTGTCATAGCATTGTCCCAGACTTTAATTTTCACAGCCTCTTTAAAGTTCTTAGGCTCAATACTAGTAGTGATAATCGTCAAGAAAGCTCTATGTCCTGGAGAAAACTGAGCATCCGTTATAAAATTGGAAAGAGGATAAAGTGAAGTACCTTGAACCGTTGACGAGGGCGACGAATCGGAATGGGGAAGAGTGTGTGATGAGGGGTCTACAGTGGCGGTATATGTGATATAGTCATGTAAAAGAATAGATTTGGTCTTTTGACGATGACCTTTACCAAGAGCTTGTGCAACTGGTTGTGGTTCCGCAACAACGGATACTGGCGAAGGCAAAGCAACACGAGGAACTTCTTCAAGAGTAGGAGGAGAGACTGGTGGAATGGGAGTAGGAGGTTCGACTAACTCCTCCGTGCGCTCCCTTACTTCAGGCACAATTAACCAATCTTTATCGCAATCAACATGAGGCGGAGATGATAGCGATGGAACAAATTTAGTGACAGCAAAAAGAAAAACCTCTTCGTTAAAAACAACATCATGTGAAACTAGAAACTCATTACGCTCAATGTCATAGACTTTCCATCCCTTCTTGCCAAACAGATAACCAACAAAAAAACACAAACGACTACGTTCTCCAAACTTGTCCTTATCTCTAGTCATCCGATGAGTATAACAAGCCGAGCGAAATACTTTTAACAACTTATAATTAGGCTTAACACCATGAAGCATTTCATACGGTGATTTGCCTTGAAGAATTGGTGTAGGAGTTCTATTGATTAAGTATGCAACCGTTAAAACTTCTTCTCCCCAAAACTTGATAGGCAAACTTGCCTAAAACAACAAGGCTCGCGATACATTAAGGATATGCCTATGTTTTCTTTCAACACACCCATTTTGTTGCGGCGTACCGACACAGGAGGTTTTGTGAATGATTCCATGTTCACGAAAGAACAAAGAAAGGCACATAAACTTCGTGCCATTATCGCTACGTACCATTTTAACTGATTTTGAGAATTGCTTTTCCGTATATGCTAAAAACTTGAGCAACACTCCTTTAACTTCTGATTTTTCCAACAACAGTTAGGTCCAGACGGCTCTAGAAAAATCATCAACTATCGTTAGAAAGTATACTGCACCGCAAGAAGAAAAAACACGATATGGACCCCAAACATCCACATGAATAAGCAAAAGCAATCAGTTGTTTTATGTAAACTATCATGAAAAAACTCACGAGTTTGTTTGGCTCTACAACAAATGTCACATGGACTAGAGCTAGCTGTTTTAGTTGAACTAGAAACTAAAAATAAATCCGAAAGCACTGAAGATGACGGATGTCCCAAATGCTGATGCCACAAAGCTTGATCTGAACTAGCCGTTGCCCTATGACCCTTTGCCGAGACCAGATACGTCAAGTAATAGACCCCATCACGCTCTTCACCGGTTCCAATCAAAGTCCTCGTAAAACGGTTCTGTAAAACACAAACTGTATCAGTGAACAAGGCAAAACAATTTGTTTGCTTTAATAACTTTGCAACCGAAATCAAGGTACAATTTAAATCTGGCACATATTAACACATTCATCAATGGGATCTTATCCGATAATGCAAAAACACCCAGACTTAAAGCAAACGTTCGACTTCCATCGGCAAAAGCCACTGAACATGGTGAGATATTCTCGAGATTGGTGAGGAAAGATTTATTGCCTGTCATATGATGACTTGCACCTGTATCAAGAATAACATCACCAAAACTAGTCGTACGAGACAATTTATCAGAATTAGCTTGTCCAGATTTCTCTTGTATCATCATGGAGAGAACTTTCCATTGATCTGTAGTAAACTCTGGAAACGACGACGAATTAGAGCTTGTTGCGTGAGCAACGTTAGCTACACCACGACCACCACCTCGACCACTGCTACCAAAACCAGAACCACGACCTCCTCTGCCACGACTGTTTACACCACCACCATGACCACCACTATTGGTCTGTTGCTCATAAAGCCAATCTGGAAAACCACCTATCTGCCAGCAATCACGTTTTTCATGACCCGACCTCCCACAGTGAGCACAAAGCATGTTACGAGGTCGTAAAACGGTATTTTCTGCTCGTCCTTGAGTTCTAGATTTTACGATGGAAAGAGATGAATCTCTTTGTTGATCATGACGCGTAGCAGAAAACAATGGCTCTTGTTCCCGACGAGCAACAAAGCCCACAGCTTCATGTTGTTGTTCATGACTCCGAGAAGAAGAAAGTCTTTGTTCTTCTCGTACAATTTTTTAGTAGATTTCACCAAGATCCGGAAGAGTATCCGTAGCTATGATAGTTATACAGAGACTACCAAATCGCGCATCATCAAGACCTAAGACAAATTGGTGGATCTTGTCTTCTTCTCTTTCTTTTGCAGTCTTCTTAGCTGCGCCAAAGGAGCAAACATGAATTGGCCGAGAAACCTGCAATTCTTTCCACAAAGAAGAGAGGCGACCATAGTATTCCAAACACTGTTTTCCCATCTTGTTTACACGAAGCAAGCTGAGCTTTTATTTGATGAACACGAACATTATTTTCCCACTGAGAATCGTTGCTTCAAATCTAACCAGAGTAGATGCGCATTCGAGATATACGACACGGTTGATCTGATCTTTGGTTCGATTGAGGCTCGAATCCAACCCACAATCATAGAGTTAACAGTTAACCAATCTTCGAGATCAGGACTATCGCTGTCCGGTTGCTTCATCGTGCCGTTGATGAAGCCCATCTTGCATTTTGCTTGAAGCGCATTAAGCATCTCTTAAGACCATTCATTGTAGTTTTCTTCATTCAATTGCACAGACGTAATCACTGCTCCTGGATTATTTGAAGTATACAAAGCGTAAGGCAAAACCGACTTGGTTTCATCACTTTTTACGTTGACCGACGACGGAGGGGTTCTTCCTTCTCCAGACATGATTAACAATAAACGGAACTAAGAACAAGAAACCTTGCAGAACAAGAGAAATTTAGAACAAATTTTAGTTTTTATAAAGATATTTGCTCTTATACCATGTAGAATAAGGTTTTGTATTGATTGTACTGACTTGCTTATGAACATTACAAAGACATGTATTTATATACGAGAGTATGACGGCTAAACCTAAACCTAAACCATCAACTTAACTTAAAGCTCAAGTAACTTACATATCTATTCTTTTATATGAAGCGTGAAATCCTACCTGACGTTCTCAGAATGAATTGAATTTGAGGATTGTTGATTACAAAGGTAGCCGATATAATTACCCACCCTTGGCATGGAAATTTATTTGGGTCAATATGTCCTAATTCGTTTGATCACAATTATTGGGCCATGGCCCGTATTGTATCACAGTCCTTATAAAATTCGAAACCCTAGATAGCATCTCTTCTTATATATATATGAGTTTAAGGATGATATCAAAACAATTTTCATGGTTATCTATACATTCTTCGATTTTTTTATATACCCTCTTTCATTCATTGTAAACAAATCTCATCTTCTCCATTTTTCAAATAATTTTCTCCTTTGCATGTATTATGTGTTTTTTTTTTTGTTGTTCTGATAATCATTATTTTGTTTAATTTTTTTGGTGCTCCGTTATAACAGATAGTTTTTTTTTTTTGATTACCTAGGTCTTGCATAGTAAAACTGTAATCGACAAGGTATGTTCCCCTGGTTCATGTCTATAAGATATATATATTTTTGATTTATTTGGTTCGTACTTTGTCTAATATATTTTTGTCTGATCTCCTGATTGTTTATGTTTTCCCCACATATTGTTTTTTTTTTATGTATTCTCAGGGGCGGAGGTAGATTATACAAGGAGGGGGCAGTTGCCCCCCATAGTTTTGTACAAATTAGTGTAATATCTAAAGAGTTTTGTCTATGTCCCCATTGATAATTTATATTTTGCCCCCATCCTTTTTATTATTTGGCTCAAATGTTTAAAAAAACCAAAAATAATTAGTCTAAAATCCAAATATTCAACGAATAAATTACATGAAAACTCATATATCAAGTAACTAAACATTATAAACTACGACTAATAACTGTTAATTTTGTAACTATCTTTTCGTTCTATATTTTTTAGATGATATTGTATATTTTTTAAGTTTGGTATACATTTGCCCCCAATGAATTTTTCTTCTGGATTCGCTACTGTGTATTCTACGTTTTTCATATCTTATTCTTTCTTTTGTTTTGAACAAATTCATGTTTTTTTTTTAAACATTGACATATTCATGTATGTAATTATACATATTCAGCTAACTTTGTTAGTGATTTTCAAGTTGAAGCAATTCCTGGATATGTAGTCATTAAAACCCTATCTAATATAAATTCATTTGTTCTCAATATATATAAATCCTAACATAGATGCAAAGTAAAAGTTAAATCCAATGAACCATAGGTGTATAGGTTTTGGTCATCATCACCAGCACGTGAATTCTTCTTGGTTTTATCTTTCTCGTATTTCTTTTATGCTTTTTCTTTATTTGTTAATGATTTTCTATAATCCCTAATATAATCTTCATGCCATATTTGGTTTATATTAGATCTCATCAATCATATGATTTATATATTTTTTATCGTTTTTGTATTTTGATTATTGACCTGATTTTTGTTCTTATGTTTCTAGGTTTCACATATGGATATTTAGCACTACGATTAAAAAGGTTCATTTTCATAGATTTAGTTTAGCACTTCAATATTGTAATTTTTATTTAAAGATTAATCATGAATTCAGCTGTTCTTATTGTAAACCCTAGATGCTAACTTTTATAGTCTCCTCTGGCATTCATAATCGGCCACCACATATATTTGTTATCTTTGTCGTTATTTGTTGTTCATATTGCAGGGCTTTTAATCCGATAATCGAGTGATCAGATTGAAATTCCAGTGTATTTTTATTTAGCAAAAAAAAATTCCACTGTACTTTTTAATCTAAATATTTTCTTGATCTATCTTCTAAGTTTTTATCTCAGTTCTATTCAGGTTATATATTATATGTATGAATAGTCAGGTTAATGTTTTACTATAGCTATTTATATGTTTTTATTATTATGATCTTCTATTTATTGATATTTTTATGTCTTCTTTTCGTGTATAGGTTACCATCTTCAATTCAGTCAACGTGATTTTCACTCTCCATCATGTCTGGTATATAGGTTCTTTGTATATTTTAATTGTTTGAAAGCTAAAATAAATTTAGTACTAATAGGGTTTTTATTTTAGGTGTTTTGTTCTATCTTCGTCGTCCCATCGTCCTTTATGTTAAAGGTATGATTCAATTTTGTATTATACCATAGTTGTAGTCTCCGACAACTATAGATTCTTTATATGTATGTATTTTTTTAATAACAAAATAAATTAGTACTAATCTTTACTTTTTGACAGCTAAAATAAATTTAGTACTAATCGGATTATTATTTTAGGTACTTTGGTTTATCTTCGTCGTTCCCGATTTTTTTATGGTACTCTTTTTTTTATATATGCCAAACGTTTGTTCATGATTATCCATGACATATATTTTGCTGGTGCTGTTCGTATATTTTATTTTTCCTAATTTTTAATCCAAATAATTTGTAGTTGATTTGCGTGGATTGTTCGTATCTCCATCTTCTTTTTTAATGACTGGCATAGGTTTCTGATTCTCCTTAAAGGTATGATTTGGGCAGGTGAAAAAGTCAAAGTTGGTGAAAAGAAGAGCGGAAAGTAGGCGGAATAAAGGGCGACTTTTAGCAACAGTGAAATCGGGAAAAGTCTTGGATTTTCTCGGTGTTCTCCACCGGTAATCCGATGGCTCCAACGGAGGAAGATGAGGGAATTGGCGATCTGGTCAAAGGAACAACTCAAGAAGTGGAGAAGGTGAAGTCTTGGTCTTTTATCGTTCAAAACAAACCATCTCTATCGAAGCATGAATTCAAGATCGGTGAGCTCGAAGGTTCTCCATGCGTGGAGATCCCAGACAGTGTGATCGACAATTCCTCAGCTTTGTGGGAAGACTTCCTTATCGGAAAATTCCTATCCGCAGCTCCTCATGTAGCGAAAATACATGTCATCGTTAACAAAATTTGGCCTCTCGGAGACAAAACGATCAAGGTGGACGTTTTTGTTGTCGACGCAACAACAGTCAAATTCCGGATCAAAGATAGTTCACTAAGGGCTCGTATCATAAGGCGTCGTATATGGAACATTGCTGATGTGCCAATGATAGTCTCAAAATGGTCGCCAGTTGCAGAGGAGGCGCAACCGGAGATAAAATCGATTCCAATATGGGTTACTCTGAAGAACGTTCCAACAAAGATGTTTTCTTGGGGGGCATCGGTTTCCTTGCAAGTCCGGTGGAAGACCCTAAAAGACTTCATCCTGACACAGAAATATGTAAAAGCTTTGAAGAAGCAAAGGTCTTGGTCGAAGCAGATCTGTCCAAGGAGTTGCCAAAGTCTTTTCGTTTTAAATCATTAAAGGGAGTTGATGCAGTCGTAGAATACATCTACCCGTGGCTGCCGCCAAGATGCGTTACATGCTCCAAATGGGATCACCTCAAGGATGATTGCCTAGCAAACAAGGGAGAACAGAGGATTACCATCATGAGTAACAAAAAACAGAGCACAAATACGGAACCAACAACTTCGAACACAACAGACAAGGGAGAAGAGAAGAGTGACAAGATGGGAGAAGGAAAAGAAATCCAAACACAGTAGAACCAAAACAGTAATAAGGGTAAGAATGAAAAACGAGAAGTTGAAGTACAACAGAAGGAACTCCAACTTTCTGACTCTGTAGACGAGTTAGGCTTCAATACACACGATGCTGTTCAAGATGCAAACACTCGAGATCTTGAGGGAGATGAGACCCACTGGACAAAAGTCTCACCGGCAAAAATGGGAAAGCAGAACAAACAACAAGAGGAAAAAACAGAGAACTTAGCTTCACCATCACGTTTTTCTATCTTGGGGGAAGATGACAAACAAGATGATGATGATGATGAGATAGACCCGCAAGAGGACCCTTATGAAAGTGAGGAAAAGAAAGAGAAAGAGGAGGGTGAAATAGAAGAAGGAGATGAGATAACTACTCAACAAGTCGATACTAAACAATAAAGGAAAAATGATGCCATACGAGTTCCACCACCACGATCTTCTAAGACTTCTCACAAATTTGGGACAGGTTCGGCGGCTCAAAGCAAGAAGGATTCACATCCTAATGCTTCGAGTTTAAGAGCATCTCGCAAAAAAAATTAATGATGGGGTTCTTCTGGAACGTGCGCGGCTTCAACAAATCAAGAAAACATTCTGTAGTGAAGAAGTGGGTATTGAACTAATAAGGATATTCAACTAATAAAGATCAGTGACTGAAGAAATCAGAAGCAAATCAGAAGCTATAAGTCAAAATAGAGCTGTTGGAGCTCAAACAAAGGAGAGCCACATATTTGAATTTATGTGAACGTTGGAGCTCAAATCAAAGAAGGCCACATGTTTAAATTCAGCTTGTGATCTGTTCTCTCTCTCTTTTGCCTATAAAAAGCTTGTAATACAACTGAAATAAGATAAGGAGAAAGTTTCTCTCTTCCAAATCTCTTAAACTCTCTCTACACTCTTTGAATCTCTAAACATAATCTCAACATTCTTTCTATCTTAATTCCGCATATTCTTACATGGTATCAGAGCGTTAAGCTCCAAAATCTTCTTATTCTCTGTTCGTGTTCAAATCTACTCACTTCCATTTCGTTTTTCAACCATTCTTCATTCTGGTTCTTCAAATTTTTCTAGAAAACTCTCTTTATCCAGTGGTCAGTAGTATTATCCGGTGGTCAATAAGATTCTACCCATGGAAAATTCAAGACCAGTTGTTGTACCTGTTACTCTTAAGGGAGTAAACTATTTGCTATGGTCTAGAACGACCAAAACAGCTCTATGTAGCCGTGGGCTTTGGGATCATGTCGTGAAGAGCGAAGCACCAAAGGTGACGGTTGAAAAGGATGGTAAGACGACAGTGGTTGCTGGTGACAGTGACAAGTGGTTTCTATCATTCAAAACTCTCTTGAAGCATCTCTTCTTGAAGCATACTCCTACTGTGAGTCAGCCAAGGAGTTATGGGAGACCCTCCACAAGGTATTTGGGAATACCTCTAACTTGAGCCGAGTATTTGAAGTCAAGAAGGCTATCAACGATCTCAGCCAAGAAGACATGGAGTTTACTCAACATTTTGGGAAATTTAGGTCCCTTTGGGCTAAACTGGAAATGCTAAGGCCAAGTTCAGTTGATCCAGTTGTGATTAATGAAAGGCGTGAGCAAGATAAGGTCTTTGGTCTCCTCATGACCTTAAACCCAAGCTACACGGACCTCATCAAGCATATGCTAAGGGCCAACAAACTTCCAAGCCTTGAAGAAGTGTGTGCTCAGATTCAAAAGGAACAAGGCTCTCATGGACTCTTTGGAGGGAAAAGGGAGCTTATCACTGCCAACAAAGGACTCTACAAGCCTGATGATAGGAAGGTGTGGATATGTGACCATTGTAAGAAAAAGGGCCACATCAAGGACAAGTGCTGGATCCTACACCCACACCTTAAGCCAAGCAAGTTCAAAGATCAGAAGGCTAATCTCTCCCATGAACCGAAGCATGTCAGCTCCTCAACACAAGCAGATGGCATGGCTATGGCTGCATCTGGTGAGTTCGTGAAGAAAGCTGACTTGGATGCTCTCATCAAAGCCTTAAAGGAAAACGGTACCGCATTCTATACTCACAAACTTAATAATTCTATGGTTGTAGATTCTAGTGCATCTCATCATATGATTAGTAACTCCAATCTACTTAACAACGTAGAATCTGCTCTAGGGAATGTGGTAATTGCAAATGGTACAAAAATTCCAATTAAAGGCATTGGTAATCTTAAGTTGTTTGATAAGAACTCTAAAGCATTCTATATTCCATCCTTCACATCCAACTTATTATCTGTTAAGAGGGCTACCTCTGATTTGAATTGCTATGCTATCTTTAGTCCTAATGGTGTGTATTTTCAGGATATTAAGACTAATAAGGTTCTTGGAAGGGGGTCCGTCAAAGATGACTTATATGTGCTTGAAGAAAATGAACCAAACTCCTTGTTATCCTGTTCTTTTAGTTCAATTTTTGCGGATGCTAATGGTGCTATTTGGCATGCTAGGCTAGGACATCCTCATTCTCGTGCATTAGAACTGATGTTACCTAGTATTTCTTTTAAAAACAATGAATGTGAAGCTTGTATACTTGGTAAACATTGTAAATCAGTGTTTCCCAAGTCTTCAACTATTTATGAAAATTGCTTTGATTTTATACACTCTGATGTGTGGACTTCACCTTGTGAATCAAGAGAACACCATAGGTACTTTGTCACATTCATAGATGAAAAATCAAAATATACTTGGGTAACTCTACTTCCATCAAAAGATAGAGTGTTTGAGGCATTTATTAACTTTCAAACTTATGTTACTAACCATTACAATGCTAAGATTAAGATTTTTCGAAGTGATAATGGTGGTGAATACACAAGCAATGCCTTCAAACAACACTTAACCAAGCATGGGATTATCCAACAAACAAGCTGCCCATACACACCTCAACAAAATGGCATGGCTGAATGAAAGAATAGGCACTTGATGGAGGTAGCAAGATCTATGATGTTTCACAACAATGTCCCAAAGAAGTTTTGGGGAGATGCACTAGTCTCGGCATGCTACTTGATCAACCGCATTCCGACCAAGATTCTCAATGATATCTCTCCATTTGAGGTATTGAACAAAACTAAACCTTCTCTTAATCACTTACGTGTGTTTGGATATGTGTGTTTTGTTTTGATTCCAGGAGAACACAGAAACAAGCTTGAGCCTAAAAGTGTCAAAGCTATGTTCATTGGGTATTCCCCAAACCAAAAGGGATACAAATGTTATGATCCAGAAACACGAAGGGTTCTTGTGTCTAGAGATGTGAAGTTTGTGGAGGCCAAAGGGTATTTTGAAGAGAGGAATTGGGATAATCTGAAAGATCTTTCCCATACCCCATCTGATACAGCCACAAACCTTAGAAGGATCTTGGTGACTCTTGGAATCACTCCACACACTGAAACTGTGACCAGAAGCAATCCAAGCCCTCCAACAACTCCAAATGAACCAGGTGACGAAGCTACTCCCCTTGATCATGAGGGAGGCAGTATAAATCAAGAAGAAGAAGACTTAGTCATCCATGATCAAGGTGACTCAACTCAAAATGAATCTGGATCTGAATTCACTCAAGAAGAAGAATCAGACCAAGAAGAAGAATCTGCTCAAGATGAGCAACCACAACAACAACCACAACAATATGTTTCATTGAGAAGAAGTGCAAGACTCAATCCGCCAGTCAGTCCACAAGCTACACAATTAAGACGCAGTACAAGGCCAAGAAACTCACCATCAAATTAGAAGAATACAAGGGTCTACTACAATTGCAATGCTGTAGCTCATCCAATTCAAGCAGTTTGCAATCATGCCTACATTCCTCAAGAACATCAAGTATTCATTGGGAAACTTGATCAAGAACAAATTCCAACAAGCTATGAAGAAGCTAAGGAACATAAAGTGTGGATGGATGCAGTAGGTGAAGAACGCAATGCTATGGAAATAAATCACACTTGGGATGAAGCTGATTTACCTAAGGGAAAGAAGACTGTGAGTTCTAAGTGGGTATTCACAATCAATTACCTAAGCAGTGGGGAGATAGAGAGGCACAAGGCTAGATTAGTCGCAAGAGGATTCACCCAAACCTATGGAGAGGATTACCGTGACACATTTGCTCCAGTGGCTAAGCTACACACAGTAAGGGTCATATTATCCTTAGCTACTAACTTGGGATGGGATCTTTGGCAGATGGATGTCAAGAATGCATTCCAACAAGGTGAACTAGAAGATGAGGTGTATATGACTCCTCCACCGGGTCTTGAAGATTCAGTTACACCGGGGAAATTTTTGAGACTTAGAAAGGCTATCTATGGTTTGAAACAATCACCAAGAGCTTGGTACCACAAGCTAAGCATGACCTTGAGAGATAGGGGATTCAAGAAGTCTGAATCAGATCATACACTCTTCACATTACAAAGCCAAGAAGGTATTGTGGTCATTCTCATCTATGTAGATGATATTATCATCTCTGGGAGTGACAAGGCTGGTATTCAAGCTACTAAATCTTATCTCAAATCAG
Source organism: Arabis hirsuta (assembly GCA_964056655.1). Classification (NCBI taxonomy): domain Eukaryota; kingdom Viridiplantae; phylum Streptophyta; class Magnoliopsida; order Brassicales; family Brassicaceae; genus Arabis; species Arabis hirsuta. The sequence continues at coordinate 14,888,993 of OZ053307.1, forward strand.
TATTTGATATTAAGGATCTTGGAGAACTAAAGTACTTTCTAGGGATAGAAGTATGTCGCTCTAAAGAGGGACTCTTCTTATCACAAAGAAAGTACATTCTTGATCTTTTGAGTGAAACAGGAAAGCTTGATGCTAAGCCAGCCAAGACACCTCTAGAAGAAGGATACAAAGTTGAACGAGAGGGGGAGATAGAAGATGGACCATTTGAAGATGTCACCCAATACAGAAAAATGGTTGGTAAGCTCATATACTTGACCATTACAAGACCAGACTTGTGTTTTGCTGTGAATCAGGTGAGCCAACACATGCAAGCCCCCAAGATATACCATTGGAACATGGTGAACCGTATCTTGAGATATCTCAAGGGAACTTCGAGTCAAGGCATTTGGATGGGTTGCAATGGGAGCTCAGAGATTGTAGGATACTGTGATGCTGATTGGGCTGGAGATAGAAGGGATAGAAAATCTACAACCGGTTATTGCACTTTCATTGGAGGAAACTTAGTTACATGGAAAACAAAGAAGCAAAAGGTGGTTTCATGTTCAAGTGCTGAAGCTGAGTATAGAGCCATGAGGAAGCTAACCAATGAGCTTACTTGGCTCAAGGCTCTCCTCAAAGACTTAGGCATTGAGTCAAAGGATCCAATAACCATGCACTGTGACAATCAGGCAGCCATTCACATCGCCTCCAACTCTGTGTTCCATGAATGTACCAAGCACATTGAAGTAGATTGCCATAAGGTGCGTCAAGCAGTAGAACAAGGATTGATCTTGCCATGCTATACGAAAAGCTCTGATCAATTGGCCGACATATTCACCAAGGCAGCAAGCCTGAAGGTGTGTGAGTTCATTCACTCAAAGCTTGGACTTATAGAGATCAACTAGCCATGGAGTTCATACTCTTTTTCCTTCAGTGTAGTTTTTATCCCACGTGGTTTTTCTACACTAAGGTTTTAATGAGGTGAATCTGCATGGTCCAATCTTAACTTATATCTCTATAGTTAAGCTTGAGGGGGAGTATTGAACTAATAAGAATATTCAACTAATAAGGATCAGTGACTGAAGAAATCAGAAGCAAATCAGAAGCTATAAGTCAAAATAGAGCTGTTGGAGCTCAAAATAGAGCTGTTGGAGCTCAAACAAAGGAGAGCCACATATTTGAATTTATGTGAACGTTGGAGCTCAAATCAAAGAAGGCCACATGTTTAAATTCATCTTGTGATCTGTTCTCTCTCTCTTTTGCCTATAAAAAGCTTGTAATACCACTGAAATAAGATAAGGAGAAAGTTTCTCTCTTCCAAATCTTTTAAACTCTCTCTACACTCTTTGAATCTCTAAACATAATCTCAACATTCTTTCTATCTTAATTCCGCATATTCTTACAGTGGGTACAAGAAAATTCGTTACAATTTGGATGCTTATTAGAGACGAGAGTCAAGGAAAATAAGGCACATCGAATTGTTGATTCGGTATTTCAGAATTGGTCATTCTTATCAAATTATGAGTTCAATAATCGGGGGAGAATCTGGGTGGTTATGGCAGCAAGGAGTTAGGGTAACCCCTGTTTTTAAAAGTGGTCAAATCATCACAGTTTCGGTTTTGTTGGAGGGACATGATGAAGAATTCTATTGTTCTTTTGTCTATGCTTCCAATCAAGAGGCAGAAAGGAAAATTTTATGGGAAGACTTAAAGAATCACCATGATTGCAGAAGGTTCCATAAAAAGAGTTGGATGGTAATTGGTGACTTCAATGAAGTATTGTCGGGTGATGAACACTCTCGTTATGAAATCTCTCCCACCATATCTCAAGGTGCGCGTGACTTTCAAGACGTAGCTCGGCATTGTTCTTTCACGGATCTGCATTTTCATGGACCACGATATACTTGGTGCAATAAACGTGAGGAAGGCTTGATTTGCAAAAGACTTGATCGTGTCCTGATTAGTGAGCAATGGATTCAAGACTTTCCAAGATCATACAACGTATTTGAAGCAGGGGGTTGTTCTGATCACTTACGATGTCGCATTATGTTTGACTCAGAAGAAAGAAAAGTCATAAAGCCGTTTAAGTTTGTTAACATCTTAGCAGAGGCTGAGGCATTCATACCATTAGTAGAGAGCTACTGGGCAGAAACTCGGGAGTTGTATCACTCCACATCGGCGTTATATCGTTTCTCCAAAAAATTAAAGGTCTTAAAACCAAAACTTCGAGCGTTACAGAAGGACAAGCTAGGGAACTTGCAAAGAAAGCGAAGGAAGCATTCAATTTACTCTGCGAAAAACGGAGGATAAATCTAACACAACCATCAAATGCAGCGATGGAAGAGGAAAAGTGGCTTATGAGAAATGGTCGCATGTTGCTCACTTGAAAACTTCTTAAAGCAGCAATCGAAGCTGCATTGGCTCGCCGTCCGTGACAGAAACAATAAAACTTTCAATAGAGCGGCAACAGTAACAAATACAAAAAACGCAATCCGGGAAATACAAGATCACAATGGCGAGATTCTGATAAAAAGGAGAGGAGGTAAAGCGTGAAGCTGAGAGATTCTTTAGGGATTTCTTGTCCCATACACCACCGGACTGCGAAGGAGCTACGGTAGAAAGACTGGAATCAATCTTGGGTTATAAATGCTCCGAAAATGACTGCACAAGGATTATGCGAGATATCACAGATGAGGAAGTGAAGAAAGTGTTGTTTATGATGCCGAATGATAAATCACCGGGACCGGACGGGTACACAAATGAATTTTATAAAGCGGCATGGCCGATTGTTGGGAGAGATTTTACAATATCTATTCAATCATTCTTCAAGAAGGGGTTTATCACTACAAGAAAACAGTTCGTTTGTGACTACTTTTTGTGACTGTTTTTATAGTCACTAAATTTGCGACTGTTTTGTGACTGATATGTGACTAATCAGTGACTACGAGAATCCGAGACGCAAAGTAGTCACATATTTGAGACTAACAAATTCAGTCGTAGAGTAGTCGCAAATTAGCGACTACATAGCGACACTTAATGGAGAGATAGATATTCGTCACCAATTAGTCACAAAATACGACTAATTTGTGACAACCTACATAGTGAATAAATGTAGTTGCTAAGTAGTCACAAATGTGCGACTAATTTGTGACTTTCAGAGGACGTCTTGAAAGAGTCGCAAATTCGTCACAAAGAATCATGTCGGTAGGTTTGTCGGGTAGCATGTCGGCAGCATTGTCGGGTTATGTCGGCAAGATATTTATAAGGATGGTTATTACCTTAAGGTAGTCACAAAATAGTGGTAAAAGAGTCACAAATTTGTGACTGATTTTTTGAGTGTCACAAAGTAGAGGCAAAATTTTGCCTATATAAGCAAACCCACGCCCATTTCTTCTTCATTCATCGAAACGAAAAAAAAAACACAAAAGGGAAAAAAAAGAAAAAAAATATTTGGAATTCTTCTAGAGAGTGGATGTATAACCGGATCGATCCGAGCACAAATAATCTATCTGACGAATTTTTGGTGGGAGTCGAGCAATTCATGAATTTGTAATATATTTTGTAATTTTTGGTGGGAGTCGAGTACAAATATTTTGTAATATATTTGTTCTAGATGTGTGAACACTAATGGTTATATATGTGAACACTAAAATCTACCAATACCCTCTCCGGTCACGGGTTCGATTCCACGAGAAATCAACCTTTTTTATTTTTCGATCTGACAAATTTAAAGATATATACAGACTAATGTAGTAAATAACCGAATGACTACGATAGCCCAATGGTCAGCAATACACTCAATGTCTAACATTTCCCCTTCTTCAGGTCACGGGTTCGATCGCGAGAAAACACCATTTTTTCTTTTTTCGATCCGACGGTTTTGTGACTCTTTTGTGACTAATTTGTGACACTTTAGGGTTTAGAAAAATGATTCCCAGAACATTAAAATTCGTCACAAATTAGTCACACAATACCCACTACTTTATGACTACTTTGTGACTTATTTGTGAAACTTTAGGGTATAGACACTCCGTCACAAATTAGTCACAAAATACCCACTACTTTATGACTACTTTACAACTAATTTGCAACTAATTTGCAACTACTTATAATTTTTTTCCAAAAAGACAACACATTCTAAGTGTCTATTATTTATTTTTGTATTAACAATCTTTGTAAACTATAATATTTATAAAGAATATATTTTATGAGTGAGAAAATCCAAATTCATTTTTTAAAATATTGTTGCATACATATAACTAGTTGATAACACTTTGATCTTTAACCATTTTTCTTGTAAGTTTGTTGTTTTCTATAGATTAAGTTGAATTTCAATTAATGTGATGGATATAACCAATAAAACATTCAAGAAATGCATTTGTTATTGGTTGGAAATGATAATGGGTGATACTTGTTTGTTAAAATGTTTAGGGTTTAGGGTTTCATTTCCTACTACCCAAAAATGTCACAAAGTAGTCATAAATTTGTGACTCTTTTGTGACTCATATGTGACTCCTCCGAAGGCGGGCTTATTTCGCGCCCAATCCAAAAATTTTGGGGCAATGGATCAGATTTGGGCTTTTAGGCGGGCTTTTTTGGCGCTGAAAATTGGTATTTTGCGACGGATTTGCGACGAATTTGTGACGCCCTGATTAGATATAAGCAAAAAAAAAATCCCCAAATCATTTTATCCCAAACCCTAGATCATTTTATCGCCTCTCTCTCGAATCATTTCTTCGCTTCATTTCTCTCGATTTATTTCTTCGATCTATCGCCAAACAAATCATTTCTTCGCTTCATTTCTCTCGATTCATTTTTTTCCCCTCTTTGTTTGTCGATTCTTCTCTTTGAATCGAAGGAGAAATCTCGATTCATCTCTCTCTCTGTGTCGATTCGTCTTTTACGAAACCCTAGATCTTATGGCTACTACGAAATATGGACGAGGCGGTGGTAAAGGCCCCCGCGGTGGAAGAGGCGTTGGCGGTGGAAGAGGCGCCGGTGGTAAAGGCGTTGGCGGTGGAAGAGGCGCCGGTGGCGCAAACCCCGGCGGTCATGGAAATCAGCCTGGTCCAAAAACTCGCGGTGGAAAAGCTTCTACCGTTGGCGGTGAAAAGCTTCCTGCTTCCGGCGGTCAAGGGAAGCATCCTTCTCCCGGCGAGTCTAGTAAGGGACCGGCGCAGCCTTCTCGAAAGCTTCCGGTTCAGGGTAAAGGGAAGGGCATCTCTCTCGACGGTGGTGGAGAGACCTCACGCGGACAACAGAACCGTGACGGCGGAGGTCCACCACCAGGTGCAACAAAGTCAACCGGCGGTCAGGCTTCTTCTAATTCCTCCAATCCGTCTGGTCCTACTACGCCTCTTTCTCAAAAGACAACGTCTTCTCAAGTCACTGGCTCTGTTTCTCGAACCAACTTGATTCCAACCCAGTACCCTTCTACATCAAACCGGAGTGGATCTCAGAGATGGGCGTTTGCTGCTCTATTGCCTGAACAACCGGCAGAGGAAGATGAAGAAGAAGATATGGATGATGCAGAAGAAGAAGAAGTCCAGGGTCAACAACTGGGACCCGAGTACGCTGCTGTTGATGATCACGACGACTACCAGGCGCTTTTGGATAATATGTTTGCTCTTCCAGGACGTCAAAATATGCCCCTCCTGAGTGAGGTTCCCATCGAAATCGAAGGCAGAAAAGTACACTGGTAAGTGAATAAGCTTAGTGTTTTTAAGTTATGGAATTTAGTAATATATGCAGAACTGGATTGTGGACTGTGTTATATATGTGAACTGTATTGGATTGGGAACTGACTGTGAACTGGATTGGATTGTTTGATATATTGTGGACTGTGTTATATATGTGAACTGGATTGGATTGTTTGATATATGTGAGCTGATTGTGAACTGTCATATTTAGTAGTATAGCTATATTGTTTGAACTGGATTGTTTGAACTGGATTGTATAGCTTTATTGTTTGAAGTGGATTGTTTGAACTGTGTTATTTAGTATTATAGCTTCAAGAAAACACCCTTTTTAGATATATGTGGATTGTGAACTGTGTTATATAGTAGTATAGCTTTATTGTTTGATATATGTGAACTGGTTAGCTAAGTGTTTGGTTAGAACTGGATTAGCTAAGTGTTTGGTTAGCTTTATTGTTTCATGTCTGTCAACTGGATTAGGTAAGTGTTTGCTAATATATTTTTTTCATTTCTGTCAACTATAGATTGCATTTCTGTATTTGGCATGTGTTATTTAACCTCATCATATATTTATTTGCAAGGTTCACTCGGGACAGAGGACTACTCACCCGTGTCATTGCTGGGATTTTTCGCCGGAAGTTCGATGGCCCTTTCTACAGCTGGACTGTGACCCCTATAGACAAACAAGAAAGATATTTTAGAACTTTTGCAGTAATGTTTGCTACTTTTCCTTTGTTTCACTCTCAATTCTTATACTTAACTAATTTTCCTTTTTTCCACTCTCAATTCTTCTAATTAACTATGTATTTTACTGTGTAGTCTATGTAAGATTGGGATATAGGGATCACTCCCCTTGTGAGGGCTCATTTTAGAAGGATTGCTACAAAACGGATGAGAGGGATTGTAAGTCAAGCAAAGAGAAAGGGTGTGAGACCAATTTGGATTACTCCTACGCTGTGGAAGCAAATGTGGGTCCACTGGGACACACCAGAGGCTCAGGGCAGGAGCACTACGGCTTCCAACTCCTGCAACTCTGATCGTAACGGACTTGGAATCTACAAGCACGTTTCAGGCTAATCTTCTTTCTTGACCGTTCAGCAAGACATGGTAATACTTTTATCATTTCTTTCTGTCATATAAACTTCATCTACCTAATCTTTCTTATCCATTCTTGCAGGAGGAGAAACTAGGACGTCCTGTCTCTTTTGGTGAAGTGTTTAGGAAGACGCATACAAACGCTGATGGAAGTTTTGTTGATGAAAAAGCTAAGAAAGTCGCTGAGACTTATCAGAGGGCCCTGCAAGAAGTTTTGGATCAGCCTGGAGATGGACCAGAGGCTACAGACTCCTCCTCTGAGCATTCTACACAGCGGACTCTAAGCATCGCTGAGAGGAATGACATCTTCCTTAAGGTAAATTAATCTTCTCTCATGCTTTATGTCTGTTCTGTATGTGTTATCATCTTTGAGAGTCATTGTAAGTACCATTGGGATCAGTACAATTGTGATTAGATGACTTGTTGGTGGAAAAGATATTGGTTTATCTTGTATACAATTGTGATTTATGATTCATTCTAACTTAGGTTCTTGTTAATGATATACTGTTTTGGTTCTCTTGAATGATACTGGATTTAGGTCTATGGTTAATCATTACTTGTTATTGCTTGGATTTCAGTGTACTTTTGGTATTGCTTGTTAGACCTGTTATTGTTCTTTGTTAATGATTTTGTTTTGGTAGTCTTGAATGATACTGTTTTGGTAATCATCACATGTTAGTGCTTGAATTGCAGCTTCTTATGACTGTTGCAGTGACTGTTGCTTGGATTTCAGCTTGATGACTGTTTGATATACTTGTTATGACTGTTGTAGTGTACTGAATTCGATTCCAAGGGGACTCCTTATGGAATGGGCCAACTCTCACAGGTTCAGAAAGGAAAGAGGAAGATAAGATATGCTGAATCTTCTTCGTCATCACTGGTAGAGATCCAGGAAGAGCTTAAATCAGCTCGTCAAAAGATTGCTGAAAACGAAGCAGAAAATCAGCGACGTGATGAGGCGCTAAGGCAAAGTCAAACTCGGATTGCTGATTTGGAGAAGCTCCTTCTGTTTATGAAGGACAACAATCCCAGCTTTGCTGCTTACATGTCTGACTCCTCTGCCTTAGATCCTTCTGCCACAGCCAATCCTTCTCAACCTCCTCCAGCTAAAGACAACACCTGAACTGGTTATGTACTCCTTCTGTTTAAAAAAAATTGTTATGTACTCTCTCTCTATCTTTTGTACTCTAACTTAATTACTACTTCTCTTTTGTCAAACTTATGTACTTATGCTTTAAAAACTTATGTTATGGTATTCTAATATTTTGTAGTTTTAAGATTTTAAGTTCTTTTCATTTAGGTTTCTCAAATCAAAACACAAATGTATGTGTTTTAAGTGACAAAAATATGACCAATTTGCAACTGAATAGGCCAATTAAGTGACCAAAAAATTAACAAACGAGTTGCAAATTAGTGTCTAACAAGTGACACTTTAGTGACTAATTTGTGACTAGACATAATATTAAAAGGAGTCACTAATATGTCGCTAATTTACGACTACACAAGGCGTCACAAATTAGTAACAATTTAATGACTTCCTCGCTTGTCGCTAATTAGTCGCTATTTTCCCACCACAAAGCGTAGTCACACACGCGTTGCTATTTTGCAACTGAAATATATTGTCGCAACATAGTCGCTAATTTGCGACAACACCATTATAGTCACAAGGTAGTCGGTAATTTGTGACCACATCAATCTCGTCGCAAAGTAGTCGCTAAATTGCGACTACCAGTATACAGTTACAAATCAGTCGCTTTTTTGCTACTACGGTATTGTTGTCACTAAGTAGTCGCTAATTTGTGACTACTTTGCGACTGCTATAATTAGCGACGATCGATTTGCCACTACCCATTTTAGTCACTAAGTAGTCACTAAATGATCATTTGTGACTACTTTGTGACTAAAATGGGTGTCACAAAAGACCTGTTTTCTTGTAGTGTTTCTACAAAAGGGGATAAACTCGACTATATTGACTCTCATACCAAAAAAAGAGGAGGCGAAGGAGATGAAAGACTATCGCACAATCTCATGCTGTAACGTGATCTACAAGGTGATTTCCAAAATCATTGCCAACAGGTTAAAAGAGATTCTTCCGAGCTTCATTGCACCAAACCAATCGGCTTTTACTAGTTGTTCTAGAACTTATGTCACTAATGTAAGGTCATCCCACTGTCGTGACGTAACTAACCTTCTACGTTTTCTACTTTAATAGACTCAACTATCGCAGGTTATTACAAGGTGAAAAAAAGCTTTATGATCAAGATTGATTGTTCACTAGACTCCTTAACTAACCTATCGAATTGTTAATATGTCTAGCTCATCGAATACTAGGTCCGAAGATATAACAAACTTTTGGAGAGTATATCAACCTAAGATCAACCCCTGGGTAGCTAAGCCAATTCGTGCTTTGAGAGCACATAAATATGAATAATCAATTCTAGTATAAAACTCTAAATGATTAAGAATGTAAAGACATAGAATTAAGAAAATGCATAGAAATCAAATCAAAACTAGTACTCTAACATGTTTGGCAACATGTAGCAGCAAGAGTAAAACACGTAAACATAAATAATCATTGATCTACAAAGCGTAAGGAGTTAGATCTCATCTCTTCGCAATAGGGCAAAGTCAATCTATCCTTAAAGGCTTTTAGAATCAAATATGCATTAAGAACAAGAGAAAAATGAAATACATGTTTAGGTATTGATTTAGGCTGTTATGGCCGGCTGCTTAAGTTCCTAGAGAGGCTAAAAGCAAATATATAAGGTTTAAGGAGGCTTAGACCGGCTAGGGCTTCTTCGGGCAAAAACATCTTTTTGGTCGAAACTGAGGCAATACCGGTCACACTACCGGTCGGGTTGCATGACCGGTATTTGAGGCTTCTATGGCGTTTCTAGAAGGTCAGCAAAGGTCTGGATCATCGGCCCATGGGCGGCCTGGTGCTTGGCTTTCTTGTGTACTCACTTTACTTCAAAGGCAGTTTGACATGTCCTCAGTGTTTCCAGTGTATCATCTAACGTACAGCTCCAATTGATGAAATTCCAACTCCATTGTAAATATAACTCAAAGGTCTATCTTCATACCAAGTTTTGTCCAATTCCAAATTGATTTGATCCTCCGTTCATCAGAGAACTTCTGGTATATACATTCTGTCCAACTTGAGAATGTGCTTTATCTTCAAGATAAAATGACTTGGCTTGGTTCTTTTGACTTGAATGAATAGCTGCATCATAGATAACACTCTTTTTGCTCCATTTTACATCCTTTTGATGATAAAACCTGTTAAGACCTTAAAATCTACAAATACAAAAAACTATCTCTTTTGGTCAAAATTTTTTATTAATATATGTAAAAACCATAGTAAAATAGATAAAAAAAAGTGGTAAAATATAGGTTATATCAGGTGGCCCGGTGCTTGGCTCCTTTGTGCACTCACTTCACTCCGTAGGCAGATTGACATGTCCTTAGTGTTTCCAGTGTATCTTCTAAAGTACAGCTCCAGTTGATAAAATTCCAACTCCATTGGAAAGCTAACTCAAATGGCTATCTCCAAACCAATTTTTGTCCAATTTCAAGTTGATTTGTTTCTCCGTTCATCAGCGAACTTCTGGCGTATACATTATATCCAACTTGAGAACGTGCTTTATCTTCAAGATAAATGACTGGACTTGGTTCCTTTGACTTGAATGAGTAGCTGCATCATAGGTAACACTCTTTTTGCTCCATTTTACATCCTTTTGATGATAAAACCTGTTAAGACCTTAAAATCTATAAATACGAGAAAACTACCTCTTTTGGTCGAAAAGCTTTACTAATATATATAAAAACCATAGTAAAATATATAGTAAAAGTGGTAAAATATAGGGTATATCAACTCCCCCAGACTTATCTTTTGCTTGTCCTCGAGCAAACAATCGTCAAGAATGGAGAAGAGGTTTGAAATTCAGAGAAACTCACATATTCTTTGGATCGTTGCGTCAAATTCTAAACCTGTAATCCACATGAAACAAAGTTAGGTCATAGACGTTCAAACAAAGTTAGGTCATCTTCAACTTCAACTCAATTGACTCATTCTACTCTCCTAGATTTATTGAAGACTTCTCAATAAAAACATCATTCAAGGAAGACGGGCTAGGTATTGGGAAAGGTTGATTTTAGTGGTGAGGTTAAAAGTGTTTTAGGGTTACCATAGACTCCGGGTGCAAGATAAAACCTGTTAATACCTTAACATCTACAAATACGAGAAGACTACCTCTTTGGTCGAAAAGCTTTACTAATATATATAAAAACCATAGTAAAATATATAGTAAAAGTGGTAAAATATAGGGTATATCAACTCCCCCAGACTTACAAGCAAACAATCGTCAAGAATTGAGAAGAGGTTTGAAATTCGGAGGAACTCACATATCTTTTGGATCGTTACGTCAAATTCTAGACCTATAATCCACATGGAACAAAGTTAGGTCATAGACGTTCAAACAAAGTTAGGTCATCTTCAACGTCAACTCAATTGACTCATTCTATTCTCCTAGATTTATTGAGGACTTCTCAATAAAAACATCATTCAAGGAAGACGGGCAAGGTATTGGGAAATGCTGATTTTAGTGGTGAGGTTAAAAGTGTTTAGGGTTACCATAGACTCCGGGTGCGAGATATTATGCAAAATCGCAAGAGAGAATGGACCTGTTGATGTCCACAATTTTCCAACCACTTACTTCTTCACGTCTCTCCCCCAGACTTAGATTTTTCTCCAGGAACCACTTTAAATCTCTTCTACTCGTCTCTCCTTTGTATCATGAAATATTCCTTGGGTATTCCTCGGCCATAAGACTCTTAGACAACCGTTTTCCTTTTCCTTAAAATTTTTTTTTTTTTGACAATAAAGAGTGGTAAAAAGAGGATAAGATATCATGAATGTGTGATTCGTTTCCTTGATCTAACATCCTTAATAATAAATAATCAAAAATCATATTAGTAGTCCAACATATAGAGTCAAAGTCATATCCATCAAAACAGTTGCAAGTAGAAATTTTCTGGACGGAAGTTCTATCATAAGGTTTCTAAATCGATTGTCATGAACAAAGCCCTGCAACAATGGTCACATAGTCTTCGAAATAAAAATTTCAATCCTAGAAAAGTGTCATAATTCCTATCTTATTATTTTTATAAAAACGTATTTTTTTTAAAATAAATTTTGAAAAATCCTTTTAAAAACGTAAAAACCAAACACGAACAAAGTGTTAGTAACAACAATCCCCCTAGACTTAAATTAAAACTACCCCGGTATAAAATTAAATCAAATTAAGGGAGTAATGATGAAAATTTATTTGAAAAGAATAATCAAAAAGATAGGGATTAGAATGATAGTACCGGTGAGCTTAGCTATTTTCGGCAAAAATCTTAGGTTGTCGCGATCAATCTTAGATCTTCGTTGTTTTTGAGCATTAGGTATCCTGTATGAATCGAACCCATTCTTTGTATCTCCAATGTCTCCTATTTTCTGTCACATCTCTTTTGAATGGAGGATAATGTTTAAGACGATTGAATTGTGCATCCACAATGAAATCTCTTGGAAATCCTGTTTAAGAGCAACATATCCTAGCAAAAACACTTGAAATCACTTGTTAAATTCATCTTGGATCAAAGTCTTCAATACATGTGTATTGAATTCCAAGTCCAAGGGAAGGAAAATTTGATAAGAAACAAAAAGAAATCAAATAATGAATCCAAATTGTTAAAAATCATCAATCTAAGTGAAACCAATGAATGAATATGTTAAGATGTGAAAATCATATCTAAAACCATTTAAATCTAACCAATATTTTTCGTCGCGGGAAGGGTTGCGTTGGTCGCGGTCCATGCGATTTTTCGTCGACCTTTTTCTTTGTCTATACACATCGGATTTGATATCCGAAAGATGCTACGGATTCTTGAGAATGAGATCTTTCCAATGGTATGAAGATTGTAGCCTGGTTCATCGTGGCCTGATCTGAGAAAAAGATTGAAGTTGCGGCTTTGTAACCTTCCTTTACGGTCTTGTTCAATTGGTCATAACTTGCTAACCGTAATACCAAATCATGTTATGCTTTTTTCCTATAGCTTCATAAGACTTTCTTCTTCGTCCTTACCAAATTTAAAAAATGTCCGTGCTGATAAGGTATTCCGTTCATTCCATGAACTGAACAAGTCATGTTCTATCTCTTTTTCATCGTTCTTCTTAAAAACACATTTGTTTGTATTTTTAAATTTTTTTGTAAAATCCTGAAAAATCCATAGATATATAAAATAATGAATGACAATGTTTAGAAAATAAAATCAAATCCAAACACTTAGAATAAGTAGATAAATAAAATCAAAAGCATAAATATGGGTTGCCTCCCATAAAGCGCTTGTTTTAAGTCTTATAGCTCGACTCCTTGGGTTTTTAGGATTGTGAAAGGTCTTCTAAAGGCTTGAGGTTGCCTTTAGCATTTGAATGAGGTCTCCTTAATTCATGTTCTCCATCTTCATCTAATTGGTTTGGTTCATTGATCAACACTTCTCTCTTCTCCAAAGGAATGTATCGAGTTTGTTTTGCTCGAAAACCTGGCGGTGCGGCATAGTGATAGACACGAGTGTCTATGTTAGTGAAGAATATCTGTTGTAGAGGATAGTCCATGATAGCTCCAGCACTTGCCAAGAATGGTCTTTCAAGGATGAAAGGTGTTGAACAATTGTTCATACTCGCCACTTCATACTCGCCAATTGTTCATACTCATCTCTTCGCAATAGGGCAAAATCAGTCTATCCTTAAAGGCTTTTTCTATCTCCATACCAAGTTTTGTCCAATTACAAGTTGATTTGATCCTCCATTCATTAGCGAACTTCTAACGTATACATTCTGTCCAACTTGAGAATGTGCTTTATCTTCACGATAAATGACTTTACTTGGTTCATTTGACTTGAATGAGTAGCTGCATCATAGATAACACTCTTTTTACTCCATTTTTCATCATTTTGATGATAAAACCTGTTAAGACCTTAAAATTTACAAATACGAGAAAACTACCTCTTTAGGTTGAAAATATTTATTAATATATATAAAAACCATAGTAAAATAGATAGTAAAAGCAGTAAAATATATGGTATATCAGCTAGATATTAACCAATACTAGATATTAGGTTGGAATGATAGTGCGAATCGGTCAACAGTTGATTTTGTGGATCAGATTAGTGGGTGTCGCTGAGAAATTTCGTGGTGGCGGCATAAGAATCCCCTATACGGAAAAGAAAAAAATAGCCGAACTAAAGAAAGCGGTGGAGGAGTGTCAGGAAGATGCCACACAGTCTCAAGAGGAACTATCATAGCTAACGAATAGACTTCGGGAAGCTTATAAAGATGAGGAAGAGTATTGGCATAAAAAAAGTCGGACGCAATGGTACAAAGATGGGGATGCAAATTCGCAATTTTTCCATGCCCTTACAAAACAGAGAAGGCACGGAATCATATTATAGGATTGCAAGATGAGTCGGGGAATTGGTTGAGTTCTGAAGAGGAGGTAGAGGAGGTGGCGGTAAACAACTTTGATGATCTTTTCAAAACAACCTCTCGAACAGAGTTTAGGGAGATTCTGGATGAAGTTCCCATGCAAATTACTAGTCAAATAAATGACTCATTAATGGCATTGGCAACAGAGAAGGAGGTTCGCCAGACACTTTTCATGATGCACCCTGAAAAGGCTCCCGGTCCGGATGGTATGACAGCATTATTTTTTCAACGATCCTGGCACATAACCAAATGGGAGGCGGTAGATTTGGTTAATAATTTTCTACAGACGGGAAGGTTTGACCAGAGACTTAATATGACGAATATATGTTTAATACCTAAAACAGATCGACCTACTAGAATGACAGAGCTGCGACCCATTAGTTTGTGCAATCTAGGCTACAAATTGATATCCAAAGTTCTTTGTCAAAGGTTGAAAAGAATATTGCCCATGCTGATTTTGGAGACACAATCGGTTTTTGTGGTGGGGCGTCTGAATACGGATAACATTTTAATAGCTGAAGAAAATTTTCACGGTTTAAGAACAAATAAGGCCTGCCAAAATAAATATATGGCTGTTAAAACAGATATGGTAAAGCGTATAATCGTGTAGAATTGCCTTCTATTGAGTCGCTACAGTGGAAAATGGGGTTTGCAAAGACATGGATTACATGGATGATGTGGTGTATCTGATCGGTGCAATATAAGGTTCTTTTGAATGGACAACCCAAGGGTCACATAGTCCCAAACAGGGGCTTATGACATGGTGATCCCTTATCTCCATATCTATTTATTCTTTGTACGGAAGCACTAATAGCCAATGTTTGGAAGGCAGAAAGGAATAAAACATTAACCGGGATACGAGTAGCACGGGCAAGCCCAGCAATATCGCATTTACTCTTTGCGGACGATAGTCTTTTCTTTTGTAAGGCAACCACAGAGGAATGGCAGACACTTCATTGAATATCACAGTAATACGAAGCGGCATCGGGACAGCAAATCAATTTTTCAAAACCATCAATACAGTTTGGTCATGGGGTGGATGATGCGGTCCGGGCGGAAATTCATCAACTCTCTAGAATAACTACGGAAGGGGGGCATAGGTGCCTATCTAGGGATTCCGGAAAGCTTAGGCGGTAAAAACACATAGGTTTTTCCTTTTGTCTATGACCGATTGCAAGATCGGATCAATGGATGGACGTCGAAATTTCTATCAAAAGGGGGTAAAGAGGTTCTTACCAAGTCGGTGGCAGCAGCCCTCCCAACTTATGTAATGTCTAGTTTCCGGCTCCCCAAAATAATAACTTCGAAACTTACTAGTGCTGTAGCAAAATATTGGTGGAGCTCGAATGGAGGTCAACAGGGAATATATTGGGTTGCATGGAACAAACTCTGTCGAGATAAACAAGATGGAGGACTCGGATTTCGGAAAATTGAAACTTTTAACACAGCGTTATTAGCAAAACAACTTTGGTGCTAATGGAGGATCCAGAATCTCTTTTCGCCAAAATATTTAAGGGTTGGTATTATCTGAAATCAAATCCGATGGATTCCGGCACATTGCACTCTCCATCTTATGGGTCGAAGAGTATAATCTCGGCTAGATTCCTGGTTAGAAAAGGGTTCATCAAACGGGTTAGAGTAGGCTCTTCCATTTCGGTATGGAATTGGTTACCAACTCAACCGCCTCAGGCAGTCACCTGTAAACTTTTAACTAATATCCCTCTTTTATGGTTAGCCACTTGATAAATCCACCGACACGGACTTGGAATTTGGCTCTGCTGAATGTGATCATAGTCTCCAAAGATGTGGAAGTTATACGTAGTATTCCGGTAAGCTCAACATTAACACCAGATACGGTAGGATGGTGCCACACTATATCCAGCAAGTATAAGGTTAAATCGGGATACCAAATTGAAAACAAGAGTTCCCTCCTGGACTCAAATAGGATATTTGGGCCAACTATAAAGTCTTTACAAGCACAAACTTGAAAGACAGAATGTCCGTCTAAATTAAAACACCTTGTTTGGCAAGTGAGCACGGGGTGTCTCCCTGTAATGTTTAATTTGCAGAACAGGAAAATTCGGTGTGATGTTCACTGTGCACAGTGCGAAATAGATGAGATAATTAATCACGCTCTTTTTGAATGTCCCCGTGCATTTCAAACATGGGCATTATCGAATATTCCAACGGCACCACGTATATTTTCGGTAGTAGGGGTATATACTAACCTGGACTACATGTTCTCCCGGGTTCCGCCAGGTAACCAGGAGATGACATTTCTATGGATTATATGGTATATTTGGAAAGCACGAAACGATAAAGTTTTTAGAGGAATCGATGTGGCTCAAGACAAAGTCTTTCATAACAAGCGTAAGAGGATGAATCACATATTATAATTCCAGAAGTAGAGGTAGTATCTAGTGAATCGACTTATCCAGGCTTGAAATGCTACTTGGATGGGTCGTGGAAAGACACGGATCCCGCATCAGGTATTGGCTGGTTCGCATTCCATGAGCAGGATAAAGCGGTTATCATGGGAGCTCGCAACCCTCGGCGAAGCCTGTCCCCCCTTCATTCGGAGGTAAAGGCTTTATTATAGGCTATGCAATGCATGCTCTATGAGCAGAAGACGAAGGTATCTTTCGCAACAGACTGTTCCGAGTTGATGAAGATGGTGTCTATGCCAAAGGAGTAGCCATCGTTCAATTTATACCTTGAAGAAATCATGAAGCTGATGGAGAAGTTTACCTACTTCTCGTTGTCCCTAATTCCACGCACTAGGAATTCATGAGCTGACCGGCTAGCGAATTGTGCACGCATATCTTTACATAATGTTATTTTTGTAAGTTCGTCACCACCTCCTTTGATAACCAATAGGTGTTAAGGTCTTATGATGCTGTTGAAAAAAAAAAAAATTACCAATACTATTTTGCCAATACTTTATGAAAAGTAAATACTGTCTATTTTTTTTTAAAAAAAATACTTTTTATAAGATAGATGAAAAAACTAGATATATTACTTGCCAATTCTATTTTGTAAAAAATGTGATATTCCTTTTGTTCTTGCTGTGAGTGCGAAAGAAGGTGCATGGGGAAAATAAAATATACTATTGTTTTGTACATCTTTTCTTGATCACGAGTTATTATATAGTCCAAGTGTTTAATTAGGTCAAGTAGCTTTTGAGTAACTTTATGAAACAGTTTTATACTTATAAAATTCTGCAGTCATGGGCCTAAATAACCAAAAACACAAGTTCGTAAAGTGACTATCAAAAGAGGATTTTTCTTAGAAAAAGGAAAGACTAAAAAAGGTTCGTAATGTGATTACCCTTTGAAGTGAAACAAAATGTACATTATAATATCGGGAATAACATATATATGGTTTTGTTCATCCTTTCTTGATCTTGAGTTATAGTAGTCACAATTGTTAATAAGGTCAAGTATTATACTTTTGTGCTGTGTGCCTAATTATTGGGATCTACATTAATCTAGAATATAGTAAAGACAATCATTGGTTAAATATATCCCGACATTTTTAACAAAAGGATATATACTCCGGAAATATGTTTGGAAATAATATAATACGATATGAAACTTTTTAATAACAAGACGGTCTAATTAATAGTCTAAATTACGCACCGATACAAAGATATGTTTCCAATATACTAATATTTTTTTTTCCAAACTAGGGCAGATACCTCGCATGTGCCCCTAACAACTAGCAAAGAATCCGTACATAAAATCTCATTTAGCGACACAAAACATCCCACCTTGACAAACCACATGATGATGCCCTTGTCATACAACTTAAGGTATGTGGAAGCCTTATGTCGAAAGTATTAATAGACACCGGAAGCTCAGTAACCTGCTCTTCTAAGATGCCTATAAGAAGATGGGCATGAGTGACTCTGAGCTAAGAGGGGAGTCAAGCCCTCTAACCGGCTTCGCCGGGCTTCGCCGGAGAAACTTCCTATTCGATGGGAACAATCCGGCTACCGATCGTATCTGGGGGCATTCACAAATTCATCGAATTCGTCTTAATAGACCCACATGCTCCATTTAACGCAATACTTGGACGGTCATGGATATACACCATGAAAACCATACCTTCGACTTATCACCAATGCGTTAAATTTCCAACACCTAAGGGAATCGCAATATAACACCAATATAGGGTATATCTCTGAAAATTAAGAATACACCAAATTTAAATTAAAAATAAAATAAAAAACTAAAATATCTCTATAATATTAAAACAGAAGTACATTTAGGAAAATGTCCAAAATGTATTTCAATATTACTTAAATTGCCACTCAATTTTCCACTTTCTAAAACCATTTCTGAAAATTGAGAAGGGCAAAAACGGATTACCATGTTTGGAGATCCATTAAAAACATGCGGATCCTACTACGACCCAGTTCGCTACCCGGATTTTATTAATGGTATTTTCGTAATTTAAAAAGAGTTTTTGCCTTATTAATAACTAAGTCCAAAAAGAAACAAAGTTCAATCATATTTAATTTTAAATGAAAAGTATTTTTGACTTCAAGCCCATTTTGTTAGCCCATACGAAATTTTTAAATGAATCAAAGAACTTTTTTCTCACATCGAAAATGAAGATTAGTTTTAGCTCAGATTCATGTGATAAAAATGATCAAAATAATGAAATCAGTTAGAGCCGGAAGCCCAACTTAGTAGGCGTCCGAATTTAAAAGTTTATTTGGTTTAATAAAAATCTGGTTATTAAATTAAACCGGATAATTAAATCAAATATATATTTTAAACATTCTACATATTTTAATTTGGTCAAAAAACTAAAATATTATAAATTCAATATATTTATAATATTTATCTTTGATCAAAATTTAAGATATGAAAAATGTTTTATGATCAAAAGTTTAATGTTATAAAGTTTTAATATTTTAATTCAATTAAAAATATTGAAATATTGTATTATGCCTTGATTAAAATGGTTATAATATTTTTATTCTATGGCAATCTACATATTTTAATTTGGTCAAAACACTAAAATATTATAAATTAAATATGTTTATAATATTTTATTTTTGATTAAAACTTAATACATGAAAAATGGTTTACGATTAAAAAGTTTAAATGTTATAAAGTTTCAATATATTGAAATATTTATAGTATTATGCCTTGATTAAAATATTTATAATATTTTAACTCAATGGCAATCTTAAGAATTTAAATCGGAGAAAATTTTTCTTAGAGTTAAATAAAAATCGTAAATACTACATTTATGATATTAAAAATCTTTAATTAAGTAAATTTGTAATAAATTGATAATTGATTATGCTATAATTGTGCACTCAAAAATCTTTCAATTGAAGATATTCAAAGATTTTCTTTACTGTATTTGATCAAAATATCTTTCCTTAAAAAATCATTCTAAAAAATCTTTAATTATGTAAATTTGTAATAAATTGATAACTTATTATGCTAAGATTGTGTGCTCTAAATCTTTCAATTGAAGTTACTGAAAGATTTTCTTTACTTACGTTTGACCAAAATATTTATCAAAGATTGAAATCTTTCTCTACAAGTTTACCAAAGATTACAATCAAAGCTATATAAAACTTTATTATTGTTTGAAACATTTGTCAGCTTTTAATGCCAAAATTGTAAAACACAGTGTAGATAGATGATGATGGGAAAACTATTTTATTCGAAATTGTTTGACCATTTTTTTAAATTGATCCAAAGCCCTTTTTAAAATACACATCAATATTTGAGAATGGTAAAAAAAAATATGTGTTAAAAATCTCACATGAGATATCAAAATTAATTATGAATTAAGTTCATATTATTAAAAAAAACAACATAATGAGAAACGGTAAGAGTATATCAAAAGTAATTTAACATTGTATTTGGAAATAAGATCATTGCACTTTATTAAATTTTATTTAAAATTTGATCACATTAAATGAATAATTGTAAATTATAATAACATCCATTAATTTCTAAATTCTTATATTTGTCAGTTTTTAATAAAGAGTTTTCAATGATATAGGGTTTGCTTGAAAACGTGGTATATTTATTAGATAATAAATAGAAAAATCTGTTATTTAAGAAATTATCAAATAATATATTTATAGTGATAAATATGAATATTATTTATATCAACAAAACTATTTACTAAACTATATTTGAAAAAATAGAAAACATTGAAACAAAAAAAAAAAAATTATTGGAAAACTCGATTTTTGTCTAAACAAAAAAATAAACTCATACGAACCTACACTTAGGTGTGTCAAATTGGTCAATGCTCATATGTTACCCTAATCCGTCCATAATTTAAATGGATTAGGGTTAGAATTTTTTACCCATATATGTAAATGAGGTTTGGTGGGTTACCCCTAATAGATTTATGGATTTAGTGGATAAACTCATTAGGGTCATAGTTACCCATTGATTTATCATAAAAAAAAATATAAAAAATTAAATAATAATATATATGTAAACTACTCTAAAAAATTTTCAAGTTTTTCAAAAAAATTAACCGATGTCTTTTTCTTATCATCATCCAACTAAGATCCAAGTGTCTTTTAAAACTAATCAATGGTTTATTGGTTTTATTGCTTTATTGATTTTATTGGTTTTATAATTTTTATTTTATTTTATTTAAATACATAAACATTTTAATTTAATTTATTAGTTGAAAAGTTAAAAAAAATTGATGTGATACAATTTTAACGCCAAAAATGTAAATCATATTGTGAAGAGGTGATTATAGGAAAACTCATTTATGCAAATATATTTGAGCCTCTTTTTAATATTGATGCAAAGCCCACTTTAAAACTGATATTAATATTTAAAAAATACAAAAAGGATTGTGTAACAAAAGTCCCACATCGGATATCAAGATTAATTTTGATCCGGATTTATGTTATAAAATACCATAAGAACGAGAAATTGTAAAGGCATGCGTCCTAATTTGAAATTATATTTTTTTTAGTTGGGTAATTCTGTTGACCCGAATTATTAGAAAAGATAATAGGGGTGGACAAACATGAATATGAGACGGAAAAAGGATTTTTGGGACTAGAAAATATGTCCCATTTGTGCCCTATTTAAAATTCCAGATGGGAATGGGATATAACGGGATGTAACGGTACAAAAATTTCTATAAAATAATCAGTTTAAAAATACTAAATTAAATAAAATGATATTGCAAATTCAAATATGTTTTTAACCTACTTCTTTAATTCATTAAAAGCATGTTCAACATTAATAAAAAACACTCAATTGTATTCTATAAATGTTTAAAGTCTAAAATAAAAATTCATAGTGAAATCAAATAAACCAAACATAAAGTAAACCACATAAATATCTCAAATCAAAACATAAAGGGATTTTGCCAAAAAATGCCATTTGTTTGAAAATATGTTCGACAAATACCATTTATTCAAAAACCCTCAGAAAAAGGCACAAATCACTGTTCACAAAATGAAAAAGACATTTATACTCTTAATTATGATTTCATGGTATACATTTTCATCAATATCGTTTTTGTCCACCGTCACCATCTCCGTCATCATCAACCACTGTCTCCGTTAAAACTGACCATCTTCATTTTAGTCCACCACCCTATCCATCTCTATTTTGTCCACAACCGCATTTTCCGTCACCGATTTTGTTCAAAATCACTTTTGTCCCCCACCGTATTTTTTTTTTTTTCCATCGCTGTTTCCACCTCTGTCTCTGTTTTTTATCCACAACCGCCGACACCGTCTTTGTCCACATTCGCCGTCGTGGTCTTTGAACACCACCATCTCCGTTTTTCTCCACTACCTTTTTCTACATAAAGAGAGAGAGGGATCCGGGGAGAGAGAGAGAGACATATCCGGCGAGAAATCCGGCGAGAGAGAAAGATTCGGCAAGAGAGAGAGATCCAAATTTTTCTTCTTCCCCCTCTTGAGAGAGAGAGAGAGGGCAAATTAATCATTTTCCATTATGAACAGTGATTTATTGCATTTTTAGAGATTCAAAATTGGTATTTTGTGAAAATTTTGCCAAAGAAATAGCATTTTTAGCAATTTTCTCAAACATAAATCAAATAATATAAAATTTTCTAAGTATATATTCATATTCTAGAAAAAAAATAAAAAATAAATTACTTTTGTAATATATGATATCGTATATATATATATATATATATGTATATATATGTAATCCCACAATATATATAAATATGATTTAATATATACTTATTTATGTCAAACGGAACTCCGAATTTCCGTTCATGTCCCCTCCTGTCCTGTTCCCAATCGAGAATTGAAAATATGTCCCATATGGAAATACGAGATATATACGTTACGAAAATTCGGGAAGGATTTCTACCTACAAACTAAAACAAAAAACCTTATTATTTCAAATTAATCGATTCTACCTACAAACTAAAACCATATAATATCTAATGTTAGAACATATTATATACGAAAACCAGGTATAGTTTACAACATATACAACGAATGTTCCCGCACATAGTGCGGGTGAGAATCTAGTATGATATTGTTATTGAATTCTAATTTGTTTCATATTGTCATTTTTAGTTGGTATTTATCTTTAGTGTCTATAATTGATCGAATGAATAATCAATAACAATTTTGATGATATATTATGTGTAACTTTGTTAAAGAAAGAAATTGATAGTGCAATAACTTTTATCACATATAAGGAAATTATGATTAATACAATGATGTGTGACTTTTAAGTAAAAACTATTGGACCTTAATTGATTAGAAGAAGATTTGTAATTGTGTTAAACAAAGATTAATACAATTTCGGAAATATTATGAAGGATTGTATTAACTACTTTCCAAATCTTTTAAATATTAAATAACTTCTGAAATTTAATGTTATCAAAGATTGTCATTAACTACTTTCCAAACCTTTTTTGGGCTAACTATATATATAAAACTTTTAAATATCGTATAGATTATTTTTTGCTTAAACGGGTCGCACGATTCGGGTCGAGAGGATCCACGCCTTTTGAAGTCGGATCCATTGTAAAAAATTCCTGAAATTGTACTGAAAATTACTGAAATTGCCATTGCATTAGTTCAAAATTATTTTTTTCAATTTAATTAATTTAGTTATAAGATAATGGCAATTTTAGTAATATTTGAATTAATTTTGGACATTCTCCAAAATATGCTTCTGTTAAATATGATAGAGATAATTACATCTCCCTTGTCGCACACTGTGCCTAATTATTATAATTATAGGAAAATTTGCTAAATTGACTCAGTTTGAATTAGTGTTTTGCGAAATAACCTTTGCTTTATTTTTACCAACTTTTTCCTAAATTATCCTTTGATTAATTCCAAAAATTACAAATAAATGGTTTTTATAATTTTATAAAATTAAGAAAATACAAAAGAGTAATACATAAGACATATAGATTCATGTACAATTTTTTTTTTTTTTAAAACTATGACAGAAAATTATTTATTTTTGCTTTTACCATGGTCGAATCTACTAGTAGATTAGGTGTTCTACGAATTTGAATAAATCTACGAGTGGTAGAATGAAGTATTCTACTAATTGCTCAATTTCTACATATCGCAGATTGCACAATCTACCATTTGCTTCAGTACTACCAATCGCAGAATGCTATTTCTACCAATGTATTTGTCATCTACGCCAGGCAGAATGCATATTCTACCTCTTTCTCTATCTTCTACCAAATGGTAGAAAGTCTAAACTACCAAAAGTAGTTTAAATCCCATAAATCTAGGACAATTAAATATTTACTTTCCATAAAATGATTTTTTCGGATATTTGCTTTCAATTTCGTTTTTTCTTTATTTTGTATTATAAATTGTTTTTAATTATTTTTTTGTGAAATGTTTTTTTCGGATATTTACTTCTAATTGGAAAAGCGGAGAGAGATAGAGATCTCTTTTGCGAAACAGAGTTTTTTTTTAATGATTTGTATACTTATTTTTAAGAAAAAATTTATTGTAAATATTTTAAATAAATTGTAAAAACGAAAATCATTTTTATATATTAGTAAAAGATTAATATTTCTTAATTTTGAAGGATAAAATTGGGATTTAGAAATATGAAAGGTTATTGGGACAAACAATCATAGGTAGAAGGTTAATTTACAAAACGGTAATTCAAACTGAGTCAATTTAGCAAATTTCCCATTATTATATCGTAACAAAAGGTTTAAGAGTTGTTTTGCTGTGAATGTATAACAAAAGATACATTATAATATTGGGAACAAATAATATATATCGTATTGTTCCTTTCTTGATCTTGAATTATAGTAGTCACTATTGTTAACCAGGTCAAGTAGTTTATGACTAACGTAACTGAAATAGTAGTATTATACTTGTGCCGTGACTAATTATTGGGATCAACATTAATCTGGAGTATAATAACCACAACTTTTTTTTTTTTTAAGAAAAAGATATATCCCAACATAAAAAAAATGTTTTGAAATAATCTAATTATATGATATGAAACGTTCGCATATATACCGATTCACAACCACAAGCAGAGACAAATTTATTTATTAAAAGAAAAAGTAAAAGCATAAAAAAGATACCGGAGTAAATGCGTTACTTTCCAACGGGTCGAGGAAAAAGCAACACTCTCTAGTCTCTTCACTGTACGTACATGTTTCTCTTTTGTCTCTTTTGGATGTCTGTCTTCTGTTCTTCAGGGCTCGTTCAACGAGATAATTCATGGAGAGTGGTGTTTGGAAGTTTGCCTGCTCTGCGTGTGATCTTCAGTGCCATCTCAATTCATAAACTATTTAATTACTTTATTTACTATTTGGTCTTCTTTAAATACTTCCTCTATTCGATTATACAAAATGTTTGACAATTAACTTTTTGTTTTATTTTATAAAAGTTTATTTTTGTGACAAATTGTAGATATTTTATTAGAAATGGAATGTTGACAAATTGAAATAACCTAAATAGTTTGGTCCAATGGCAATGAAAGTAAAAAACATTGAAGCTAATTCAATTGGTATTTTTGTCGAAATTTTAGCTACATTTTACAAATTTATATGTAAAATTTAATGAAATGTGACCAATTATATTACACAATATCTTTTTTTATTGGTTATTATGTTTTTAGCTAGATATTAACCAATACTAATTTGCCCATACTTTATGAAAAGTAAATACTGTCTATTTTTTTTAAATATTGTTTATAAGATAGGTGAAAAAAACTAGATATATTACTTGCCAATTCTATTTTATAAAAAATTTGATTATCCTTTTGTTCTTGCTGTGAATGCGAAAGAAGGTGCATGGAGAAAATAAAATATACTATTGTTTTGTGCATCTTTTCTTGATTACGAGTTACAGTCCAAGTGTTAATTAGGTCAAGTAGTTTTTGAGTAATTTTATGAAACAGTTTTATACTTATAAAATTCTGCAGTCATGGGCCTAAATAACCAAAAACACAAGTTCATAAAATGACTATCAAAAGAGGATTTTTCTTAGAAAAATGAAAGACTAAAAAAGGTCCCTAAAGTGATTACCCTTTGAAGTGAAACAAAATGTGCATTATAATATCAGGAATAACATATATATATGGTTGTGTGCATCATTTTTTGATCTTGAGTTATAGTAGTCACAATTGTTAACAAGGTCAAGTAAATTTGACTAACATATATGAAATAGTATTATATTTGTGCCATGTGCCTAATTATTGGGATCTACATTAATCTGAAATATAGTAAACATAATCATTGGTTAAACATATCCCGATATTTTTAACAAAAAGATATATACTGCGGACATAAATAAATATGTTTGGAAATAATATAATACGATATGAAACTTTTTAATAACAAGACGGTCTAATTAATACTCTAAATTATGCACCGATACAAAGATAAGTTTCCAATATACTATTTCCTCTTTATCAAATTAAATAATTTTCTAGAGGTTTTTTTTAATCAAATTAGATGATTTTTTGAATTTTTAAGACAAAATTAAATGCATTTTTATTTATTTTGACTATTTCTATTTTGTTGTTTGATTTATTATTGTTTGAATTGTATTTAATTGAATGATAAATGATGTTTTAATATAGAAAAACTAAAAAATTTAACGTTTTTTAATTTATGTGTAACATCTTTAAAAATCATTTAAAATGATACAAAGGGAGTAATATTTTACTGATCCTTATTTATATTAATGATTGAGGGAGAGTACAAACTTAGTAAGCTCATTATCATAAATACATAAACCAAATAACTAACCAATATTGTTTTAAAAAAAAAATAACAAACCAATACGTGACAATATTAATTACATATAAAAATGCTATTTCAAAAAATTTCAAATAAATGGGAAATACATCATGAAAATAAGAAAATGGTGATGTCATTAGGTTCCTTCTTTTTTGTCCTTCCTTCTGATCTTCTCTCTCCTGTAACACCATGCGTTGAGGAAGGATACTCTCTGTAACATCAAATTCGTTTCCTATACATAAAATTTTTAAACAAAACAAAAAAAGAATAGGAGTACATTTTTTTGCTACAGCTAAACTATAAAGTAATGAAAAAACAACAATTTCTTTTTATTAATTATAAAGCAAAGTGAAGAACGATATGTACACTTGTTTGGTTGTAGTTTTCTAGATAGACGATTAAATTGTATTGTGTCATTTTTTCTAAATTGTTATTTTATAATAATCAAATTTATTTTGGACTATAATTAGTAAGTTGCATCTTACACGCAAAACGTTTTTAAGGTACACATCCAGAGAGACTAAAAATGAAAAAAAAAAAAACTGCAATGAAACAATGAGAAAAAAAGCTGCAGAAACATCCGCGTGTTGTCAGGAGAGAAACATCATGTCTATTGATAAGATGTTTATTTAATAAAAAAGTCCTCAATTTTATTAAATTTTTATTCATAGTTTAATTAAAATGTTCTCTTCAACTGATTAAAGGCAAAGCTGCGAGTTAAAATTAACTAATACTTATCTCGCTAATTAAAAATTAAATCTCGACAAGTCAAAATTTTGTTGCTCTAACCCCAACCCCAACCCCAACCCCAGGGTACCTTTGCACTCACGCGATTATTTACGTAAATGCCACTGAATCTTTGTCACAATTTCCGTGGCAATCTTGGAGACTTTATTTATCCGTTTTCTACCTAGTGACTGTGGATAATAAACTAGAGTTCTACATTAATCTTCTAAAGACTATGATACCATTTGGACAAATCATTTTCTTTCGTATTCAATTTTAAAGATATTCGCTCCCAAACAAAAAAAATCAGGAAACAATTTCTTTATTTTTTCCCCTTCAAATTGACACTTGCGAGTAGGTAGGTGGCTAAACAGAGATGGTGACAGACAGCGTTTTATTTATTTGTTTCAATGGAAAAATATATATATACCATATATCAAAACTTTTTACTTGAGTTAAGTTTTTCTCAATATATTCGTCTACCAAAAATGGATTTTTTTTATGACGGACCAAACACTGGATTGGTATACTTTTTTATTCATTGATATGATTAAGGTTTTGCTAATAAGGTTTCGAAGCCTCGTAGTTATCCACACACAAAATGATGAAAGTGAATTTCAAATATTATTTTCTAAAACAGACCGTTTAATTCATATGGACCAGTAAACAACATACTAAATTGGGTATATTTGTCGGAAAACAACATAGTATTAAAGTCATACCACAACCAATAAAAATATAACGGAAAAATATCAATAATACTCCTTTGTAATCAATTGAAAAATCGCTAGACTCCTACAATTTGATGAGAAAATTTATTATATAAGTTTTTGTTAAGGTCGGTCTCTTTTGATCTTCCAAATCTGATATTAAAACACTCTTTTTTTATTATTTTTCATTCATATTTTATGTTTCATTCCTTTTTTTTTATTTTTCATTCACTTTATTATGTTTCAAATCAGATATCAAACACTTCTCATGACATCGATCAATTACCTATCAATGAGGTTGAATCTAATTTAATAGAACATGAAAATAAACTAGAAATCAACCCTAATAAATACAACAGGGAGTATTTAAATTTTTTGAAGGTCACTCTAAATTATTAGTCTCATTCATGTTTTTAATTTTTTGACTAATCACACGAATTATTAGTCTAAGGAAAATGTGAGCCTTGAACAAAGTAAATGACCAATACGAAAATTTAATCAAGGATTCGATCAGTAACTAACTAATGAAAGCATGCCAATAAAATGGTTCTTTATCAATATGTATAGTATAATCATAATTATGGACTAAATATGTATAGGAACAAAATTTAAACAACGCAAAAGGTAAATTGTATACGTAATATATGTGTTCTTAAAACAATAAAAGTTGGAAAAAAAACAAAAAAAAAAAATTGTTTGCAAGGGCTTCATGAGTATAGAGGATTAGGAGGCTAGTGGTTAGGGCACGTAGTGCGAGCCACGTTATATCAGACTCTCAAATCGATTGGGATTTAAAACATAACGAATCAAAAAGTGTTCATCTACCTTTATGTGACTATTATTTTCTTTCTATTTTTAAATTAATCGCATAAACTTGTATTCGAAGTGAAATATTTAGTTGAGGATTAATATTTTTTTTCTGAATCAAAGTTAAAAGTTGGGTATAGAAAATATGTTTGATATTGCTTCTAATTAGCTATTTAGTTTTTTCTTGCTACATAAATGGGGTGTGTTGTTATAAATTTTTTGAAATTTGACAATTTATCAAAATTATGCACAACATATGCCTGTTTGTCTTTCTTGTAGTTATTCTCTTCTTTTGAATTTATATGATTATTATTTTCCTCTAAAAATCGATCCCCTTTATAGGCAATATATATGCATACACTGAGCTATATATATATATATATATATATATATATATATATATATATATATATATATCTCTTTTAATGTCTGTACTCCATCTCTATCCTCTTTACATATAAATACGTACCATGGTATATAACATTTTGGATTTATATAAATTATTTTCGGTTTTTAAAACGATAACTTGGTTGTCTGCATCAATTTTGGCCCTCATATATGTATCATAAAGTTGTCTGCTTTTTCATATTCTTACAAAATCTGAAATGTAGGTAGTTATTTTGTATCGAAGGGCCCTTCATTTAATTTAAATATTTCTTTATAGGGGCCTATCTAAAAAAAACCCTACAAAGTGGATCAAACAAAAGCCAAATGAACTGCCACAAGCATGGAGAGAAAAATACTGGTAGTAGACTCAGAGCAAAAGCCTTGCTTTTCAGGCTATAATAGTTCTTCTGTCTAGTTTTACATAAAATACATAATTTTATAAACTATTGCTCTGGTAACTTTTTGTTTGGCGTGAGATGATATTTAAAATTGTAATTAGGCATTAAAGAGATCAAATAATATAAATATCATAAGCATAAGAGAACCGTTGTGATTATTTTCAATCCAAGTTACCACACATAGAAACTGTTCATTTGTAACGTTATTGATTAGTTCAATCCAAATTACCACACATAGAAACTGTTCCATTTGTAACGTTATTGATTAGTTCAATCCAAATTACTAGATAGAGAAACTGTCTACCACCAGCATGCATGCAGTAGCATGTAACGTCATGATTTTTTTTTTGCTAAACTCCTTTATGCTAAACATCTTCTTCTCCAAATGGATATATGTGCCCTAGAGTCACAATACTAGCTAATTGACGATTTATTTTTCTTTTGTTTGATTAAATGAGTCACAATTCAAATTTTTCTTTTGTTCTTTTGTTGAATTAATGTTACAAATGGAACAGTTTCTCTGTGTTTGATAACTTGGATTGAACCTAGTACAATAATGTTCTCATAATTAAACACAAACTAAATGCTCATTATGAAATTTCTCACTTTATTTTCCAGCAAATAATGTTTATTGATATTCCATATGGTTTGGATATTTTAGGTTGGTAATTAATGGTCATAGTTTAGCTCAAAATTAAACAAAAAACTCACACGATGTCAAAATCACACACACACATACATAGTTTAGCAAAAGCAATATCACACATAGATTACAATAATATCAAATCTAATAGTGGTTTACAAAGGTCTTGCTAGCAATTAGCATATACAAAATAAGACAGGATATTATAGCTATATCCACTGTCTTGAGACATCCCTCCCTACATGTTAAAAAAAAAAAACATTAGATTAGTCTTTCTAATGTTGAAATTACTATTAAACCATTTTAAAATAGATTATTGAAAATCTAATATATTAAAAATAAAATGATGGTCATATCTGATTTTCAATTGACATCAATTCTAATTGGAACCTAATTGACATACAAAGTTGACATGAATGCTAAAGTTAATTTCCATATGCGATTTCCATACTGAACTAAGTTAACTTCCATATCTGATTTGAACCTAATTGACATCAATGCTAATTGACATCTGATTTTCTATTAACTTTATGCGTCATAATAATTATGTTTTACATCTAATATATTAAAAATAAACGTTGTATCGGAAAAACATCAATTATCGACCCATCATCTCATAAACAAAATTGCCATAAATTGACATAATTATTATATTTTATTTTTGAACCTAATTTACGTCATATCCTCAAGGCTTTTAAAAAAATATTACTCATACAATTCGTTAAGCTTATGGTTTAGATTGGTTTAGCTACTTGGTTAAGTTTCTTCATTAGTATCTTGTGTATATAAAGTATAAACAATACTTTGTACCCCTAATTAAGTTTAATTAATCTCTTCGACATTCTAAAAACAAGAAACGAGTTTACTTTCTAGACAAGCTTACTGAAAGATGGGTATAAAGAGATGATTCTTATTGATGAAGAATACTCTGTTTATATACACAGAGAAGGACCGTCTAATTACAAGAGGAATCTGCTCACATTTAAGGAGAGAATATACACAAGATATATAGACGTTAATAGACGATCAATTAGGGATATTGATGATTTGTTGAATGTTGTTTCCATATTCTATCACACCCCCTCAAGACGGACGGTGATGAGAGAGTCCGATCTTGACAACCAGTGTGTTGAACCGAGCTCGTGGTAGTGGTTTTGTGAGGGCGTCCGCTAACTGATCAGCCGAGGTGATGTGTGATACACGTAGTTGACCACTCTGAACAAATTGTCGAATGAAGTGGTAGTCTAAAGCAATGTGCTTCATTCTCGAGTGAAAGACCGGATTTGCAGCAAGATAGGTGGCCCCAATGTTGTCACAATAGAGAACTGGTTTGGTGGTTACTGACAACCTGAGTTCCATTAAGAGAGAAGATATCCAACAGAGTTCTGAAGTAGTGGAGGCAATGGCACGGTACTCTGCCTCGGTTGATGATCGCGCAACACCGTTTTGTTTCTTAGATGACCAAGCAATCGGATGTCCTCCTAAGTACACAATGTATGCACTTGTGGAAGTATAATCATCTTTGTTTCCAGCCCAGTCCGCATCGGTGAAGGCATGTAAGTCGGAGTTGTTGTTTGCGCTAAAGTAGATGCCACGGTTCTGCGTTCCAGAGAGGTACCGAAGTATACGTTTCACAGCAGTCCAGTGTTCTGTCGTTGGTCTATGCATGAACTGTGATAACTTGTTGACAGCATAGGATATGTCTGGACGGGTGAGAGACAGATATTGCAAGCTGCCCACGATCTGACGGTATTCTGTTGCATCATCCAAAGCTGTTCCAGAAATTAGTGTAAGTGATGAATTGGACTCCATTGGCGTGGCTACTGGTTTGGCATTCTCCATCTTTGCCTTATGTAGGAGGTCTACAATATAACGAGTTTGTGTTAAGTGTATTCCAGATGAGGTACGATTGACCTCAATGCCTAAGAAGAAGGATAAGTCACCCAAGTCTTTTAAGGAAAAACGAGTAGATAAGGATTGGATGAACCTGGATATTTCTGAAGCATTGTTGCCGGTAATGATGATATCGTCGACATAGACGAGCATGTAGAGAAGAACATTATGATGATGATAGATAAAAAGGGATGCATCAGCCACAGAATTCTTGAAACCAGATTGAAGCAGAAATGTTCGGAGCTCATTATACCACGCCCTTGGGGCCTGTTTTAAACCATAAATTGCTTTGCGCAATTTGCATAGAGCATGTGGGTTGTCTTTGTCTTGGAAACCTTGTGGCTGCATCATAAAGACCTCCTCCTTGAGATGGCCTTGTAGGAATGCGTTGTTGACATCAAGCTGCCTCATAGGCCATTTGTAACGCCCGTGAACCAAAATGTGTATTTTTGGTGGTGCGTCTAGCGATGCAGGGGAGGTGCGTCGAGCAACGCAAATCTTTAATCAGACCGAGAAGTCGGGTTTGATCGCACGGTTTGCGTGATGGTTTAGCGGAACCCTAGGTTTCGATATAAAAGGCATAAACAGTGTTCTGGCCGTTTTTGGTTGATCAGAAATCAGAGAGAAAAGGGTTGAGAGAGGATTTAGGTGATTGTGTGGGAGGGACAATTTTGAATCGGAACTTTGAGAGGGCAAACGGCTGGGCTATTCGAGGCGGATTGGAGTGATTTTTGGAGGGTAAGTTCTCCAATCTCTGCTCGTGTCATAGGCGAAAACGGTTCGTCTTTTGGTTGACTATTCACCGAGTTATGGCTGTTTGAACTCGATGGGTCTGTGCAGATTGTTTTCTGCGATCAGTCGGGTTCAGAGGGGAATTCCGATCGAACCAGAAGGAGTCTGGAGGCGATCCGCATACCGACGCGTATCTGTGTGTGTCTAGTTTCCAAAACAGTCACCTGTGTTGGAATTGGACCAGTGGTTCGTCGTGTACGAGGGTTTTAGTGAACGTTGTTCATTCTTTTCATTTCGATTCTTCAAGGTGAGTGCGTGATCGTGGGTTGTGTGGACATAGGGATAGATGGAATGCGATTGACTATTGTTTTCGTGTGTTCTGTGACTGGGATCGTGCAGGTGACTCGATAAATCGCGACGGATTCGAGTCACGAGAGGATAGGCTCGTTTCTGTGGATGTCGCGTCGATCGACGCCAAGGTGGTGCGTCGCTCGACGCAGACGCTGCGCGTCGACCGACGCCTAGGGTTGCGTTGCTCGACGCAGAGTTCCTGTACGGGTTCGTGATTAGTTTTTCTTATTGCTTGCTTGTGTGCTCATCCTGGTATTTGTCTTTCATTATATCGATACTTAAATAACCTGTAGACGGGATGACCGTTTTGCTGAGTATTTGTGATAATACTCACGCAACTCTTTTTGCCATGTGTTGCAGGTAAAGAGAAAATATGATCGTGGAATCGGACAAGGAAGAGGAGATGATCCAGCGTCTCGGTTGTTTGCTTTTATGTTGAATTGCTAGGTTGCTAGCGAATTCTAGAGATTTTGGAATTTAGACTTGGTTAAGTGTTGAATTTGATTTGACATGATTCTACTGAATGTGGTTGGCATTTTACTGATTTAATCGGTTTGTTTGGTTATGTGTGTTAATTGACTGGAGTTGTGAATTAATGTTTATGGGAACATTAATTCGATTCCAATGTATAAAAAAAAAAAAAAACGGGTCGGGTTGTTTCACCATTGACGGGTGACTGCTGTACTAAGGACAATGCGGATAGTTGCGGGCTTCACTACTGGACTGAATGTATCATGGTAATCAATTCCTTGTCGTTGTGTGTATCCTTGCGCAACAAGCCGAGCCTTGTATCGTTCAACTATGCCATCAGATTTGCGTTTGATGGTGAAGATCCATCGAGAACCTACAACATTAGCAACATTAGCAACGTTAGTCAAATCCCAAGTATGATTACGAATCTGAGAGTTTATTTCTTCTAGCATTGCTTTTCTCCATATTTCGCTTTTAAGAGCCTCTGCAACCGTTTTTGGAATCGGTTCAGATGATGGGGTTATTTGTGTGTGGAGATTAAGCTTATGAATCGGCTTTCGTCGACGATTGCTGGTCCGTAACGGTTGTGTTGGAGGCTGTTGTGGTGCAAGTTGTTGAGGCTGAGGTGAAGATTGAGTTACAACGGCAGGTTGTGGCGGTGAAGTTGTAGGAGATATTGGATTTGCGTCGGGTAAAGCTGGTGGAACAGAGACTGTTGCTTGTGACATTGAGTGTGAGTGATGTGGAACAGAGGCACTCGGTTGTGATTCCAGTGTTGTTGCAGGCTGAGATGACCCCACTGTAGGTGGCTGTGGAAGATGAGATGGAGGTATACGTGTAGCCAAAGGATATGTAGCAGAGTTGCCATTATCTTCAGTGTCTGCGATTTCCTGCATTATTATAGGAGATACAATAGAAAAAGGAAAGACAGTTTCATGAAACACTACATGACGAGAAGTATAAATACGGTTAGTTAAGCGATCTAAACAAAAATAAGCACTCTGCGAAGGAGAGTAACCAAGAAACACACAAGGAGTAGATTTAGCTTCTAATTTATTCGATGTATAAGGTTTTAACCATGGAAAACAAAGACAACCAAAAACTCGTAATTTTTCAAAATTCGGAGAAGAACCATAGAGAGTCTGGAAAGGATTCTTGAAATTCAAGGTGGGTGTTGGCATCCTGTTTATAAGATACACCGCGACACCAAATGCGTAGGTCCAGTAAGACTGTGGGATAGAAGCATGAGAAAGAAGAGCTAAGCCCGTCTCAACAATATGTCGATGACGTCGTTCAGCAATGCCATTATGCTCAGGTGTATGAGGTGGGCTGGTCATATGCGAAATACCATGACTAGAGAGGAATGACCTTAGACCAATAAATTCACCCCCATTATCGGTATATAGAGTTCGCAACTTGCATTGAAATCGATTTTCAACCAAGCTTTTAAACTTTGTAAAAACATCAAAGACTTGTGATTTAGTTTTTAATGGGTATAACCAAGTGTATCTAGTAAAATGGTCAACAAAAATAACATAATACTTGAAACCATCTATTGAAACAAGCGGGGAAGTCCAGACATCGGAGAACACAACATCTAATGGTTGAGACGATTGCAAAGACGAAGTAGTAAAAGGTAACTTATGCATTTTATTCATAGAGCAAGCAGTGCAAGGATGAACCAGCAAAGCATTAGAAGAAATAGGTAAATGAAATTGAGAAACGATTTTTGTAAGAATAGATAAAGCAGGATGGCCTAAACGAGAGTGCCAATCGGTTAAGGTAGCCTTTGCTGTCGACGCAAAGGCTAGTGACGGTGGCAAAGATGACTGCAGTTTTGGCCATTCATAAGTGCCATCTTTAGGTTTGCCCTCCAAACGAAGAGCTCCCGTTTGTAAATCCCTGACCTGAAAGTATGTCGGTGTAAAAGTGACAGAAACCCCATTAGTTGTGCACAATTGGAAAACAGAAATTAGATTTTTAGCAAGTGACGGAACACACAAAACATTCTTAAAGAAGAAAGGTTTAGTAAGAGAAGGAATAGAGAAAGAACCAGAGTGCGTAATTGGTAAGGCTGAGCCATCACCAAGAAGCACGTCATCACTGCCACCATATGGATTATGCGCAGAGAGGTTGCCGAGATCAGATGTCATATGGTGTGAGGCACCTGAGTCCAGAAGCCATGTAGAGGAATCAGACATCATCGCAGCATTGGCACGAGGTCTCCATGACTGAAAGGGTGAAGGTTGTTGCCAAGTCTGAGAGTTGGGCATATGAGGCTGGGTGTTCTGTGGCTGCAGAGTGTGTTGTGGCCACGAAGGAGCTGGTGTGGAACCGCGTACCATCCGGAATTCGGGGCAAAATTTGGCACTATGACCTTGCACTCCACACGCTTGACACTTGCCAAGATACGGCTTCGAACCTCTGTTTGCAATGAAGTTGTTGTGACCATTACGACGTTCCTGAGAGGAATAGTTGTGGTTGTTATTGGAGCGATTGAGCATGAAGTTGTTGTTGCGATTCTGGTTTCGAGGACGATTATCAGCCACATTTGCAACAATCGGAGTCACAGTAGAACTTTCACAGCAAAGTATCATGGCTTCACGATTAACCAGTCTTTCGTACAAGTCAGTGAATGGAATTGGAGTGTCTCTTCCATGAATAGCATCGATCTCCGGCTTATAATCTTCACTGAGTCCTGCAAGAATCCTTTCAGTGAGGTCCTCATGGTCCATTGGTTTTCCGAGAAGCGCAAGATCATCTGCCTTGGATATGATCAACCGGAGATACTCACTGATGGTCTTCGTTCCTTTGACACAACGCTCAATCTGAAGCTTTAACTGTCGGATGTGACCACGAGAAGCAGTCCCAAAGGTAGTGGCGAGAGTGGACCAGATATCTTTCGTGGTGTTAGCACTTGAGACCACTGTCTGAATCAGCAAAGAAATAGATCCAATCATCGAGCTATAGAGAAGGCGATCTTGACGGTGCCATGGAGCATAGGCCGGATTCGTAGTGGAGACTCCATCAGTGATTATTGTTAACGGTGGTGCCGAATTGGTGTTGTCGATGAAGTGTTGGAGCTCGTGACCTTCAAGAAGTGCCCATACCTGCCGACTCCACATCAAATAGTTGAGATTGGTAAGCTTAGTGATACTCGACATGTTGACAGAGAGGAGAGTGCTTTGTGGATCCTGGGTATTGAACACTGGAGTTCTCTCAGCAGTTGATTCAGACATGATTATGAATCCAGGAGAAAGGGAAAAAAAAATTGGAAGAAAGAGAGTAGAGGAGTTTGTCGCAGAAAAAGAATGGAGAGAAAAGAAGAAGACAATGATTTGGGAGGGTAAAAACCCTAGTGCTTTGATACCATGAAAGATGGGTATAAAGAGATGATTCTTATTGATGAAGAATACTCTGTTTATATACACAGAGAAGGAGCGTCTAATTACAAGAGGAATCTGCTCACATTTAAGGAGAGAATATACACAAGATATATAGACGTTAATAGACGATCAATTAGGGATATTGATGATTTGTTGAATGTTGTTTCCATATTCTATCACTTACGCAATCGAATGGGAGATGAAAGAGCAAAAGAATTTCTCATCGTTTTTCCTCTTCGTTCAACAGACATCTTCGTTCTTCCTCGGAGTTTGAAGCGTATATGAAAGAGCAAAAGAATTTCTCATCTAGTCCTTGTAAAAGAACCGAGCATGTGATCATTTGACCACTCTTAAACACCGGTGTTAGTCTTGTGTTTCCGCCCCAAACCACCCGTATACGACCCAGCCTTGCAAATTCGTAGTTGGTGATGGCCGTCCAAGTCGAAAATATTTTCTGAATCAATCTTGAGGCCTTTGCCTCCTTAACCCTCGTCTCTAATAAGCAACCAAACTGAAATCCACTTCGAGCACCCACTGGCTTATAATGGAATGTTTAGAGATTTTATTTACACCACGAACATTCCAAGAGAACCCCGACATTAATGAGTTTTCTTTCTTCCCCTCTTGTCTAAACTTTCTTCCCCTCTTGCCTAAAGCAAGAGAGTTTGTGTCTTTTGTTTATAAGCTATGTTGCCTGGATTGAGTTTTCATTTGTTTATTGGCCCGAGCTGATCTAGCGGCTCCACAACCTGCTTGAAATCATCCGAAGGAGGTGCATTTGTCTCGTTTCGAGTAATTTCTCCCTCCTCATATTCCTGTTCTTCTACAGTTTCTGAAGCTTTTAGTGTGTCATCGAGGACAGCAAAGCAAGATGGGGAGATGTTCAAACTCGCTTCCGATACTTCCGCTTCAACTCCATCAGGATGTTTGCCAGCTTTGGAAGCCGAAACAACCTGCCAGCTTCTTTCTCCCATAGCCGTATTAGTCTGAATCTGCACCTGTTCCGCCGTATCCACTTCCTCGACTATCCTCTGTTCCGACTCTGTTTTACTCTGTTCTTGAGCTACGGTTTGTTGAATGGCAGGCTGAGCCATTGCCGAAGGGTAGCTTTCTTTCTTA